>JAHLJT010002630.1:15609717-15866649 GCA_031308135.1 Acheta domesticus
GGTTGATATAGACAACCACATATCCCGAAAAACACTCAACAGCCTTAGAAAAAAAACGCTTTGAAGAAGTTCAATTTTAAAACACTCGGTTGCATGGAGCTGTCGCAGTGTTTCGTTAATGATTTTTCCTCGCTCTCTAAAGAGTTTACGGTGCAAGGTTGTAATGCCTATTGACAAAGTGTTGTTTATAAATTAAAAGGTCGTTATTTTAGATAGTGCATCGTAATCAACCCCGTAATCGGAACGTTTCCATACTTAAAGTTCGGTTGTACTATTGGTACTTGAGTTTTGCTAATACTACTAATAGCTAGTTTCGCTAATGAGTTTTGCCATATTTATACTCGAAGTATGATAACATCTAATTGGTAATTGAGGTATGATAAACATAATTGTCGATATGTTAAGTTCTGGAATATTAACGTATCGACGCTCTCCTCTGTGGTTGATATAGACACCACATATCCCGAAAATCGTCGCCACCAGTCCTACGGAAAAAGCTGCGGAGAAGTCCATTAGAGCAAAAGCACGCGTTCCACGGAGCTTGTCGCTGTGTTTTCGTTAATATTTTCTCGTCCCTAAAGAGATTACGTAGCCGGTTGTAATGACTCCTGACATGGTTTTGTTTACGAATAAACAACCTTTATTTTAGATAGTGCATCGTAATCAACATGTATCGGACGTTTCATACTTAAAGTTCGGGTTGATTATTGGTACTTGAGTTTTTCCTAATACCGCCATATATGTACTTGAAGTTTGATACCGTCTAATTGGTAATTGAGGTATGATAAAGCAGAATGTCAATATTTATTAAGTTCTGAATATTAATTCGCCCTCTGAAGAGATTACGGTTAAAGTTCACAAGGCTCTTGACACGCTTTTGATTATGAATGATGAATTGAGATTGTGCATCATAATATACTCGTATCGGACGTTTCCATCATAAGATTCGTTTGTATACACATACATTGATACTTGAGTCTTGAAAAATACCAACTATTGTATACTTGATAAAATATATATTAAAATATATATTTATATAGTTACTGAGGTGTGATAAAGTCATAAGTATCGCTACTTTTTTAAGTGCGACAACACAATATATCGATATCAACCTCTGTGGTTGATAGAGACACACATTTCCCGAAAAATCCTCGAAAGCAGTCCTACGGAAAAAAGCTGCGGAGAAGTCCATAGCAAAACAGGCGGTTCCGCGGATCCCGTCCGCCGGTTTCGTTAATGATTTTTTTCATCGCCCTCTAAAGAGATTACGGCGCAAGATCGTAGCGGGGCGCCGGGATTACCCTTTCGCCCCGACCGGGAGGCGTCGTCGCGAACGGAGGGGGGGGAGTGGGGAAGGGAGCGCGGTGCACCGTGCTACACACGACGTGTGCGGTGTTTTGGGGGAGGGGGGAGGGGAAGAAGGAGGGGGAGGAGGATGCGGGCGAAATACGTACGCTCTTGTTCTAACGGCGTTAGCTTCTTCTCCGCCCTCCGGAATTTTTTTCTTTTTTTTTCCCTTTTTCCCCCTTTTGTCTTTTTTTCTTTTTTTTCCTTTTTTTCTTTCTTTTTTCTTCTTTTTTTTTTCTTGCGTTTGAGAAGTCTGTCCTGAGTGTTGATCTGCGCGCTGGAGGGTTTCTTTTCGAGCAGTTTCGGTTTTTTTGTGGGAGGGAGGGAATTTGTTTTTTTTTTTTCAATTTTCGGTTCAGAAGAAGAGGATAGGGGATTTTGGGATGACGTGGAATTTGATGAGTGTTTCGTCTCTTGATGTATTCGGATACTTGGGTGATTTTACTTTCGTTCATGGGTTTCTTGAAATTGAATTTTAGAAACCAAAAACATAGGTGAATTCAATTTTTGTCTTTGGTTTTAAGTAAGTGGAATTAATTAATAACCAATTCAGAACTTAGAAGTAGATTTTTATTCAACTGAACAACTAAGAAATTAAAGAAATTGTTCGGTTCACCGTAATGATCATGTAATTTTATTTATAATAAATACATTTCACAATAAGTCAGTCTACACTCGTATAGTAAAAAAACTGAAACTAGACATAGATTTATGCAGTTTTCAATCAACAGAAGATTTTTATTAAATTTTTGTTTTCAAAATACCTAATAATGCATACTTAATGCATTCATATTGTGTCATGTAGTTATCTTCCCTCTTATGTGGAGTGCAGTGCAAGTTACAAAAATTTGTTATTTAAGAAAATAAAATTTGTAAGGAAACAAGTAAGGAAATTTGTAAAACTTTGAAAAGACATTTAGACTCAACATGGTAACGTGGAAACATATAGTATAAGGTTCGTAAATATTGATAAACAAGTTTGTTTCCAATCACATTTTGGCAGAATTTCAATTTTAATCTGATAAAATTGGTTTTAATTTTGTTTCACTATCGTTGAGATTGTTTAAAAATAGGAAAAAAATGTATAGAATGTTATAAGACATATTCTAATGAAAACTGAGACGGTACTCCAACGTTATCATGTCGAAAATCTATTTCAATTGTTTTTCTATTTGAATTTGGCGCGTAGTAGTTGAATATGTGGTATGGTTACTCTTATTCTACGAAATGGTGTTTCTTGTTTACATGAGTTTTCTTATTAGAAGAGATTATTACGAAAAGTATTGAATGACACACGGCTGATAACTGAATTAAATTCGTTCATCATATAATATAAAATTCATATCTCATATATAATGTGAACATGAAATCTGTAATATATTTACGTGAATGTATTTGAGTTTCTCACGAAAGGGACATCTATTATTGTAAAATTCAGGTCAAAGCAAGTTACAACACATGATTCAGTTAAAACTATTGACTGTCTCTTGTAAATTGTTGAGGTTTATGAAAGTTCCAAATGATTTTTAGACAGTCGTAATGATTACATAATTTATTTATATTATTTAGTTTATACTATTTATTATTACATATATTTACATATATTTATATAATAAATATATGTAATCATTGCGACTGTCCTAAAAATCATTTGGAACTTTCATAAACTCAACAATTTACAACACATGAAGACGTGATATTCCCCACACTACTTTTAGACATTCTCTTACTCCACACTTCTAGGAAATTACGAGAACACTAACCGCGTCAGGCAAACTCACACTACATCAATTCTCAGCAGGGAAAAGGATTCTTACTTTTACAACAAGTATTTCAAAGGTCCCTTTGCCAACACTGATAATCCAAATTTCTCCAAACAAAATTTAAAGGACTCATGAACATTCTTGATAATTTTAGCCGCACGGGTTTGCATGTCTCAAGTTTAACCTTGTACCAAAGGCACCGCAAACGCCCAGATTTACCCGTTTGCCTTTACAGCGTCTTGAACTTTACGGAACAGTTTTTATCCTGAGGACAACAAAAATGTAATCGGCACATATTCACGCTCACAAACTTTAAGGTTGCGGTGAATCGCGAATATGGATTCAAAAGACAATCAACAGCTGTCAGGTTCAGTTCGTGACAGCCAAAGTAGAGCAAACAACGGAGGCGGGAGAAGTTTTAAATAACAAGGCGATAGTGGAATTCCGAAACCAAATCTCTTATGATAACGACTTGTGTTGTTCAATACTTTTGTGTAAAACACCTTACAAGAAATAATCCTATAAATAAGAAACGCCTTTCCTTGGAATATGAGTTCGCATACGCCGTATTTAGCTTGAACTCATTTGTTTCGGTTGTTCTCAAACGGGCAACAGACTATGAATATCCTTAAAGGACTCTGACTGACTGTTTCGTTTCTCTGACCGCGTTAAGTAGATCTAAGAGTAAAAGTATTACGCTCACGTGATATTTTTAATGAAAAATATGCTAATACAGAATTAATACAGACTCGAACTAAAACGTACGGCTTTCAAGAAATAATACGTGATTTTTTTTGTTCTGAACCGAACTGAGCGGAACGTCACAGGCAAAAACTGACACATAATCGGAACGTGTATGAACCTCTTTATTTTCGAGGTTTTTGCCCACGTTTCAGTAATTTGGTCACAACGTGCATTCCCCTCATAACGCGTTGCCAACTGCCCGGCACCTCTCTCCCTTCGCCCCTCCGGTAGAGAGCACTAATGAATCCCGACGCTACAGCGGCACGCTACATCGTGATACTCACTCTCTTGATCAACGACCTGTCTACGCCAGCGCAGTCTGCCGGCGAGTCGGTTACACCATCGCAAGCCCATTAATAAAACAGTTGACGGGGCCCGCGCGTCGCCGCCTCCCTGCTTGCGGCCGTGTTTGAAGAGCAAAGCTGGGAGTTAGGCGTCCGCGATGCCATACCGGGAGAGATGGCGTACTGGCAGGGACCGCGCGAGATTCTCGCGGAGGGAGAGGGCGGGGTGGGAGAAGCAGAGGAGGAGGAGGAGGAAAAAAAAAAGAATAACGCCGAGCGCCAGCGCGGGAGACCGGAGCAATCCAAATATATTTCAAGCTCAGAAGGACGCTACGCAAAACACATAGGGGAGGATGTGGGGCGAACCGTAAGCCTTAATTTCCATACGGAAAATCAGGCCGGGACGGTCGGCGCTCGGCGACGGGAGGGGGGGGTATTGATCTGTAGTTCATTTTCCACCGGCGAAGGGGTGTCGTTTTCAGCTCAATCTGCCGCCATTAGCACACTCAGAACACCAACATTTTTCTAAAATAGCTTGCTTTTTATTTAATTTGAGAGGGAAATTTTTCACAAAACTTTAAAATTTGTAATTTTTTTACTGAATTGTGATTATTACTTTTAATGGTGTAATTTACGCGTTAATAATGTGATTAACTACTTTTTTTTAAGAAAGATCAGTTTTTTATTACAAGACTTTTTTTACTACAAGTTCCCATTTTTGAAATCAAAGTAATCGAAATGCCAGAAAGGATACATGAGTACTTTTTGTTGTTTCGAGTTTTTTGGTGGTTACGAAGATGTTAGCCAGAGCAAAAAAATGCGAATGGGAATAAAGAGGCCCTTCGCAATTGCAGATCTGCCTTTTTGACGGTGAATATAATTCTCAGGCCTTCTTTCTAGAATAGTGCGATGAATCAGTGGGATATCTTAAGCAATTAATGTGATAGTTTTTTTAAAATTATAAGTTAGTACTCTTGTACTAACCTATGTTCAAAATTACTCTTGCATTCTGAATAATTTAGAAAAAAGTATTGTCTTTACCAATATTTCTAAGGTGAATAAATGTACATATTTCCATGTGCCGGTTCTTCTCTGAGATTATTTTTACTCAGAGAAGAACCGGCACAAGAGGTGATTTAACTGTTGGAGATGCTGTGCTATTCACAATTGTGGATGTCGGGAGTTTGAAAGACGGGAGATTTTAAAAAATGAAGTGAAGTAAGATCAGATCAGATTGCCGTGAGTCTAAGTTTCGAGATCTGAATTTCGAGGCCTGAGTTTCAAGATTTGAATTTCAAGGTTTGAAGTTCAAGGTTTGAATTTCAAAGTTTGAATTCTAAGGTTTGAGCTTTGAAGTGGAATTTTTGGGGTTTGGATTTTCGAGTTGGGAATTTCGGGCTCGGATTTTTCGTATTGTATTTTCCGGGTCAGATTTTCAGTGTTGGGGAGTCAATGTCAGGAGTTTCGAGGCCTGTGTTTCGGAATATGGTTTTGGTGTGGAGTTTCGAGGTTTGAATTCGTGGCCTAGATCTGTCAGGGTCGATGCCGCCAGCGGGCGTCTCCATGCAGTTAATCACCTCGCCACACGAGAGCAGTAAGTAGTCAAAGTTGCCGTAAACGCTTTACACATGAAATACGGTTAGGTGTGACTTAAATAAATAAATTTAAAAACGTTGGTGCTTGTTATTTTTAATTTATATTTTTACTTTACTTTTCTGTGCCAATACTCTTTTCTGCATGCGATCCCACCAAGTTGGAAAATGACGGAGTTACTGCAGATAGTTTTCTTCTCCGACGCCAGTTGTGCTCAGAAGCTCGTGGCTGCCACGGTGCCACGAAGCGTGTCACTGCCCACCAGTAGGAGTCCGTGACATGGCCTGAGTTTTGAGAGGTCTATGTGTCAGATGCACTAGTGTGAGAGGTCAAAGAGTCGAAGATTGCGATTCGAGAGTCTGGGCATCGAGGGACAGAGAGGTGACGGTCTTCGGAGCTGGTGTTACAAGTGACGAAGAGCAAACGTAGGTGAAAGGTATTGAGCGGGTACCGCAGGAGCCAGCCAGAAGGAGGGAAGACCTCATTTAACTCGTCGCCGGTGTGGGATGTGGGTGCGTGACGGGGGCGTGGAGGAACGATTTTAGATTTAGGTTTCAAGGTTTCCACTTAAAGGGTGGTGAATTCCAAGGTCTGAGTTTCTAGATCGAATTTTCAGGGTTGGATTATCGAATTGGGATTTTTAGGGTCGGAGTTTTCTTATCGTATTTTCAGGGGTCAATTTTCAGTGTTAGAGAGTCGAAGTCGGAGTTTCGGATTCGAGGTGTCCGACATTCGAGATGTGAATTAGGGGCCTGAGTTTGAGAGGTGTAAGTGTCAGATGTGCCAGTGTAAGAGGTCAAAGAGTCGAAGATGTGCGATTAAAGAGTCTGGGCATCGAGAACCAGAGAAGTGGCGGTCTCAGGCGGGAGTTCCAAGTGAAGGAGACGGAGGTGAAAATCGTATTGAGCGGGAAACGCAGGAGCCAGCCAGAACGAGGGACGTCCTCAGCTAACTCGTGGCAGGTGTGGCTGCATGGCGGGTCGTGGAGGAACGAGGTTTGGCTTTCAAGGTTTAAATTCCAAGGTCTGAGTTTGAGATCGAATTTTTCGGGGTTGGATTTTCGAATTGGGATTGTTGAGGTTGGATTTTTCGTGTTGTATTTTCAGTGTCAGATTTTCAGTGTTGCAGTTTCGGATTGTTAGTTTTGAGGTATGATTAGTGCCCTGAGTATGAGAGTTTCTGAGTGTCAGATGCGCCAGTAAGAGATCAAAGAGTCGAAGATCTGCGATTCGAGAGTCTGGGCATCGAGAACCAGAGAGGTGTCGGTCTCAGGCAGGAGTTCCAAGTGGAGGAGAGGAGGTGAAAATCGTATTGAGCGGGAAACGCAGGAGCCAGCAGAACGAGGGACGTCCGTCGCGGGCGTGGGGTGTGGTGCGTGGAGGAACGGGGGGGCGAACTGGCGCAAGGCTGGACGGAGCGGACGGCCGACTCGCAGGTCGGGCTAACGAGGAGAGGCCGGCGCCGGGCCGCGGAGATAACGGCGAAGGCCTTTGCCAGCGGGATTAGCTCAGTCATGTCGCCGGACAGTGGCCGGCAGCGCCGTGGGGCGGGGCGGGAGAGCTAAGACAGCACGCGGCTGGCTCAAGCGTCGCCGAACTCCTGACCCGTCCCTCCCCCCCCCGGCCCAACACAGGCAGAAGGGGTCTGCCGGTGGAATTTAGGAACACGCGGGGAAATGTATTAGCGCAGACCAGCGGATTTCAAATCCTTTGGGCTTCACCGTACACTCTTTCGTAAATACTTAGAATAAATGTTACAAACTTCAAGGGCGTACAAGGGAGTGTAACTCTAGCTCCAAAAGACTGGTCCTGGACAAGATTTCCTAGGGTCGTACTTCCACTTAGAAGTATTGTACTACCCTTACTTATAAACTAATTGGAAATTGCACTAGATGAATTGCCTCCAGAATTCTAAAAAGGACGTTGACAAGTCCACATTCTTTGTGAGTGTTCTACATTCTCCGTGAGTGTTATTTTTGTTCTTGCCTCTTGCCTTTATGAGGACAATCACATACATACATCTTTTTGTGTTTGGATGATCGATTGAATAGTGATTACGGGCGCATTAATGGCTAAGGTCATTAGTCCCGTAAGTGTAGTGTATGTCTTGTCGTGGTTGTTGGTGGTGATCTTCCCCCGCTGGCTGGCGAAATCTTGCGTCGACCTACCCGTCGGCTTGTAGGGTTTCCAACCAAGTATCTGCTGCCAGCGGGGCAACCGCCCCAGACGGAAAAAACTATAAGCACGCGACTGGTCTTCCGGCATGTATCGTAGTAGAGTGCACGTAAGTGTATGCATACATAAGTAAGGATGAGTGAGGATAGGACAAGGAAACGGGAAAGAAAGATCGCGCGCAATCCTTGGCGGGTTTGTTAGGGTAGTGCTCAGTTTTCTAGTGTTGTTGGGAGATACCACGGAAAACTACCGATCAGAGCAGCCGGCCGATAGACTTCTTCTCCAGACAGCGACTGAATTCGACCTTGTTATGTAGCTAGTGTCGGAAATCGTGCCACAAGCGAGACTCGAACCCTAGGACCTCCCGGTCAGAGGCAGTACGGTGACATCAGTTGATACCGTAAGTCGCCTAAGCTGGTTACTTTTGCAGACATTTACATGATTTTCCAGAGATATCGGGGACGATGTTGACAATTTACCAAAGGAATCGTGGTTCGAACAAAACTAGAACTAAACGTATTTTGAACGATGCAAAATGTGAGACGTTCCAACAACAACTTTCGCGCCGTTGGCCGTTTTAAATCGTGTGAGTGAAAACTAATTTCCGGTGTTTTCGACTTTATAATTTTAATATTAAGCTTTTAAATCTGTTTTAGGTTTTATAAGTTAAAAAAATTCTTGGGAAATTCTAATTCTTTGCGCAATAAGAATGAAATCCGACAATAGGTTTTGGACTGGATCTTGTTTTTTTATTGTATGAACTGTAAACTATTTATTACCCCTTTAATCTGTCCATAAACAAATAATTAGATAACAGCGGACGTGGATACGTCCATTGAAGAGAATTAATGATTAAATGAAGGTATGAATGAATGTATGTATGAATGAGTGAGTGGGTGAGTGAGTGAGTGAGTGAATGAATGAATGAATGAGCCTAGTGAGTCCCATAAAGGGCAAACGTCCTTACCGATATTTAATGTTTCTATCGAATATTTTTTTCATGTAATGCCATTTTTTCATGTAACGTGTAGAGGCAATAAGTTTTCTAACGTCAAGAAAAGAATAATCGATTTCAAAGGTCACCCGATATTACGAGCTACAGCAAAGAACAGTGTGTTAACACTGAGTTTGCATAGGGTTATACCATTACAAAATTATGACATATAAACAATGTACAGTCAATTTCCCATTTGTTGATTGTAGAGATTCTAACAACTAATATCTTTTCCTCGAGATTCATAGTAAAGACATAAAATGTTCTTTTCTCTGTTGTGCACAGCCAGTTCAATAGGAGCTTTTTATTTAATAATATTCCAAAAAGATTTTCTCTTAATTTTCGAGATTTTTTTCTCAAAGGCTTCAATTACGAGCATATCGTACAGGAATTGTATCTTTTTTCAGAAGGAATAAGAAACATTCCATGATTATAGAAAAGTTGGGGATTTATGTATGATTACACGCATGTGGATTTAGTCACATCTTCAGCCAGTGAAAAAACTTGCCATCATTGTTTAAAAAAGACTTTTTCGTATAAAGATAGCGAGTGAAATGTATATAAAAGATCATTCGCAATAGAAGGATATTTACAAAAACCACTGTAAAAACATATTTCTTGAGCGAAATGATTGTTTCATGCACCATCTCATTTGTGTGTTTGCCTCAATCCATCAGTTTTGTTAAAAACCCTCAGAGTCGTTGGTGCAAAAACACAGTCATTTCACGCACTTAAAATAAAAATGATTGAGGTTCTGATGGGAAATCGGCATTTATACAATAAAAATGATTCCAATATATAGTAAAGTCATTAATGTGAACATAAACCATTAATTTCCATTATCTACTTACCGCGAACCTCTGCAGCTACTGTGGCGAAGAGGTCCTAGGGTTCGAGTCTGAACGGTGGCGAAATTTTGATTAAAATTCGTGACAGAGAGACGTGTTACATAGCTGGGTATAGCCTATTCGATTTCTTCGCTCATATATCAATGCAATCAATCAATCATATTGCAATGTCAGCGGTTATCAGATCTATTTAATCTAAGGTTTCGCCTATAAGCGCTGTTCTCAGTTCGGCTGATTTCTCAATAAATACAAGCAGAGATTTTCTTTTTATACTAAATGTTTGCGAGCTGAGTTCACTTGAACAAAAGATAGAAGCCTGTAACATATCCATCTGCTTGAGTTGTTCATCGGAAGTGATTTGATCATTCTTTTTACGTCATTTTTCCTTGTTTTCACAGCATTTTTTAAAACATTTTAAGAGCATTTTATTGATCATTTGTGGCAGGGTTTTAGATCATCAAAATCCGCACCTAATAATAAGCATTTGCCTAAAAATCAGAAGTCTTCTTGTGACATGTGTACTCTTAAGAGAAGACACGCCAGTCCACCCCAACGTCGCGTGAGAACAACCTCCGATCTTCACACCGTGCATGCGACTCGGCGCTACGGAAGACGCGGGAAGAGAGCGATCAACCGAGCGAGCGAGCGAGCGGGGGCGCTGGCAGTTCCCGCGGCGTCCGCCAGATGGCAGGCGCGCCCCGCGGTCGGCAATGGCAGCGCGCCACTCTGCCCCACCGCGCCGCGGCGCGCCGCCCGCCCGCCCGGGCGAATTTTGCGGGGGCGGCGCGGGCGATGCGGCGGCCCGCCACCGCCCCGAGCCGCGACCGACGCTGCCGCCACCGCCCTCGCCGCCCTCACCTTTCTCGCCGCCTTTAACTGGCCTTTAGCGCCACTGGCCTGGACCGCCGCCACCGCAACGCGCCACCAGCGCGACGCCGCCGCGGAACTAGCTACTTGTACATAGAGAGGCGGTGTCACAGAGAACCAAGGCACGGTATAACCATATGTTCACGTCGCGGCAATCCCATTGAAAAGTTTTTTCGATCACGTGACGTCCGCCATGTTCTTGGTATAACACCCAGCGCGCGAAATACATAATTACTACATTTAAAATGATTTTCTTACATTTATTTTATTCACTAGTTCAATTCACTTTATTATTCTATTCATTTTATTCAAATTCCACGTCCTCTGAAACAAATTAAACACGTACACTCAGTTCTCATATCACACGGTGTGTGATATCCGAATTATCTGCTGAAATTCTATTGGCTGACAAACCACTAGATTTTGAGCAAGTGAACATACTGGTTATACTGTGACCAAGGAGACGTACCCCCCCCCCCCCCGAAAATTTCGAAAGCGGCTTCGTATCCGTATGTAATAATGGTTATTTATGCAAAAACGGCGTTTTAATGTTTTAAAAGTTTTAATGATAGAGCAGGGACAGAAAGGTCGCAGTCTTGTCGTTCGAGATCATTAGAACAAGTTAATGCCCGTGGCATATACATGATCTTATTCTTTTACGTAATTTTAATGATTCAGATTGGCTCATTTACTAATTAACGAGTTGTTAACCTTGAGCTGGGTTTGTCATTTCATATTTCCCTTCCATAATTCCCTTTCATAATTCGCTCTCATAATTCTTCCGTAAGAGAACATATAGCACCATTCAGCATTTTTTCATTGTACCCTCGTAACCACTACCCTCTCGATCCAGGTAAATTATGCAGAGTATATCGAGGTCCGTATCGAACGCAATAACAAGCAATAACGTATCAGTAAAAACAATTATTTTATTTTCGTAAATATTATCAATTCCTGAATTTCCCCTTTTATCTTAGGATGTATCGATCTGGGAAATTACATGAAAGCATATGCAGGGCCTCCGAAGTCCTGTGCAGTACGCTCTCGAATAATGCACGTAAAAATCTTTTTTATTTTTAATATAATATTATTTCTTAAGAATTTCAATAAAAGACAATTCTTAATGTTGCAGGTATGACTAATTATTTAAATATCTACTAATACTTTTCCAATGTTCCAAAAATAATATTTTTATTACTTTGCCTCTCGAGCCCCTACAGCCACGATGGAATATCACACGGCATTTCGCTTCTTTCTCAGTCGAGCCATTACAGATCGCAGTGTTTGGGACCATGCGACATCTAACGGCGCGAGTGACACGACATGCCGTGTGATATTCCATCGTGGCCCTAGGGCAGTGTTGTCAAGGTTGATGCCACGAGCGGGAGTCCGTGGCACCAGTGCCACGACGAAATCGCGCCACCACGCAGTTCAATTACACCGCCACCAGAAACAACGCCATCCTATTGTAAAACAGCGGGGTTATTAGAAATAGTTTCCTTTTCCGACGCTAGTTGCGCAGAGAAGCTCGTGGCATGTCACGGTGCCGTGAGACATGCCACTGTCACCAGGAGCAGGACCTTGACACCACTGCAGAGGGGGCTCGAGAGGCAAAGTTATAATAATCGCACTATAAACACCCGTGCCGTGTCCACTATGAAATCGGCTAACAGTCCTCCTCAACAGCGACCACCCGAAGACTCCGACCTCCTCCACCCCCCTCCCCGCTTTCGTCGGTGCCACCTCGAGGAGCCTCGCGAGCGGGAGGGGGGAGGGGAAGGGGAGGGGTAATTGCGTTAGCACCCGTCACCCGGGCGGGCGCCGGCGTCGCCGCGGCGTCGGCAGCAGCGGGCGGTCCCTTTGACAACGGCACTCGGGGCGGGGCGGGGCGGTGAGGGGCGGGGCGGGGCGGGGCGGTGAGGGGGCGGGGCGGGGCGGGGCGGGACAGGGCGGGACGGAGCGGGGGCGGGGCCGGGGCGGGGCCGGGGCGGGGCCGTGGCGGTGCGGGGCGGGGGCCGGGCGGGGCGGGGGCGGGGGGCGGGGGGCGGGGGCGGGGGCGGGGGCGGGGGCGGGGCGGGGGGCGGGGGCGGGGGCGGGGCCGGGCGGGGCGGGGCGGGGCGGGGCGGGGCGGGGCGGGGCGGGACGGGGCGGGGCGCGGCGCGGCGGGGCGGGGCGGGGCGGGGCGTGGCGTGGCGGGGGTGGGGGCGGGTGCCGGGGGCGTCTCCAGGGAGGTGCGGAGTGATGGATCGTCTCAAGCGTCCTCGGCGCTGGAAGAGATGGGGGTTGGGTCGGGGGAGGAACGCGTGCCTCTGGAGGCGGTTGAGGAGATGGACCGGGTGAGCTGAGCTCAGAAACCAGCCTTGCCGCTGCCACTGTCACTAGGAGGTCTTAGACGTAGGGTTCGAGTTACGAGTGCGTAGTTTTCGACTCTCGCTTACAGCTAGGTGGAGTTCGGTCGGTGTCTGGAAGAGAACTCTAGCGGCCGGCTGCTCTGATCGGTAGTTTTCCGTGATTGTCCCTACACATATCAGACGAATGCCGGAGCAGTACCCTAACAAAGGAGTCATACACCGGGCGCATTTCCTTCCTCTTCCTTGTCCTATCCTCTCCTCTTACAACACACACTTACACTAACATGCACTACCCTACCACACATGCCGGGAGACCGGTCGGGAGCTTAGAGCTTCCGGATGGGGCCGTGCCCCGCTGGTGAGACATACCTGGTTGGGGGAAAATTCCGCTGGCAGACAGACAGTAGGTCGGCGCAGGATCTCACCATCTAGCGGGGTCAGATCACCGCCATCTACCGAGAGAGAAAAATGCACTACACTTTCGGGACTAATGATCTTAGCAGTTGACGCGCCCGGAATCACTATCAAGAAGCAGGTGGAAGAATTGCTGAGCTCTGCGCCGGTGTCCCGAGGGGAGTCCCAATTTTCTGTCTACGCCTGACACTAACTGAAAACTTTTTTTAAAATAGCTTGATTTTTTGGTCACATTTCCGCCAGAAGCAGCCTGCAGTTACAGTCGGAGAGCGCTGGTGGGAATAAGAGCATGAGTGTGTGGAAGTGTCTTTCAATATTACAAATATACCAGGTAGTGAATGTTTCGTAATAAACAATTTTATTTGTGTAAAACGTGCCGAAACAATAATGTTTGTTACAATGTGCTAGACTTGACTACCGTATTTTCGAAACAAAGTTCATTTTTGTTTTGTATGAATTATATTACCCTCAATTGTCCCTATACCGAACTATCCAATGGAAATCAAAGCCAGAACCACGTGCGCGTGTATATATACCTAACACGAACACTTTGCATAAAAATTATGTAATGTTAATATGCAATTTTATTTCCGTTAGTATTAATTCATTTACTTCAATTGCTTACATTTTATTATATATTAGTGGTTTGAATTTGAAAATTACATTTCCGTCATTCGAAAGAGGCGCAACCTCCTATCTGTTGGGGCACCAGCCGCCGCCCGCCACTGGTCGAAAGGCTAAAAAACAGGAGGAGAAGGAAGTCGAAAAGCACCGGCGAGCGACTTTCCAACAGCGGCGACCCCCACGCCACGGAGCGGTCAGCGCGCGAAGCGCAGGCGAAGCCAGCGACTCGACGACGTGGCAGAGCGCCCCCTCCGCTTCCGTCTTCGCCATAGCCCCACCCCGCCCCCGCTCCGTCCAACTCCGCACCCGCCCAACTGAACTCTGCCCTGCTTTTTCCAACTCAAACCCCGCCCTGCTTTCCCCAACTCAACCCGCCCCAGCTTTCCCCAACTCAATCCCGCCCAGTTTTCCCCAACTCAATCCCGCCCAGCTTTCCCCAACTCACCCCGCCCTGCTTTCCCCAACTCAACCCCGCCCAGCTTTCCCCAACTCAACCCCGCCCTGCTTTCCCCAACTCAACTCCGCCCTGCTTTCCCCAACTCAACCTCGCCCTGCTTTCCCCAACTCAACCCCGCCCTGCTTCACCCCACTCTACTCCTAGCTTCAGTCAACTCAACCCCGTCCCGTCTCGCCCACTCAACCCGTCCCGTCTTGGCCCAACTCAATCCCGCCCCGTTTCGCACAACTCAACCCCGTCCCGTTTCGCCCAACTCAACCCCGTCCCCGTCTCGCCCAACTCAATCCCGCCCCGTTTCGCACAACTCAACCCCGTCCCGTCTCGCCCAACTCAACCCCGTCCCGTCTCGCTCAACTTTTAACCCCGTCCCGTCTCGCACAACTCAACCCCACCCCGCCTAACCCCACCCTGCTCCGCTTCACCGAACTCAACCCTGCCCTGCTTCGCCCAAGTCGATCCCATCCCGGCCCCGCACATCTCAACCCCACTCCGCATATCTCACCTCAAACCGGCCAATTCAACACCAACCCGCCACACTCAACCCCACTTTTCTCCGTCTCACTTCAGTTCTGCTCAGCATCTGCTCCGACACACCCACGTCCTTACCACATCCCCCGCAAGCTCCGCTCCCGCCCCACTCGTCAGCCGCTACATTCCGCTCCGCCCCTCCTCCTCCCTATCTCACAACGACCCCTCCACCCCCGACTTTGCCTCTCTCTGCTCCACTTCATTGCAACCTCACCATCGCCCCGCCGTACTATGCATCCGCTCCTCCTCCACCTTGTTGGTATCTCCGCTTCCTTCCCTCCCCGCTTCCTTCTCTCCTCGATTCCTTCTCTCCTCGATTCCTTCTCTCCCCGCTTCCTTCCCTCCCCCCGTTTCCTTCCCTCCCCGCTTCCTTCCATCCCCGCTTCCTTCCCTTCCCGCTTCCTTCCCTCCCCGCTTCCTTCCCTCCCCGCTTCCCTCCCTCCCCGCTTCCTTCCCTCCCCGCTTCCTTCCCTCCCCGCTTCCTTCTCTCCCCGCTTGCTTCTCTACCCCGCTTCCTTGTCTACCAACTTTCTTCTCTACCCGTCACGTCGGGGCTTCAACTCCACCAAGAACCGCCACGCCTCACCAAATACCCGCACAACGCGTCCCCGCCCCACCCCCAGATCAAACCATCCCCGCCCCGCTCCAACCCCGCCCCCGCTGCACCACTACTTCGCTCACGCTCCGCGCCGAAGTCGCCTTCGTCGTCGTCGTCGACGGCAGCGGAACGGAGGAGTTGGGTCCTCGCGCCGCCTCCGTTATCGATCTGAAGACCTCCGCTCGCCGGCCCCGCCCCCGCCCCCGCCCGCGGGCGACGCGCGGGCGGGCGGGCGGTCCCTCGGGAGGCGGCGGCGGCGGCGCGCCCGAGTAACTCATTCTAACACCGGCTGTTCCCTCTCGTTACCAGCGCCCTGCGGTGCCGCCGCCGCCAGGGCGACGCACGCCCCCGCCCCGCCCCCCGCCCCCCGCCCCCGCCACCCATTATCAGCGCGCCCTCCGCCGCCACGCCCCCTTCGCTCGCGGCCCTCCTCCCCAACAATCGCCCTCTACGGTTTCCTCACTGCCCCTCGGACACAGCGACCGGCGGAGGTGGCTCAGGGCATCAACGGATGTCACTCAACTGCCTTGGTGCCGCGAGGTCCTTGGTTCGAGCCCTGACGTTGGCAAGATTTTCGACACTAGCTTGTCAGCTAGGTCGAATTCAGCCGCTGTTTGGAGAATTCTAGCAGTCGGCTGCTCTGATCGTTATTTTCCGTGGTTTCTCTGATCAACACCAGGCGATTGCCGTAGCAGCACCCTACCAAACGAACTATGGACCACGCGTGATCTTTCGTTTCTCTTTCTTGTCCTATCCTCACCCCTTACAAACACACATATACTAGCATGCACTACACTACCACACAAGTCCAGAAATTAGTCTGGAGCTTAGAGCTTTTCCCAGCTGGTTGCCCCCGCTGGCGGTGCCCTCTGGTGGGAGACGCCTGGTGAGGGGCCTGGGGAGGTCTGATGGCTCCGATACGTAAAATAAGGCATCATTGAATTGAATCGAGTTCAAATTAAAACGATGGCGGATTTTCAAATATATTTTCAAAATAATAGCCGTTCGCAGAGTATGGTACGTGCAGAACAGCAGGTGACATGAAACCGATCTCTTAAGAAACGAAATATGTTTCTTAGGCCATTATCTACTAGAAAATTCATAAATCTTCCCAAATCTTCCCAGAAGCTAGCCAAAATAACAAAATTAAAACCTTTTAAAAACATTATTATATCTACCGATTGCGTAATGCATTGCATTATGTGTATTATGGCACCCATTGAATTTTGTTCTTAAAATTCTAATGTAGTTAAAAATTCAAATACTTTTTTTTGGCGTTAAATACATTTTAAAAACTTTCCCACCCTCAACAAAGTTTCATAATGATAATTCTTCGTAAGTGTCTATACCAGTCTTCTCCGAGTATCATCTTTGTGATGTTCTTATGGAGAAGTTTTTACACATCTTTTACACATTTATCTCTGGAGTTTTAAAGCAACCTTCTACTGCTACATTTGCTTAGACTTTCTCCCCAATTCAATTGCTAAATTCCAGTTCCGCCTATATAGAAACATGTTCCGTTCCGTAACTCCATCGGTCTGGCTATTCCACGAGACATTTCACCTTCCACTTTTAACATTCACAGTTACTAATAAAATTTGCCACCCCGACCGGGACTCAAATACGGGTACCCTGGTTTACGCTCTAACCACTAAGCTACAGAGACGACGAATTCTTTGATCAGTTTCTTAGGCCTGACATACGGCCCGTTGTTAAATATAATTGTCACTGCCTTGTCACCTTTTTGGATGCGTTTACGCCCAGAAATATGTTCCATAGATGTAAAGAAAGCAAGTTGTGAGCTTGTTACTGACTTACTTCAACAGGAACAAGGTCCCAACATGGTATTCTTTACGTCTACGGCACATATTCTCCAGCGTAAACGCATCAAAAAACGTGACAATGTGGTGACAATTATATTGACAGTTACATTGTTTTTGTCCCCTACCTTCTATTGCGTCCAATATTAATCTGTTCCACTATCACATACACTTTCGACGTCCTTATCACACCACACTTTTCATTCCCTCCCATAAATCTGTTGAGTCTGAAAATGATTAATCTTTTCCCCTTTCAATTTTTTAAAATGCATTGCTCTCGTTGAAATTTCTGTTTTACAGATAGTCATGAAACGTTAGCAATCATTGCCTTCTTTTGTTTAAAGTTTCTTCCACTTCATTTGTTCCTATCAGTCATCGTGTCACCCATCACATTCCCTCTCATCCATGTCTATCCTTTAAAACGCTTCAGTCGACATCGACAGAAGTCATTTTCTGCTGACATGTTGTCGTTCTCTCCTCATGTTAGGGCTACCGTCAACATTGCAGCTCCAGTGTCCCAATGAGGTTCACGTCATTAATTTTCCTGTCGTCCCCCCCCCACTGCCAGCAAGCACTGCTTTGGTCTTTGCATTGAGCACGTGATAAGCCACTCACAAACATCATCTGCTCAGTCGCCCACCAGGTTCTACTGCATTTTGTTGCCGAGTCAAATAGTCGCTCTCTGGAAATGTGCCCATTCTTTTTATTATGAACTTATAGAGCTCAAATTAAACTTTAACACGCAAATACGTTCCTCCTCGAGCGCTAACGCTAAGATAGGATGTATATTACGATAAATTCCAAATTTCTACAAAAACCTATATAACCGATTTTTATTAGTATGATAAAAGTGTCGTTTGAAAGCCAAGAATCTATTATTCTTCCTATCTTCATACTTTTTACTAAATTTACCGCTCAGAAAAAATCATAAGGATGTATAATAAGAACATAAGATTTTGCGAAAGAAAGAAAAAAAAGGCTTTGCAAACCTTCTATAACAATGAACTCTGAACCAACAGAATTGAATAGACAGTGAAATCTGATGACTTAACGAAGAATTTGCCATTCGTGTTCTATTCTTGAAGAGAACGAAACATTCAAGGAGAATGAATGAAATTTGTGATGAGTGCTGCTCAAGATTAGAAATATACCGAACGCATTATTCCCCCGGGAACTAGTATTAGTTTAAAACCACACTGAAGAAATTTGAATGATAAATCACACGCAACATAGAAAATGTGAACTAGAGGCCGTAACTCTCACCGCCATATCCTACTAAAGTCCCTCATCTCCACTTCCATCGGCATTTCACAAAACTCCTCTGTTCCATCGCCTCCTCCGTCACCGACGTCCTTCCCCAGAAACTTCCAACACTTGCAACCCCGCCCCCCCGTCACCCTTCCCTCCCCCCCCGATCCGCGACGGCTTCGCGCTTACCCTTATCCCCCGCCGCCCCCACCGGGGGTTCTAATCAGCGGCGCCGCATGCACCGTGGCGCCACACGTGGCGGCGACACCAACTAATGAGGGCCTTCCTGCTACAAATTGGAGCGTCGGAGCGCGCGCGGCGGCGCGGGCGAGGGCGCGGGCGAGAGCGAGGGCGACGCGGGGGCGAGGCGCGGGCGGACGCCCGGTTTGTATCAAAGCGGCGCGCGCGTGAACGGCGTGTGCAAGGAGAGAGAGTTGAGGGCGGCGACGAGCCTGCAGGCTGGTTAGTCACGGACCGGCTTGGGGAGCGCGGGCGCGCAGGCCGGGAGCGAGGGGGCGGCGGTGGGGGCGGAGAGGGTGCTGAGGCGGGATAGTGGGGGTGGTGTAAACGGCGGGGGCAGCAAGGGCGGGCAGTGGCGGTAGGGGTGACAGGTGCGGCGGCTGAGCGCCGGGGACGCTGGGGGAGACGGCATTGATGATGAGGACAGCGGGGATGGCGGGGACGTGAGAATGGCGAGGTGGTGAGGATGGCGGGGACGTTGGGGATGGCGGGGACGTTGGAGATGGCCGGGACGTTGGAGATGGCCGGGACGTTGGGGATGGCGGGGACGTTGGGGGTGGTGGGGACGTTGGGGATTGCGGGGACGTTGGGGATGGCGGGGACGTTGGGGTTGTGGGGACGTTGGGGATGGCGGGGACTTTGGGGATGGCGGGGACGTTGGGGATGGCGGGGACGTTTGAGATGGCGGGGACGTTTGAAATGGCGGGGACGCTGGAGATAGTGGGGATGTTGGGGATGGCGGGGACGTTGGGACGGCGGGGACGTTGGGGATGGCGAAGACGTCTGGGATGGCAACGTCAGATCCAAGAGGAGGCGAAAGTAGTCCCAGGGTTGAACGTGAGGAGGGATCGGCCTAGTCGGCAGAGGGGCGGAAGGGAAGGAAAAGGACGGCGGCGGGGCGGGGGCGGCAGCGCGTGTGGCGGGCGACAGCGTAGAGACGAAGGAGGCAACGCAGGCGACGGGGGCGGTGAGGGGTGAGAGCGGGAGAGGGGATGAGAGGAGGGCATTCTGCGTCGGGAGCGATTTGGGTCACCACTGGACCCTCCGAAGGGTTGTCCACGCACCTTTGCAACAGGGATGAACAGAACTAAGAGTGCTGCGGTACTTAAATTGATTCGAGTTTTAGTTTGTATAACAACGAAAGAAAGAAAGAAAGAAAGAAAAAAGAAAGAAAGAAGAAAGAAAGAAGAAAGAAAGAAAGAAGAAAGAAAGAAAGAAGAAAGAAAGAAGAAAGAAAGAAGAAGGAAAGAAGAAGGAAAGAAGAAGGAAAGAAGAAGGAAGAAGAAGGAAAGAAGAAAGAAAGAAGAAAGAAAGAAGAAAGAAAGAAGAAAGAAAGAAATAAAGAAAAAGAAAGAAAGAAAGAAGAGCCGTATAATCGAACCTCTCGAGTGTATTCTTCTAATATTGATTACTGGATTCATAATTACAATTTTTGAAAAAAATATTTGTACATAAAATTAAAATTGTTCAAGACAGCTTTAAGTCACAATTCACATTTTTTTACAAAAACACTTTACTCTTTTAGTCATTAAATTAAATGGAAAGTAGAGAATCTTCTCTGTGATCGTACCACATCGTAGGGATATCAATTGGCAAAATTAGAGAAAAGTACGTACCAGAAATGTTAATACAACTAAAAGAATCTAGTATATTTATTAGAGAGAGAGATGTAGTTAACATAAGGGATGAACGAAAACTGCAATTACTTCCCAAAAAATTGCAAACCGACTTTTGCCCACCTAAGGGATTCCAACAACCTCAAAGAAATCGATGTTAATGTTTCTCAAATCAAATTTTCTCAGCTTAATACTACAAGTACAAAAAACATGAAACAACATGATAGATACTGCAATATTAGAAATTTCCCACGCCTGTCCTTAACACTGGCCAAAACCAGGTCGTTATCCATTGTTGGAGACCTGAGTGTAAGGTGTGAAAAACACATGCCTCATAAAAACCCAAAAGTTTCCACAATGGCTCTTCGCCGTTGTTTCCGCAACTACCTCACATTAACCAATGAGAAAGTCTCTTCAGCAAATGCTCCTCAGGTTCTGTTATTTTTCAGCTCATTTGTAGCCCTCGCTGCTTTTAAACGGCGGTCTTTTTTCAGAAGGGTCGCGAAAGGCTCGGCAAAGGGTTGGGATTACACCATTTAAACTGGGGTACACTGTCACGCGATGGTCGTAGCTGAGGAGAGACCGAGGAACGACGTACTATGGTCCCGGTTGGGTACATAGCGGACAAAATCACCTTTCCTTAACAACGAACACAAGGACAAAGGCAACGATGACAATAACAACGGCGACGGAAATAACAACGACGATGACAATGACAACGACGACGACGACAATGACGATGACGAAAATGATAACACTGACGACGACAATGACGATGACGACGAAAATGACGACACTGACGATGACAATGACAACAATGACATCAATGACAAGGACAACAAAACGAAGTCATGAACGACGACAATGACGACAGCGTCAGAAATAAAGAAAGTGCGATGCTCCTACGTGCGTTAAAAAACAAATATTAAAACATATTATATTACAGCAGATTAAATTCCGACGTCACAGCTTGGACCGATCACGACAATCGTAACATCCTTTTATAAAACCGGCTGACGATAAAGGGGTTCTTAAGCAACATATTATTGGTCATTAAGAATTGTCTTTATTAACTTTGTACATAATAATTATTTATCTTACACGTGGATGAGAGAGACTATTCTGTGCAATTAGTTGCTTATTCACGAGTGAGCACCGCGAATATATAATTTCTGACGAATGGAGAACCATTTTTAAGCCACGTGTAATATATATGCACAATGTTTTATCTTGTCCGATCGCCATTTTAATACATAATACACATAAATCATTCACCCATTTGCTATTTTTATGATTGAGTATGCCTATACGAATGATAGTATTATATTGACTTCGACCATTTTCTTACATCGGATATAATAAAAGAGCATTTTATCTACACCAAGAAGCATTAATATATCATATACAGTAAACAGCAATTTACTCTACTCCGAACACCTAAGTAAACAACACATAAAAGAGATCGGAGGAGATAAAAATACTCAATTAATGAATTTTGCCCGCCTTTTGGGTCTTTTCAACCATCGTGCCACGCGTGTAAACGGAGCGAAAGTTGAGGTTATCGGGAGAAGGGAAGGATTCCGCCGCAGGAGGGCGCTGCTGTAGAACAAACCCACAAACGACCGCGCTGAGAACAATTGAGGTGGAAGTATGTGGGGAACGGATGGAGGTAGCGTCGAGAGGCTGCAACGCAAGTTACTAGGTAGGGGAAGGAACGGATGGCAACAAAAGCGAAAGGAAAAGAATGAAAATAGACATTTATGTACGATGTAACGTTTCGTACAATTCCAATGTTTATTTACATTTTTATATTGTTATTGGTAAATAAGAAACATACGATGTACCTAGCTTGTTATGAGAATTAGGTGAGCAACTGACAGATTGATGATATAGACGAAGTTACAAGAGAGAATTGGACGTAAAACGTGTTCCTCTAAAGAAATGTGTAAGTTCTAATTGTACAAAGTGTTGTACAATATATTGAAGTACATTGTACGAGAAATTTAAATAAAAACTAAAAATAAATGAGAATTGAAGAGTTACTACTTTAAAAAAAATAAGTAGCTACAGTAATTGTAACGGCAGATGCAACAAAATAAGTGTTGGCAGAGTGCGACGTTACAACGAAAAAGTGCACAAAGCAATGATATTTGATGATCAAATAAAATGCTTTTGGACGAGGTAAAGATATTAGTTGAGTCTAGAGGCTTGAAATCAGTACGCCAAAACATTTCGTACGACCTGCGATGAATTCATGAAAACTTGGGGTTATTTACAACATACGAGACGGCAATCATGTTGATGTACGACATAAATGTATAAGAACTGATGTACGAGAATGAAAATAGTAATTTATGGAACTAGTATAGAAAGTGAGTCTACGGCGTACGAATGAAATGTTTTCGGACGAGGTAAAGATATTATTTGAGTCTAGAAGTTTGAAATCAGTACTCCAAAACATTTCGTACTACCTGCGATGTTCTTTTTAGTAAGAATTCATGAAGACGTACAAGTTTTGGGATTATTTACAACATATGAGACGGCAATCACATTGATGTACGACATGAATGTATAACAATTGATGCACGAGAATGAAAATAGTAATTTATGTGACTAGTACAGAGAGTGTCTTTGGCGTACGAATCAAATGTATCGAACGAGGTGAAGAAGGAAGCAAGTACCGAATTTTGAATAGAGAATGACAAACACATTTCGTACGATTTGCGTTGTTATTTTTAGTGAAAACTAGTGAACTCTAAAATGCTTTGCTTGCAATGTATTACACGTCACGTGATTGTTAATCCCATTCTCTGCAAAATTTTTAATAGATAAAATACATTCTCGCTGGGATGGGTTTGTTCCATGTCCTGGTTTGGACATGATTGTCACGTATCCTATTGTTAAAACCTTCTCGCACAAGTTTGGGCATGCATTCGCTATGACATTGTCTTGGAGAAATTTGATTTACTTGCCAGAAATAATGTTAAGTAATAATTCCGGCCGATATTTTACAACAGCAGTGGTAGTATAAGAAACAACGTCGCGCTTAATTCTTGAGGATGCGGCACGTTGCGTAAAGCTTCTGTTGAGCGACGGTTGAGTCAGCATAGACTCATAAAATCATCATCAACGCACATCTATGTGCGACATACATGCGCTCATTTCTATTGTGCTATGCCTATATTCTTCGCGCAAATGCAACCAATAAGATGAAGGCTGAGAGAATAGAGAAAATACGGAGGTAATGGCAGAAAAACGGAAAATAACTTGAGACGAAACGTGCAAATTAGAAGATGGAGACACAAATAAATATCGAATGAAACTAATAAAACTAAATAGAATCGAGACATAACCATACAGGCGAAACAACGAGTTCAAAAAGTGAGAGGTAAAGAGAGAGAAGAGAAAGTGAAGTACCTTCATCAGAAAGGTGAAAAAGTAAGCGTCAGTATGTATTGAATTCAACTAATTCATCACAGTGAAGCAGAGAACGAGCCAAGCGAAATAAATAATATATCTGAACAATAACACGAAGAATCTAAGTAGTGCACCTTCATCAGAAACGTGCAAGAGCTGAGGACGTGAACGTGTCATGTATTAAATAAAACGAGAATATCGTTATAGTGAAGAGAGAACGATGAATAGGCACTAATTTGGCCTGGGGTAAAAATAGGGTAAGTAGAGTAGGTTTAAAACAAACATAGTAGAAAGTAGAGTAGGTTCAAAAGAAACAAGTACTGGGGACGTATTGAATAGAATGAATACAAGTCAACGGAGTAGAGAAATAATAAGTCCAAATAGGTCCGCGGATACTAGAAAGAAGAGAAGGCGGCAACGCGTAAGAGAAAAGGGCGGGCGGAGAGAACACAAGAGAATAGCGAGGGGGGGAGGGGTCGGGCGGCTAAATCCTCTTAGTGTCTTGCGCGGGCGCGTGAGGGCGTGCGAGAGCGCGGAGGGCGGAGGGCGGGAGGGGCGGCGCGTTCCTAAGCCGCGAGCTCTAACCCTTTCAGGACGGAGGAAATTCCCATTTATTCCGAAATTTACGCCTGCTCGCCTGTGCCTCCGCGCAGGAAGGGCGGGAAGCCCGAGTGGGATGCGGGTGCCGGCGGGAGAAGGCGACGGACTGGACGGGAAGGGGCGGGGCGGGGAGGGCATGGCATGCAGGAGGGGACGGCGTGGCGGACGGGTTCGAATCGTCGTGGAGTGGGGCGGGGAGGAGCGGGGTGGAGAGGGTGAGGCGAGGAAGAGCGGGGCGGAGAGGGACGGATGGGGTGGGGCAGGGCGGGGGGGGCAGGGCGGGGAGGGGGCGGGGCAGGGTGGGGAGGGGAGGGGCAGGGCAGGGTGGGGAGGGGCAGGGCAGAGTGGGGAGGGGAGGGGAGGGGAGGGGCAGGGCGGGGAGGGAAGGGGCAGAGCGGGGAGAGGAGGGGCAGGGGGGGGAGGGGTGGGGCGGGGGAGGGGTGGGGTGGGGCAGTGCGCGGCGTGGCGGAACGAAACGGAGTAGGGAGGTGCTGGGTGGAGCGGAGCGGGGCGGGGCGGAGCGACGCGGGGCGGGTGGAGGGAGCGAAGCGGGGCGGGGCGGGGGAGGAGCGGGGTTGAGCAGGGCAGAGCGGGGTTGAGCGGGGCGAAGCGGGTGGAAAGGGTCGGAGAGGGTCGGAGAGGGTCGGGGAGGGTCGGGGAGGGTCGGAGAGGGTCGGAGAGGGTCGGAGGGGGTCGATGAGGGGCGGAGAGGGGCGGAGAGGGACGGAGAGGGGCGGTGAGGGACGGAGAGGGGCGAAGGGGGGCGGAGGGGGCGGGGAGAGGCGGAGCGGGGTGGGACGAAACGGGGTGGGACAAAGCGGGGCGGAGCGGAGTGGGGCGGGGCGGAGCGGGGCTGAGCGGGGCGAATTAGTAATCAATCAATTAATTAAAAAGAAAATTACTTTATTTGGGAACAATCTATGTACTGTTGCCTTACTCATACTTAGGCAAGGCCAACAGTGTAGAAAATTGTGAGAGAGCTTCACCCATGAGTGGAAGGGATGGCGAACGACAAAAGGGCCCATTATTTGAGGGATGCAGAGAGGAAAGTCTGGGTCACAATCTATTTCAGAAATCCAAAAATAGAGAAGGGCGTTGTGCGTTGTACATTTGTTTGTTGTTTTTATATCTTTGATAGTTGATTAATGAAAACAAATTTTATAATCTTCCTACCGCGCAACGGTTTAATGACGATTTAACTGCGATTTAATTCGGTGGCAGAACGATTGTAACAATACCCGTTAAATGCAAATAGTAGTTCCATCGGCCACAAATTCAATATTAACTTATGAAAGTTATGAATTACGAACGTCGCAATGACGATATATTTAATTCAATTTAATACTAAAGCAAAGTAAAGAAGCAAAAAAAATAAAACGAGGAAGGTCGAGACAGCGAGCGGAACGATGCTGAGAACGAGACACACATTGTATTCGCTCATGTTCTCGAACCTCATTACGTCCTTGCAGGATTCGCTGTAGTTCCCTCCTCGCCGTTGTGCTGTTTACCTCTTTATGTAACTCGGTTCC
This sequence comes from Acheta domesticus, assembly GCA_031308135.1. Classification (NCBI taxonomy): domain Eukaryota; kingdom Metazoa; phylum Arthropoda; class Insecta; order Orthoptera; family Gryllidae; genus Acheta; species Acheta domesticus. The sequence goes on from JAHLJT010002630.1 coordinate 15,635,774, forward strand.
GGATGCATTTCGGTCTTTGTGGGAAATATAAGACGGAGAACGAATCTCCCTGAGGCCAAGAAAGAGGAAAATTGTGAGTCTGAGGAACAGAATAAGCAAAAGAAGAGAAGGGAGAAAAGAGAGAAAGAGGTGAAGAAAAAGGAAAGAAATAATTGGAAAGTTGCTACCTAGCTGTACCCGTGCGATTACATTGCACAAAAAAAGAGCTGTAGGTTACAACCCAAATATACTACTTATGCACTGTAAGGAAAATCCAAAATATGGTTTCACGTCGTTCGGGTACTTATTCTCGAGGGCCAATGAAATGAGGGAGGTGTACAGATCCTGGACTAATATAATCACGTGATTGAATAATTCAACATGTTTCTGAACATATAATTGAAATGTTATATATTTACCACGAACTGTGCATGTATATTGTAGTGGATTACAGGAAGAAATCCTCTTATCCCGTTAACTTAATCACATAATGCATGACATATAATTGAATATCCTTTATTTTTGTACAGGTATACGTCTTTCAAAGGCGTGCTGCCAATTGCATTTAAACTCATTAATCTTTGCATTTACAAATAATCTTCGAGCTTCAAAAATTCTTGCTTTCTTCGCTTTGCTAACTGTAATAATTGAAAAACGTGCAATAAAATGTTTCTACTATGTATTACTGGCATTTCCTTACAAGACCTTTAAAGAAACAAAGCCAAAAATATGATATCTTGAACATTAGAGAAAGAGTTGAAGCCGAACAAATGTTGGGGGGGGGGCATAGTTGAAGAAGAAGAAGAAGAAGAATAAGACAAGGAAGAGAATGAAAAACGGTAATAGTACGGTAAAAGTAAACCAAAGAAAAATAAAGAAGGAAAGAATGGAGTGAAAAAATGAAGAATCTACAAAGGAAAATAAAAATAAACAACAGTTCAACCGGTAACGTGAATGAGAGAGTTGGAAAAATAAGAAAGAAGAAAAAAGGTAAAATGTGGCTAAAGTGTAGAAGAGATTAGCTTGACTTGAGAAAGGAAATTGCGTGCAACAGAATGTGTACCTAACTCTAATTGGGAAAAAAACGAGAAAGCAACATATAAAAAAAAGGAAAAGAAAAAGGGAAATCATTGTTTAAATAAATTGAATACTGGTACAAATAATGCCAAACTGGGCTGAACAAGAAATACAATGATGGAAATAAAATATAAATATAAATGATTCATATCATTGATAAAGGGGAAAAGTAAGAAACTGCGTCAAAGGAGAATCTCAGAAAATTGAATGTACGAATAACATACGAATAAGATTGAAAACGAACGTGTCCAGTTGGCCGGATGAATTTTACGAAGTGACAAGTTTTTTATACCACAGTGACAATTTTTTATTAAAATGTTACAATTTTATCTATGATGTCAACTAATTTTGGACACTAGATTTTGAAAAAGTCCCCAAACAAGGTCGAAACGTTAAGATATGTAAATAAATTGTTATAAAATTGCCATGTCTCTTTCATTAAGGTCATTAAACCATTACAAAGATTGCAAACGACTTTAGCCCTCCACAAACGGACCCAACAGCATTAGAGAACAGAATGTGCCCACGTTCAAATGACGGTGGTTTTCTGACGATCAACCCAACCATCCGCGTCGCATGCGAGGCCGTTAGTGGGTGCGCCGATGCAACTCCAAGTTGAACGCCTGTTGCTGCGACATCACATCGCACTTAGGGCACCTTGGCGGCCAAGTGGCCACGTGTTGCATGCTACTCGCGATCCGCTGGCTTGGAACTCTAAGAAATGACGCTTGCACACACATCCCATTACTCATGATGTATTCATTTTCTTCGAACCAAATTATAACCTGCATTGACTAACGTTCTTTCCAAATCGCGCTATACAAAGCGAGAATTAAACAATGTCCACCATCAATAATATGTCACAGATCTCATTTACAAAAACATTTTAATTTGTAAAAATTACAGGATAAAAGAGGTATCAACCACACATGTATTTCGGGAATTTTTTCCCATCGTCGGTGGCTCCAAGTAACAGATTTTTGCGACTGATGATGGGAAACAATTCCCGAAACGCATGTATGGCTGAATTTTCGACAAAGTAAATTTTTTAAAGCCTGCAATTGTGGTTGATACCTCTTTTATCCTGAATTTTATCAATGAATACCCCAAGATCTGTGCTGCCACCACAGAATTTATTTTAATTTGTATCTTCATTTTCACTTGCACTGTCATTTCAGATGTCATTTTAGTTCTAATTTTCTTGAAAATTATCATCTAACTCACGCTTCAAATCGTATTCTGATAAGTAATTCCTCATTTTGTTACTGTACCCTGACATGAGGAAAGACTGATCAATAATACTTACTGGAAGTACTATTTGAAATATTTTACCATTTTTAACTAGGGAAAATAAATTTGATTTGAAAAATAAGCCTCATTGTTGAGTAATAATTGTTTCCTATAAAAACGCTGGTTAAAAGTTAGAGAGAAGAACATTTAAGAGTTCACCTCACGTTTCTGACTAAAGAATTTTCTTGTGGCAGTTACTAACTTGACTGTAATTATCTACAAAATTCATTCTACTTCCGACACAAAATCAGAATCTAGCGGTTAGAATTGCATTTCATCAATTTTTATGAGAGTTTTAAAAATGTGTGGGCATGAAATCACCCTCCCTTGGTCAATGCAGGGTTGAGTAACAAAAATTCCGTTGCTACTCTACAAAAGGTTACCTACGGATAAGATAGTAAAAAGTTCCCTAAAACCAAATGACATATGAGTAGTTAAACCTTAACTCTAACATAAAAATAAGAATCCATCTTGTTGTTTATGGGTTTGGTAAATTGGTAACTTAAAACAATATTTTCTCAGTTTGCCTTCAAGTTTTAATTTAAGGACGAAAACCAGTGAACAACATAATGGATCCTACTGCAGATAATCGTCAAATTCGTCAAATACAGCATACAAAAATATAACATTTTTGAAATGTTTCCTAGCACCCCCTCCTACAATCGCCACGCTCTGTAGCCGACTTTTTATTTGAATTTTTTGTCATTTTAACATTAATTTATTTCATTTTTAAAAAGGAAAATAATTTATACTATCAGAAAAATATCTCCCACCAGCGGGGCACCGCCCCGGCCGGGACACGCTCTAACAGAAAGCTCCCGACCGGTCTCCCGGCATGTGTGGTAGTGTAATGCATGCAAGTGTGTGTGTGGAAGTAAAGGGATAGTATAGAACAACTAAGAGGAACGAAAGATCGCGCGCGTTCCATGGCCCGTTTGTTAGGGTACTGCTCCGGCATTCGCTTGGTGCTGATAGGAGAAACCACGGAAAACTCCCGATCAGAGCAGCCGGCCGTTAGAATTCTTCTTTAGTCAGCTTCTGAATTCGACCTAACTAACTGGCTATTGTAGAAAATCCTACAACCTTCGGGACTCGAAAATAGGACCTTCCAGTCAGAGGCACTACAGTGACATCAGTTGATGCCCTGAGCCACCTCTCCCGGGTTACACTTCGTAGCAATCTATTTTCAAAGGAGGAAAAAAAAAGAAAGGAAATGTTTTTCTATTACAGCCTGTAGGTCCCTCCCACCCGCTGGGGGCAGTGGTACACGCGGCTTCCAGACACAACTCGTCAAATTTCACGTCGGCGGCGGCCGGTGAAACGCGGGGCTTCTGAATTTGACCTAACTGGCTATTGTTGAAAATCCTACAACCTTCGGGACTCGAAAATAGGACCTTCCAGTCAGAGACACTGCAGTGACATCAGTTGATGCCCTGAGCCACCTCTCCCGGGTTACACTTCGTAGCAATCTATTTTCAAAGGAGGAAGAAAAAAATAAAAGGAAAAGCTTTTCTATTATAGCCTGTAGGTCCCTCCCACCCGCTGGGGGCAGTGGTACACGCGGCTTCCTGACACAACTCGTCAAATTTCGCGCCGGCGGCGGCGGCGGCGGCGGCGGCCGCGGGCGGTGAAACGCGGGGCCCGCCCGCATTCAGGCCACGTCGCCGCTGCGGGGGTCGGCCGCGGACCGCGGGCTACCGGGGGCGGCGGCCTGCGGGCCGGCCGTGGTTCTTTGGCATGGTAATGCGGGGGCGGTGGCCGTGTCGGCGGCGGCGGCGGCGGCGGTGGCGGAGCCGGGGGGCGGCGCCTCGTATTGACGGCGGGCACGCGGACCGCCCCGCCCCCCGCCTCCCCCCGGGCCGCTACCTAATTGTAAGACGGACGCGGTGCTGCGCGGCGAGACGAGAGCCAGGCGGAAAGAAGGACGGAGCGAAAGAGAGACGGAGAGACAGAGAGAGAGAGCGTGTGAGAGAGAGGTGCGGCGGGGGCGGCGACGGTGGCGCCGCCTTGCGGGCCACCAATAGGCGACCCGCAGCACCGCCGCCGCCTCCTTCCTCGGCGGCCAAGGCGCCGCCTCCAATCCTGACAGGGTGTGACGTCAGAACCCCACCCATTACGACGCCGCCGCCGCCGCCGCCCGCCCGCTCTCCGCGGTGCGTGGCACACCGCTGCTTCCGCGCCCCTTCCGCACACTGCGCCCAAACGCGCGCGGGGCCGAAAAAGATGCAAACACTTAACCTACCAGCGGGCGCGCGTAAAATGTTCACATCAGTAGGCGCGTGTCGTAAATTTTACGACATTCAATGACTCTTGAAAAAAAAAATGTAGGACAATGGAATTTTATGTCGCATTATAATATCTAAGAATATTTACTACCAAAAAATGTATCCGTTGATAAACGTTTGTATTTAGTATCAAAAAGATCTTGTTCCGATCCAGTATCGTTCTGATGCTCGTCTATATTTTCAACATTCGTTTACTGTCCACTATCACTATCCAATTCATGATCTTCCTCCGATTAGACAGTTTTTGAAGAATATTCTGATTTTCGTTCACATGAATTCTTTATCTGGACATTTACAGAAAATTTCGATTAGGCCAAATTATTATACAATATTTTAGCACAACAGCCATCGCGCAGCGTAAAGTTTTACGTCACTATGTACTTATTCCGAATAGAGCGTTACAAAAACTGAAAATATTGTGCAAACTAAACAGTGGCTGCAGGAAAGCATACCTGCAAGGAATACCAAGAACGCAGAAGTCTTTGACAACAATGAGTTGACAGCAAAAACTAAAAAATCTGCTATTGTCGTAAAATTTACGACAGCGCGCCCGCTGGAGGGTTAACTATTCATGTATACTAGCGCACCCGCGCGAGAACTCTCCCACTTTGTACCCCACCCCCTTTCTAATTTTTGTTTTTATATTAAACCTGTAATATATATTTTCTTCAAGACCCTTTTATTCTTCGTCACTTGTTATACATGTCACTTTGTAATTGATAACAATATAATATATTTTTGTCATTACAAAATATTATTATTTAACTTTATTATCGAGCAAAGAGGTACACCCCTGTAATTCAATCGCAAAGTATATCAAGTAATTCGTAATTTCACATACAGTTGCAGATTCTACAGGCTCTAAACAGATGGGATTCGTTTAGGAGGTTTTTAAACGATATAGATTTTTTTAAATATCCTGACTTGCATTGCGGATTGCATTTTACATGCATTTTTTGGATACGTTTGTTTGAAAAAAATCCTTGATATTTATAAAATCGAAGTACAATTCGTCACGTCTCCGTGAAATTCTCTTTCTTTAAAGACGTCATTTATAATTATTGGTTGCGTGTGAGAGCCACAAAGGAAGGTATACTACTGAAATAATATAGGAAACGATTTTACTACGTAATAGGAAGGACCGTTCCTGGTCGAGTCAGAGACGTCAGTATTTTTTAAACCAGGGGCGTTCAGAAGATGGCATCTAGGGCCTCTTTCCCCGTCTTAATTGGAGCCCCGATTTTTCATTCATTAGAAATTTAAAAAAATATTTATCTCTAATCCAAATTTAAGTTATTTCTGACTCTGCAGAAATGAACTCTGTTGATGAATTGGAGGAGGGAATTTTTTGTTTGAAATGAAGGGCCCCCGTGGATCAACTGCCCCAGGCCTCTGGTTTCCTCTGGGCGTCCCTGTTTTAAATAATTTATTGATTAATTGTTCAATGTTTCATGATCTATGAGGCCAGTTTGAAAACCTTTTGAGACTTGTATTCCTGATGAGGTGGTCGCATAGATCATGAAACGTTAAATAAGAAATCAATAAATACTTTAAAATGAAAACAGTAACTCTTTTCAGTTTGCCGACTTTTGGAATATTTTGATTCCATCTTCAGGGCTAATAATACAACAAGAACAGCTCTGTTAATATATGATAAAACACAAAAATAAATATACGTGGAAATCTGATGACTATTCATAAATTCTTCAACAGTGTTGAATTATGTAGTAATTTGTAATATAAGTATTGTATACTAACATATTTCTTGTTCTTGTTGTATTATTAATCCTGAAGATAGGATTGAAATATTTTGAGCCGTCGTCAAACTGATATTGTTAACGTTTTGATTTCAACTGTGGCAAATCCCATGATCCGGAATATCCTTAATACTATTAACCAAGTTAGTTGGTCCCATTCAAACATTCCAAACTTTTTGCTTGATAATGTTATAAAAGTGAAAATAGCTTTGTAGTCGATGCGAACTTTCAATGTTTCTGACAACTCGTGCAAAGAGGGGAGACATAACTTGTGGTCCTTTGCGGACATTATAACCTGTTTTTAAGGGTGTAGAAAGCATCGTTTCTGAGTTACGCACAATGGTACAGAGGAGTTACTCTAAGAAGGGACTGTTTTGACAGGTCAGGTAACAAATGATCGTATTGCAGGGCGACGATATTGCGAGAGATAGTGATGAAGCCATTTGCAAATGAGATACCTGTAAACGAGCGCACTGACAGAATGAGTACATAGGCGTAACTTGCAGTTCTATTGCCTGCAGTGGCCAAGAAGTAGCTGGCAAAGCGGTCCCTGTAATAATCTCTCTCAAACGTGTGTTGCAGTTTACGAGTTAGTCTATATTGTGTTAAGGATAGCATGCACGTCTGCTGGTTCCCTGATAACACAATCTGGGAACGTCCAATGTTATGTTAAAACTATTTGTTGCACAGCAGAGGAGTAAATGCCTATCCATCAGTAGGGCAATTAAATTTATGCCGATCGACGGTTTCTTAAGCAATGGTAATAAAGCGGCGTTATCTTAGAATTAGCAAAACCGTCTTATCTTAGCTTAACGTATTTTACATAGCGGAAGCCCTAATATCAAACACTTAAAAGACCATACTTCACATAACTCAGCTTCCTATTGAATCGATATATTTGATTTAAAAACAAGCTGAATTTGTGTATCCATGTAGCAATCCACTAGACCACTGAAATATTTAGTATTAACTATTACTGAATCAATCAACGACCATTCTTCAATTCTGTGAATGTATCACGTGGAAAAAGTCTCAGGACGGAGTTTTTCTCGAGAGGTTGAGAGAAAGCGTCGTCACCAACTTTCCACAGTCTCCTTTCCATCAAATCGCTCTTAAACAATTATGGACTAATAAAATTAAACCATAATTCACCTTCTTGGAACTAATATGTTATAAAATGAACTATAATAAATATATTTCTATTGAGATCATCTGTCGCACCAATTACCTTAAAAGACGTGACGTTTCAAGTTCATATCATGGAATGGGAAAATGCCACCACTTTCACAGACGAAAATTCGACATCATTGTAAATTAAAATATGTTTGAAAAAGTTAAAATTTATTGACATACGATCACATTTGTTAAAGTAACAGAATGTATATAAAACGTGAATAGCATGTGGTGTGATCTATTGTATTGTATATTACCTTAATCATTTTAGGGCGCGACTCCAGCTCACTGTCAGAAAGGCATAATTCGTCAGTTGTCTCCGTAGCGCTTGTACTGCCTTCCGAGACAGCTGATTGGTCAGATGCTGATTGACATCGGGACCATTCGTGTATTGTCGGTTGTGTGTTCGGGCCTTCGCTTTCAAAACAACATTAGTTCCTAATTCTGCCGTCCGCAAATGTAAAGTGAACGAGTAATACTAGGGCTCGAGTTCCGATGCTCGCTTGGTCGTTGCTGCTACCTGTTTCAACGTTTGAAGCACGGGGAATAATGTGGCGGCTACATATTTACATGTCGCACAAATATTTTATTTATAAGAATATTACTGCGGTATTTAAATTGCATATTATTCCGTTGATGTTCTGCCTCTTCGTAATGCGGCACGTTGTGATCGTGCTGTACGCCCTTTTCAGACCACTGTACGCGCTCCGAACCCTCACCTCTCTCTCTCTTTCCCTCCATCTCCCTCCCACTCGCACTCTCTCCGTCTTCGTCCGCCCCTCCCGCTCCTTTTCCGTTTCCCCGCCGCCGCCGCCGCCTCCGCCGCCGCCGCCCCCGCCGCCGCCGCCGTCGGCGTCGGTGATGGCGCCTCGCAGCCACGTTTGCTTTCCCCGCGCTCACCCCTTTCTTCTTCCCTTTTGTTCCTTCCCGCGACCCGAGCTTCCGCCACCCGCCGCACCGCCGCGCCACCGCCCGCCCTCCACGCCGCCGCCGCCGCCACGGCCGCCTTGATTATGATAGCGTCTGCAGTTACACAGGCAATGAATATCATTGTGCCGCGCGGAAGGCCCGGTGAAGGGGTGAGGGGAGGAGGTGAGGGGAAGTGAGGGGGTGATGTCCCGCGCGTCTTTAGCGCGTTCGCGCCCTTTTCTAGGGGGAGGGGCGCGGGGGGGAGGGGGCAGAGGAGACGCGGAGGCGACGCGGGTTAACCGGCCGTGTTTTATGATAGAAGCCGTTGTACGTTTGTGTGAGGGGGGGTGTGGCAGGCGGCGACGGCGTCAACAGACTGCAGACTCCTCCGACTAACACCCGCGCTGTGTTCTGAGTAGGGCGGTTGTTTACTACCGGTTTGATGCGTGCTGGGTGCCTCTACCCGCGGTAGTGAGGTTGCACTCGAACGACTGCCGAGGCAGACGGGGGATGTATATATACGGTTGCAACGCCAATAAGCTGCACGACGATCGACCAAGTGCGGCGTGCCTCTCTCGTAATGTCGCTCAGGCGAAATGGCTCAATTTTGGCTTCATCCTTCAAGGTGAATTGTAGGCGTCGTTTGCCGATTGAGAGATGGACGAGATTGAGGCGGTTTTGGAGGTTGGGGATTATCCGATAACAGCTTCTCGTGACTGTTACACAGCACTCGGGTTTGGGCCTAAAAGTCTCTATATATTTATTTACGTCAAAAACAGTTAAAAACTGTGTGTGACGAGCTATGGGGAGAAGTGAAATTTGTGCACGTTTTCATAATTCTGTGATCTCTATCCTAAACCATATTCTAGTCGAATTTTGAATACAGAAATAGAGCGTTTTTTTCAAGTTTTGTTGACAAAATATTCGCTCCTATATAATAAAATATACTTTCAAAGAAAAATTAGCTATAAATTTCTGCCCTTAACCCTCATCGTGTTCTTCATGAAACAATAATACTTTTTGCTGCGATAATATGGAAAAAAAAATAATTTCAATAACTATATTTACCACTGAAATTCAGAAGACGTGCACAAAGAATGAAGTTACATTTATGTTCAGAAGCAAAACAAGGGACCATCTCCATGTCCATTTCCATGTCCCCATTCTTGGAGATCAATGGTTCGATTCTTTTTAAAAGTATTCTTATTAAATATTGTGCTTTCTTTACATCAGGTGTTAGGATAATGAAACTTTGCTACCGTGAAATGAAGTAGCTAATATAGAACTACTTCATTCTACATATCTATAATCTACTTACTCATTCTACAAATGTGTATTTCAATAATTTTAATATTGAAATTTCAATTAAAACAGAATTACGACTATTTACTTGTTTTCTTTTAATATGAATCTTAAAATTTGGTGTTGATGGGGATAATTTGTTGTTGATGAAAATGTTGATGTTGAAAATGAAACAATACTTGCGAATTGAAACAACTTAAGATTTAGACAGTTTGAAAGCATTGCCAAATGAGATCACGCTTTAACATAAGAACATCAACAGAATAATATGCAATTTAAATACAGCAAATATATTCGTATAAATAAAATATTTGTGCGACATGTAAATATGTAGCCGCCACATTATTCCCCGTGCTTCAAACGTTGAAACAGGTAGCAGCGGCGACCGAGCGAGCATCGGAACTCGAGCCCTAGTATTACTCGTTCACTTTACATTTGCGGACGGCAGAATTAGGAACTAATGTTGTTTTGAAAGCGAAGGCCCGAACACACAACCGACAATACACGAATGGTCACGATGTCAATCAGCATCTGACCAATTAGCTGTCTCCGAAGGCAGCACAAGCGCTACGGACAGAGCTGACGAATTATGCCTTTCTGACAGTGAGCTGGAGTCGGGCTCTTAAATGATTAATGTAATACATAATAAAATAGATGCACGCTATTCACAACAACACGCTATTCACGACATTCACGGACAATATTTTTATTTCTTCTTTGCACTTATCTACATCTTAATGGTTATGTTCTTGCCCCGCCGGGGTTCTGTGTGGTGCTCACCGCCATCTATATCATATTAAACGGTCAGTATCTACTGCAAGACGCGCGTTTCTCATTCAGTCGGTGGTGACCTCATGTAAACAGATCGCAGAGCTCCGTCTGCAAATGTAAAGTGAACGAGTAATACCTACAAGTCAGGGGACGCTGCAGTGGCAACAGCTGCAGCCGTCGAACGTCGTCACCTTTGCTCGTCCTTTGGCGACGAGGCAGCCGCCGAAATGCCTCCGCGCCCTTTCGGCGCGAAGGAGCGCAAGGGTTGCCTTGCCCTCGCTAATTACGCCCAGAGGTCCCGCCGCCTCAGCCGCCGCCGCCGCCGCCATCTCCGCGCCTTTGCCTCGCACTGCAAGGAGAGAGAGAGACGGGGGAGAAGGACTTTGTGCGCGGCGGGGCACGGCGGAGCGTGGCCGGGGGTGGAGGGGCGGGGTGGGGTGGGGTGGGGCGAAGCGGGGTGTTACGGGGAGCGGCGGGGTACGACGGGGAACGGCGAGGTGGGGGGGGCGGGGTGAGGGGTACGGGGCGGGGCGGGGGGTGCGGCGTGGGGTGGAGGTGCGGGGCGGGTGGGGTGCGGGGCGGGGCGGGGTGGGGTGTGCGGGGCGGGGTGGGGAGTGCGGGGAGGGGTGGGGTGGGGGGTGCGGCGTGGGGTGGGGGTGCGGGGCGGGGCGGGGTGGGGGGTGCGGCGTGGGGTGGGGGTACGGGGGCGGGGCGGGGTGGGGGTGCGGCGTGGGGTGGGGGTACGGGGGCGGGGCGGGGTGGGGGTGCGGTGCGGGGTGGGGGTACGGGGCGGGGCGGGGTGAGTGTGCGAGGCATGGCGGGGGATGCGGGGCGGAGCAGGGTGGGGGGTGCGGGGCGGAGCGGGGTGGGGGTGCGGAGCGGGGCGGGGTGTAGCGGGGTGGTGGGTGCGCGGCGTGGCGTGGCGTGGCTGGGAGTGGCGGGGAGGGGCGGGGCGGGGCGGGGCGGAGTGGGGCGCGGCGGGGAACGCGGCGGGGAGCGCGGGGGGGAGAGGGTTGGGCATTAGGTTGGGGTTCCACCTGTCGTCGAACGTCTTAGCGCCCGTGCAAAGGAATGAAACAGCGAGACGACAGAGGAGTGAGAAGGGTGGGGTTATGTGCGCGCGCGAGAGAGAGAAAGAGAAAGAGAAAGAGAAAGAGAGAGAGAGAGAGAGAGAGAGAGAGAGAGAGAGAGAGAGAGAGTTGACAGTGAGGTCACTGGCGGATCCAGAGGGGGTGTCATGAGGGCCATAGCCCTCCTCAAAACGTCTGGAGTTTTCGTTTACCTTCTTTGATTTGGCAGGTTTATTTTAAATATTCATTTATGTTCAAATTGTGTAATTATTTAACCATTCATATTGTGTAGCATCATATCTACAGTACATCAATAATACACAATAGATTAACAAATATTTTTATTATTTAAGAAAAAATTACGATGGTGGGCCATCGCCCCCCCCCCCGAAAACGATCGGCTGGATCCGGTGAGTGAAGGTGAGGGTGAAGGTGAGTAAGGGTGGAGTGAAGGCGATGGGGTTTTGTCGTGATGGAAAGAGCAAGAGAGTGAGTACGTAGATAGAAAGTTAGGGAAGAAATAGGTTCTAATATTTAATAGTTGTAGAAGTCAGTGATTCTATTTCCCTTTAAATTTTAAGAAATATCGATCTGCAGTATTGCCAAATGTAAATGGTTTTCCAAATTACCCAACGATTCTTTACATCAGAGATGCACAAACTTTTTAACCTGAGGGCCGAACATTTATAAAAACATCTTCTGTAGGCCTGCAGCGACGATGTATGATTTTCAACAAAAAGAAATCAGAAAGGAAATTGGCAGCAAATATTGTTCGTACCCGAATTGTTTATTTTTATATTATTTGGTGAGAATTGTGGAATAGTTTAATAAGATATTTACCATTTTTTCAAGAACATGAAATTTCTCCTGAAAGCAGTCGCGCTCCTCAGGAGTATTATGCGTTTTGCAAGACGTTCAACGTCTCAAACTACAAACGATCTATTACACCACAAAAATAGCTTTGAGCTCGTAACACAAGCGGGCATAAAAAATGACAAATTGAATGCAGTACGGCGGACAGTTCGAGACGCCGCTTCGGTATGGCATACGACTCCTGATCACTTTGGCTATCTAACAAACAATATACAACTCAAATTATCTGTGTACTCATTCCCCAATGGCATAGTTTTTTTTCCGACATCTTTAAAAAATTGCGCAGCGCAACGCCGACACCTACACGGCCGCCATACTTGTGTTTCCTTGTTACATCACACTGGATAACGTCTCAAAAAAATTTTGCTTTGAGCTTATCATACGTCGATTTTCTTGCTGGGCTCCCCGTCTATGACATTACGTAATGTCTGATGCTGCGTTGTGAAATAAATGTGGCCTAAAATATCTGCTCAATAAGGTGCTGAATAATAAATGTGGTATGGTGCCTGGGCGACTGCGATATTTCCTTCTGGCTAAGATGGTTCAGGGCATCAAATGATATAACTGGAGTGGCTCTGACCGGGAGGTTCTGGGGTTTCAGTCCCGATGATGGCAGGATTTTCGAGCACTAGCTAACTAGTTACTAAGCAGAATTCAGGCGCTGTTTGGAAGAGAATTCTAGCGGCTACTGGTCTGATCGGTAGTTTTCGGTAGTGTTCCGTGATTTCTCCGATCGACACCAGGCGAATGCCGAACCGGTACCCTAACAAACGGGACATGGACCGCGGATGATGTTTCCGACCTGTGCCTTGCATTATCCTCTCTCCTTACGAGCACACACTTCGTCATTTCCGAAGCGTGCATGTGACGCTCGCGGGCAATACCCCGGGTGGGCCGCGGGGGCGGGTAGCTGCTGCGAATCCTTGGCTCGGTGCTCCTCCGCAGCCGCCCCGCGGGTGCGTGCGCTGCGTCGCTGCTCCTGTTTTATGTATGCCACGCCCTCTGGGAGCCAAAGGTCACCCTGGGAGACAGCGCGCCGCGCCACGCCGCGCCACGCCGCGCCACGCCACGCCACGCACTGCGTGTGGGCACCGCACGGATGTGAGCGCGGGCGGCGTGGGTGCAAACAAGAAGGAGGGAGAGAGATACAGAGAGAGAGAGAGAAAAGACAAGAGAGAGAGAGAAAGACAATGAGAGAGAGAAAAGACCAATGAGAGAGAGAAAAGACAATGAGAGAGAGAAGACAATGAGAGAGAGAAAAGACAATGAGAGAGAGAAAAGACAATGAGCGAGAGAAAAGACAATGAGAGAGAAAAGACAATGAGAGAGAGAAAGACACGAGAGAGAATGAGAGAGAAAAAGACGAGAGAGAGAGGAGAGAGAGAACAGAGAGAGAAAGATTGAGAGGAGAGGGGAGAAGGAGAAAAAGATAGTGTGAGAGAGGAGAGGGAGAGAGCGAGAGGGAGCATGAACGAGGGAAAGAAGAAAGAAAGAGAGAGAGAGGGCAGGAGAGATAGAGCTGGAGAGGGAGGGGAGGGAAAAGAGAAAGAGGGCGAAAGATAAATATAGATCAAGGGAGAAAGAAAGAAATAGGTGGAGAGAAAATTGAGAGTGGGTGAAAGAAAGAGAGAGAGGGGAAAAGGGAAGAGAGGGGGAGAGGGAAACAGAGGGGGAGAAGGAAAGAGGGAGAGAGGGTAAGAGTGGGGCAGAGTAAGATCAAAAGGGAGAAAGTGAGAGAAAGACTGAGAGAAAGAGAGAGAGAGAGCGGAGGGAAAGAGAGAGTCAGTGAGATGCGAAGTATGGATATTGTGGGATCATTGATTGAGGGATGGTGGCGCGGCACTTTTACCACTGACGATCAGTGAAATGGCTGGCGGTCATTACTGAAAAGTTCGCATATTCACTGATTGTCAGCGAAACTACCCATTTCTCGACTGAAGATATCAGTGACTTGCGCTCTCACTGATTGAATCAGTGGCAATTTCACTGATTCAGATTCAGAGAGTTCCTTATCTTGTCTAATAAAAGCGTCTGATAGACAAATACCTGGACCGCAGCACGTTCCTCGAGCTAGCTCTGTATTAGTTTCAAAGGGAAGTATCTCCCCGAAGTAAGACGTCTTTTTACATTAAAGTCTTTTTACATTAAAGTCTTTTTACATTAAGAACCATACCTTCCTTACTTGTCTAATAAAAGCGTCTGATAGACAAATACCTGGACCGCAGCACGTTTCCTCGAGCTAGCTCTGTATTACTTTCAAAGGGAAGCATCTCCCGAAGTAAGACGTCTCGAGTTCCTGAAGCTGCGAGGTCAAAGAACTCGCGACCAAAGCGAGGAGGCGCCCTTCCGCCTGCCCTTCCCGCGCGGGCCGTAGGCTCTTTGCGAGGGCGTGGGTGGGGCGTTGCCCTTCGCCACGCGTGATCGGGTTACGGGGGGCACGCCTCCCTTGGGCCTTTGGCGCTGCGCGGCGGCGGCCCTTGGGGCGAGGGGCCCTTCAATCGAAGGGAGAGGGGCTGCCGTGACAGACCGCTATCAGCATACGCTACTGCACTGCTTCCGGCTGCTGTGAACGCCCTTTGGGACGTTCTCGTCTTCGTTCTCTTCTTCGTTCGTGCCTATGTTCACGTCTTCGTTCGAGTCTTCGTTCGCGCCTATGTTCGCGTCATTGTTCTCGTCTTCGTTCGTGCCTATGTTCGCGTCTTCGTTCACGACTTCGTTCGCATCTTTGTGACTTCGTTCGCGCCTACGTTCGCATTTATGCGACTTTTCGTTCGCGCCTATGTTCGCATCTTTGCGACTTCGTTCGCGCCTAGTTCGCATCTTTGCGATTTCGTTGCTCTTGTTCGGGCATCTTTGCCGACTTCGTTAGCTCCTATATTTGCATCTTTGGCGATTTCGTTTTTGCGCCTATATTTGCATCTTCGCGCTTCGTGTTGCGCCTGTGTTCGCATCTTTGCGACTTTCGTTCGCGCCTATGTTCGCATCTTTGGCGATTTCGTTTGCATCTATGTTCGCATCTTTGCGAACTTCGTTCGCGCCTATATTTGCATCTTTTGCGATTTCGTTTGCGCCTATATTTGTCATCTCTCGCGACTTCGTTGGCGCCTGTGTCGCATCTTTTGCGACTTCGTTCGCGCCTATGTTGCATCTTTGCGATTTCGTTTGCATCTATGTGCGCATCTTTTCGACTTCGTTTCGCGCCTATATTTGCATTTTTGCGATTTCGTTTGCGCCTATTTTGCATCTTCGCGACTATCGTTGGCGCCTGTGTTCGCATCTTTGCGACGTCGTTCGCGTGCCTACAGTTCGCATCTTTGCGACTTCGTTCGCGCCTATGTTCGCATCTTCTTCGCGACTTTCGTCGCTGCCTATATGTTCGCATCTTTGCATTTTCGTTTTGCATCTATGTTCGCATCTTTGCGACTCTGTTTCGCGCCTATCTTTTGCATCTTTGCGATTTTCGTTTTTGCGCCTATATTTGCATCTTCGCGACCTTCGTTGGCGCCTGTGTTCCGCATCTGCGACTTCGTTCGCGCTCGTTCGATCTTTGCGACTTCGTTCGCGCCTATTTTGCATCTTCGCGACTTCGTTGGCGCCTGTGTTCGCATCTTTGCGACTTCGTTCGCGCTATGTTCTCGTCGTCGTTCTCGTCGTCATTCTCGTCGTCGTTCTCATCGTCGTTCTCTCGACATTCTCGTCTTCGTTCTCATCGTCGTTCTCGTCGCGTTCTCGTCGTCATTCACGTCATCGTTCTCGTCTCGTCCTCGGTCGGTCGTTCGCGTCTTTCGTTCTCGTCTAAGTTTCTCGTCTACGTTGTTGTCTCGTTCCGTCTTTTGTCGCTTTCGTCTTTGAATTGAATGGTAGGCCCTTTTATTTCTTTTGCACATTTTGGTGCTAAATACCCTCTCCTTCCCCCGACTGAGTCTTAGCGTTCGTAGTTGCAGCCAATCCCATTTTTATCGTGTCAATGTGGCTCGTGAGCCTATGTATCGGTCTTTGTCAACAGAGTTGGATCAGTGGTGAGCCCAGCTTATTTCTCTATAAGAGGAAGGGGAGCCAGTCACATTTAGATCTCGCCAACTCTGCAGCCCACAGGCCCTTGCGTTGCGCATCTAATTGGTATCTCTTTTTTTCCCGTTTTCTTCTTCATCATATTGATATGAACCAAATATTTTGCTTAGCAACGTGAGATTTCCGATTTACTGCCAAAGGTAAATACTACAAAAGTAATCTCACGAGATCACAATTGGAGATTATATTAAAGTATTTGAACAAAACTGATTATTCCACGACCTGTTTTCATAATTTGATACTAATACTGAGACACGAGGGAACTCTGTGATGATTCTTGGAAATCGTATTGTTTTTGAATTGTGAAGAGTGATTTAATCGGGTTGTATCTAAGTGGCTTTAACGGATTATCTTAGTGTCGAATGCCTAAGTGTTTATTGCAAAGCCTAATTTCTATTGCTCTTTTCTAAATGAATATTTCCTAAAATATAATCTCGGAATGCTTGTTTTTAAATGCAATGTTAAATATTTTTTTCTGAAAGCTAATCTCCATTTGCTCTTTCTGAATGTGTCTAAATGTTCTTTCCCTAAAACATTATCCTCTGAATGCTCTTTTCTAAATTCAAGTACCTTACATGCACTTTCAGCAATATATCTTTTCTTCTAAATTCAAGGGGTTTAAATGTGCTCTTTTATATTCATCGTCAAAGGAAACGTGCTGATGTGTTGTGATGGCCGTTGTGAGATGGTGTTGCGGGCTGGCGCACCACCTGGGCATGGCGGAGCCGCCAGTGGTTCCGGCGGGTCCCGCGAGCGCGGGCGCAGGCGGGCCGGGGCGGGGGGCGGGCCTGCGGCGGGGGCCCGGCACCAACGGGGCGCCGGGCCCACCCCGCCGCCTTCCCGCCCACCCCCCGCCCACCACCCCACACCGGCGCACACACACGCCCATCCGCACACCCCACGCCACCACCCTCACGGCCCCCGCCCGCCGCCCTTCGCACTGCCGCCGCCCCCGCCGCCCCCCGGCGCGGGTCCGCCCACCCGGCCCCCGCCGCCGCCGCCCCCGCCGCCCCCCCCTGGCACCGCACTGCCCGCCCCCGCACGCCACGCCGCACCAACCCCGCCCACCACCCGACCCCGCCCCCCGCCGCCCTTCCACCCCGCGCACGTGCTGGCGCTTCACCGCCCCGAGCCCGCGCTTGATCGGCCCGCCACGCCGCGCCTCGCCGCCGCCGCCGCACGGCCGCCTCGCGTGAGTAACAACCAATACTGTTGGAACTCCTCTCCATCTCGAACCTCCTCCTCCTAAACCACGACCTCTCGAATTTCAACATCTCCGACGACATCTCCCCCTAACGATCTCCGACCTCGACATCTCCAAGACCTCGACATCTCCAACATTTCAATTCTCCAACACCTCGACATCTCCTACACCTCGACATCCCTCACACCTCGACATCTGCAACACCCTCGACATCTCCAACACCTCGACATTTCCACACCTCGACATTTCCAACACCTCGACATCTCCAACACTTCGATATCTGCAACACCACGGGACATCTCCACACCTCGACATCTGCAACACACTCGACATCTCCACACCTCGCCATCTCCAACACCTCGCCATCTGCAACACCTCGACATTTGCAACACCACGACATCTCCAACACCTCGACATCTGCAACACTTCGACATCTCCAACACCTCGACATTTGCAACACCTCGATATCTCCAACACCTCGACATCTCCAACACCTCGCCATCTGCAACAACTCGACATTTGCAACACCACGACATCACCAACACCTCGACATCTGCAACACTTCGACATCTCCAACACCTCGAATTTGCACCAGACACCAACTCGATATCTCCAACACCTCGACATCTGCAACACTTCGACATCTCCAACACTCGACATTTGCAACCCCTTCTCGATATCTCCAACACCTCGACATCTGCAACACCTCGAACCTTCCAACACCTCGACCTCTCCTACACCTCGACATCTCCTACACCTCGCATCTCCTACACCTCGACATCCTCCTACACCTCGACATCTGCAACACCTCGACATCTGCAACACCTCGACATCTGCAACACCTCGACATCTGCAACACCTCGACATCTGGCAACACCGCACATCTGCAACACCTCGACATCTGCAACACCTCGACATCTGCAACACCTCGACATCTGCAACACCTCGACATCTCCAACACCTCGCCATCTCCACACCTCGACATCTGCAACACCTCGACATTTGCAACAACACGACATCTCCACACCTCGACAAATCCAACACCTCGACAAATCCAACACCTCGACATCTCCAACCTCGACATTTTACTTCAATTCCGTATACCTAATATTCAGTAATGATTCAATTCACAAATGTGCAGAATAGTAGTTGTTTTAATATTAACTTCATCAATACCATAGCAAAATAATTCTGTAGTTGTCATTGAAATTTTTCTATTTGAAATTACAAATTTGAAACGAGTTACCTTGACCCGACCAGAACTGAATGAACAATTCGTCTACAAACTAATGCTCCAGGATCGTATCCAAGAGAATTCCATTAGAATATTCATTGCTGAACGAAGCTTACCTTAAACATAGTATGTAAAATAACTGCCTCTACGTTTGGAAGAAAATACGAAAACATTAACAAGCTATAACGTATCTGTAAAAAATAAATAATATTTATAATTATATAAACTGATGATCATAAGGGCTTGTCATTTGCCAACAATGTTATTTATTTCAACAAGAGGCTTCGATGGCTTAGCCATCATCATCGGTTTCTGCTGTCAGGAAGCCAGAAAATGACTAGTAAATAACATTGTTGACAATGACAAACACCTGTGATCATGTAATTTTCGATGCCAACGACTTTTCACCACCAAACCAATGTATGAACTGACTTGTGCTCTTAATAATAAAACTTATCCTTATTAACCCTACTTATTATACTTATTATTATGGTTTTATTATTAAGAGCACAAGTCAGTTCATACATTGGTTTTGTGGTGAAATGTCGGTGGCATTTAAAATTAAATGATCACAGATGTTGCCATTGCCAACAATGTCATTTAGTAGTCATTTTCTGGCTTCCAGACAGCAGAAACTGATGATGACAACTAAGCCATCGAAAGCTGCTCTTGTTGAAATACTAACAAGAAATATACACTGACAATCAGGAACAGTTTTCAATTGGTCTATAACTTATGCTCTGTTGCAGTGTCGGAGCAAGCGGCGCGTCCGGGCGAGCCGCTAGGCCCCCTGTCGGTGTCGGTGCCGGGCGCCACCACGCCGGGCGGCAAGTCCCCGGCGTCGCAGCCCGCGCCGCACCCCGCCGCGCCCGCCGCCGCCGCCCCGCGCCCCGCGCGCGCCGCCAGCCCGGGCGGCAGCTCCACGCCCACGGGCGGCGGCGGGCTGCTCACCACGGCGCGCGCCCGCTCGCCCGGCCCGCCCGCGCGCGCGCCCGCGCCGCCCCCGCGCCGCCCCACCGCCGCGCCGCCGCCCCCGCCCCACCGCCCGCGCGCCTCGCCCACGCCGCCCGCCGCCCCCGCCCCCGCGGCGGCGCGTCCGTCCTCCGAAGGCGGCACGCCCCCTTCGTCCGCCTCGTCGGGGTCCCCGCCCCCTCAAGGTCCATCCTTACCGCTGGCGCCGCACCCGCTGCTGCATCCGGCCCACCCGGCGCACGGCCCGTATTTCAGCAGTGCCGCCGCGGCGGCCGCGTTGTTCCTCAACGCCCCACTTCTGCCGCCGGCTACCTCCCAGTGGCTGTACTCGCAGCTGTACGGGCCCGCGGCGGCGGCGGCCGCGGCGGCCGGTCACCTGCGACCGGAACTGCTCCCGCTGCCGCCGCTGCCGCACATCGGCGCGCCGCTGGACGTGGCGGCGGCGCTGCGGAGGCGGGCGGCGGACGCCGCGGCGGCGGCCGCGGCCGCCGCTGCCGCCGCCGCCGCGGCCGCCGTCTCCTCCTCCGCCGCAGCTTCCCCCGATGAGGACAAGAAGAGCGACGCCGGGGGGGAGGAGTCGGACTCGGAGAGGAAGCGGAGGAGGAGGGAGGACTCGGGGAGCGAGGCGACGGCGGGGACGGCGAGTAGGGACGGCGCGGGATCCCCGCCGGCCACCAAGGCGTCCGCGGCGAGGAATTCCGACGTGTGGCGGCCGTATTGAACTGTCCACTTCTTCGCGACTTATGCGTGGTTCACACGAGCATTGTGTGGACGCGCGTCACGTAATGCTGATGAAGTCAGCTGCGCCAACGTGAATAGGTCCCCGCCCACGCGAGTCACTTAACTTGCTTCATTGATCTTATGAGAAACGGCATACGAGCGGCCCGGTCGACGTGCGTTGTTGGCAACGTGCTTCGCGCGTTGAAAGCCAGAAGACTCGAGTTATCATGACTTAACTGCCGCTTGAGCGCGTTGCTTCAGCTTTGGCCACAACGCACGTCGCAAAGAGAGCTTGTATGCCGTTTCTCGTAAGATACAGTGTTAATTTACGACGCACGTTAAGTGACTCGTGTGCGCAGGCATCGACGCGAGTCGACCGAGCTGACGTCATCAGCGTTAGGAGACGTGCGTCGACGCAAAAGCCTCGTGTGACACAGGTTTCAAAAAAGGAACTTTTGTGGCTACATACCAGTGAACACATGCTTCAGAAACTCGGACTTTTAGGGTATGTTCAGAGTGCATAGGTGTTCGTCCAAAGAAGACTTTGGAGGCAAAGACCTGACTGATTCTGGTGAAAGGTGCAGGTCATACTGCATTCAACTGCACAAAACTCGTTCTCAAATCATTACGTTAACGACTTGTAATGGTAAAGAACTGAATAAAACTGCTCGCGAAGAGCTATGTTTAATATAAAATGACAGGTTTGACTGGCATGAAAGCATTGGTCATAAAACAAAATTGACTATTGCGTGAGTGACGTTATGTTAACGTTTGCAGAAATGATCAAAAGTTCATTTCATCCATTTCTTCTGAAATATCGTGCCATAGAGGTGAAAAATCGAATCGGAGTTAATCCATAAAGCTCCTCATTAATGAACTAACAAAACTAGCTCATATGTGTCCCTGTTGAATGCCTGAGTTCGGCCAAATCGTTGAAGTTTCATTCTAAGGAATCATTCTGATGACGCGGAAGTTTCTAATTTGCCAGATATAGTGCGACCACTGTAGTGTGTGTTTGGAATATTCAGTCATGAAGGACCATGTGTCCCCGAATGCGAATTCGGCCGAACTCGGATCCATTCGGATCGTACCTTTAAGAGGCTTTTACACGCTGAGAATACGAAGCAGAATGGAACGTCCGTTCCATTTTACCCGTTCGGGAGAACTAGATAATCTGGAGCCCCAACCTGCCAGCTAAAACCGTCACAGACGAAACCAGCCAGATCTTGATTTGTTTCGTGGTTGTTGTGCATGATCACCCATGTCCTGAAAGTCCGTGCCCATAATTCTGTACCACAAAAAGAACAGTCAAATCTTTTAATGCAGTAATCGTTTCTTAAAACAAAATAATAGGTACATCCGGACGGGTAAAGTTGGAAGCCTGTAAGCGCCTTTTGGGTACGGTATCATTTCTTATTCTTTTTATGGTTGATCATGTAGCAGAGACATCGATCCAAAAATCTATCCCCATCATATGAAACTGACTATAAATAAAATCCTCTTCAACTGCCATTGTTTATACATTCATTTCACTTCGTCTACTGTAGACGTTTTCGACGAAAATTACAACACTTGTCATGTTTCAAAAACTGAAAATGTTACACATGATTGTACAATAATCATAATATTGTACAATAAGCATCATAAGACGCTCGAAGAAAAGACGTTTTAACACCCAAGCAATGATCAGTTGAAGTCATGATAAATGCATCGGGATTTATGAGGTATGATAAATATCACCATTTAATAATTAATTCTGACTTATGAATGTAGAATCCAATGTAATATAAATTACCTTCTATACCTCTGATGGCATAAAATTAGCGATGTCTCTAGCTAACAGATAAGATCTTCCAAGTGTTAAATACACGGATTACATGTAATCTATTGTTTTCCAATCTACTTCGTCTTATGGCAAAATAGATAATCATCAAACGGTGGCCTAACCAAAAAATCTAACAATAATGGGGATCATCTATTTAACTTACTAACATAACAAATATATGCGAAATAGAAAAGTGAAACTCTCCTTAATTGGTGATCCTGTGTTTAGGGTTGTCATTATTTGAAAGTAGAATCATGTTTCACATTGTTTAACGTTGTTTAATAAACGTTTGTTCATATTCATTGAAAACAAACACTATTCATTTGAACGTGATTTCCATCCGCTCTCGATAATGACAGAGTAAAATATATTGATGGTCAGAGAACTGACTTGTGTACTGTTCTGTGAAAACTGATGTAATGTTATGCTTTGAAGTGATCATGGAAATTTCTAAAAATAATTCATTTTGAAGTGTACCTTAAACGCAAGGTTTAACGTGTAAATGACAAATACTTTAAAAGAAGAAATGTAGAAATTTGTCTCTACTGGAAATACACAGCATTAATGTGTTTTGGGAGTGATAAATGAAATAGGAAAACAGGTGAACAGAGACCAGAGAATACTATCCATGTCTTTTGTGATTTCACATATTTCTAGATAGGTTACATCATATAGTACTTATCAAATATAAAAATATACCCTCAATAAACAATCGGAAGCATCGTATTTTGTGTTTGTGCAGTTCTACCGAAGGAGTTCACATTTTATAAATGTCATCCACATGCATTCTACGTTCACAGTGACGTCTTAGTAAATTTACACGTTGCACGTTGATTAGTGTGTGAAAGAGCTCTAGAGTTGGAGGAAAAGATCCAGCGTATTCCTTTCGTGATAATACACAAGAATGTTGCATTTAAAATTTTATGATATACGTATTGTGTACAAATGTGCAGTATCACAGGGGTAATTCACTTGGGATGGTTGTTGTGTCTTGTTAACGATGTTAGTTATTGTTTTTTACAAATATTTTGTGGAAAGTATTTTCACATACGTTCATCTGTTTTCTTCATCCTTCTAATAACAGTACTACAAAACTGTTGGTAAATGCATCAGTTTAATTCAATCCACAAACATTTTTTCAAGGACTACAAAGTGTAACTTGAAGATATTCCACCGAGGATCCAATTGTACATAGAATATTATTAAGTGAAGTTGTGAATATGAAGATATATTCGTTGATGTTTTCGTCACATCGGACCACCAACAGTGGCGTGTGTAGTGACCATACATGTCTGTCTAGCTCAAGTCGAAGAGATGATATGAAGTCAGCCTTTGTGTAGAGTTTGGTGCTGACCAGACTTGACGAAACCATGAAATGTTTATTAATGTTCTTCACATCGTACCTGGAAGTGACTAACGATAGAAGATTTTCTGTTGGCACTATCACTCTTAATGCACTATAAGAAAAAAATGTATTATACAAAATTATGTTTAATTATCGGTTGATACATGATATTCAGCAAAAAAAATCATTGATAGATTCATTTTATACTATCTTCTTCCTTAAAAGTTAGATCGAAAAATATATAAAGTCAACATAATTCGTACAAACTCACATATTTCACAATTTTTACCTACAAACTTGAGAGTTATTTGAAATTCATCATATCACTAAAAATGCTTTAATTTATTGTAAATCATTCACTTAATGTTTAAACGCAAAAGAGACAATACCAACCATTTCATAAAATATCCCAATCAAAAAATTTGTCGTCGTTAGACACTTCCAATTACTTTTTTGTCTGCGACATGACACGTTGTCGAGTGATGACGTCATTTATTCCAATGATTGTCATATAGGCCGAGACAAGGCCTAGTGCTCACCTTTCTGTATATTCATATGAATGTGATAAGCTAGCGACGACGTGTAAGTCTTTTCTCATTCAAGTACAAATGTGACATGTGTACACTCTCAGGAGTTATGGATGTTTTATTTATTCCATTCCCACTCCCAAATCCTACTGCTTGGCCCTGGAAGTAATGTATCTAAAGAAAGCATGAAAATACAAAGGGAAGTGAGTAGTAATTTATTTAGTATATTTAGTATGACTTCCAATCAAAAGGATTGATTTTCAAAATAAATAATTTTAATCACCCTTACTATCATTATATTCACTTTACTTCTATCAACCATCTTGATATTATTATCATTAATCTTATCAAAAAACATTATTAGATCGAGAAAAAACATCACCATTCGAATGCGGCTTTAAAACTAAGTAAAACTGCCTGCCTCCAAGCAGTGGAGTCAACAGACGCGCACGAACCACGTTCTATGGACCCAGAGCGAAAGATTCAACTCCAATTGAAACATTAAAATACAATATTGACAAACAGGCTCTTAAATATTTGTTTCAACGATAAATTACTGTTTCTGCTGCTCATCAGATCTAGAACTACCAAATTTTAGGCCTTAATCATAACCAAAATTTTTTTCCTCTAAACAAATCGCAAAAAATGTATTTTATTTATCGAATGATACATTTGATTTTTAAATAACTTCAATATAATAATTTTAAAATATAATAACGAATATTAATACAAATATTTTCACTTCACGAAAACACGTTCAAGGATAAAAAGACTATCTTTTTAACAGTGTTTATCTTTCATGGTGGTCTTCCCCCCAACAAATATTTAAAGCTATTTAATACTCCATAAAATACGTTTTGGCAGTGAATTTAAATTACTTTATTACTTATTTCACGAAGAAACAAGTTTCTTCATTGCGACCTATAAAATAAAATACGTTTATCATCGTTCTTTTACTAATTTTTTCGTGTATTCCATTTTTTGACTCACTCACTTTCAGAGTCAGAGCCAACACCCGGACTGTCAAGATCTGGTGCTGACTCTAAATACAATAATCCATCGCTACACTATTTTACTCAACGACTTGTTCACCGAAAGCGTTTTCTTTACCAATCTGCGATTTTAATCACGAGTTCTGATGAACGTTCATCCACCTCATGGGGATACTTAGCAATACTTTTAAAATGGATGGAAATGAAAAATTGGTTATCGAGTATTTGAAGGAGAGCGAAAAAATTGAGATTTATAAGGATTAGAGTTGAAGAGATTCGTATAATGAAGTTTTCACGGTTGAAGTTCAAAACAACGTTCACAGTTTTCAAAACAATCAACAATCATTTCACCAAAAATGATGGTTTGCTCCAGTGAATGCATAATAATACAACTGCCTGGGCGTATTAAAAAATCCAGGAATTAAAAGTTCCCAGAAAAGACGAGTATTTATTAGTAGTCGATAGAAAAAATAGTCCCGTACATTTCCGTATCATTTTATAATCACAGAAGGAAATCCATGACTGAGTTTTCGTAAATGTTAGTGTTAATACGAAACTGATAATTTCAAGCAATAAAAAATGCATAAGAAGTATTTCGAGGAACACTTGTAGGGTTGGCAGCAAGATGAACCAAAGGTAAGTGACAGAATTATTTGTCATAAGAGATAAATGAAGAGATTTATTACTAAAGTATTTCACTATGCTTTTACCTGCATATTCAGGAATATTCAGAGAAATTATAAATAAGTGTGAGACACTTCAGACTTGAAACAAGATAGCAAGTTTCATTGCCTTTACTTACTCAGACTTCATTGAGTCATAAAACACATGCGTGATGTCAATGAAATTGGGATTGATGTTAGGAAATTAGAAACAATGGAATGTTTCTTAGGTTGAGTGAATGGCATTTCTAAGGAATTCAAAATATTTCGAGAAGCGAAGAAAAAATACAAACGCATTTAAAAAGACTTATGAACTCATTGGGGGACGACGTGACGTTTTCTAGGAACTGAGCCCCATTATAACAGGTTTCAAAGTACTTGACACAACGTTGAATGGTTTATTACCTAAAATGAACTTTCCGGAGGTCAATGCCCTTGTTTTCTGACTCATGCATTACGTCTCTAAGTCATTTTCTATGCCACGTCCTTTAATTTATTGGAATTTGTTTGTTCCTTGTTTCAAGAAACCCGTTGAAGAATTTCTAACTCTACAGTCACGCAAAGTTGTATTCGTTACTTACATTGAGAATTAACGTAATGCCAACACGTCGTTGAAAAACGGTGGTGCAATATTGAAGACGTTTAACAGGGAAATATAACTGTTTGAACCTATAGAATCAACTTTGAATGTTATAAAATCTATAACAAAATTGCTTGCATCCTCGAAATTGTCTCGCACATTTTGAGCAACTCGAACAAGATGAAACTGTTTTTTATTTGCATATTTTGACGTATGATTTAAGAATGGTGTCGAAGTAGTACTTTATGCAATTAGTGTACAATGTTAAGCTTTATTTCATGAGAACATGTTTTGAAAACGAGCGACGTTAGGTGCAAGTTTTCAAATTTGTTCGAATGCAATAAAGCAATATTATAAACGAGTTGCACTATACTACTTTTTTGTAAAACAAAATAAATGTATAAGGGAATCAAAATTAATTTTGCCAAAGAACTTTATTGTGACGTCTCGGGGATTTGGCATTTTTGCGAGAAAATGGTGATCGGCTGATCCGTTTACCACTATCTCTCCAGATTCTCTCGCTGCGATTGGCTGAATATGTGATGACGCATTCATTCATGCCGTAAAATCTAATATGTCATCATTTCTGACGTGAAATGCCCGATTATGAACGATTTCTTGAACTTGGTCGTTGTAATGCTGAAATACAAAAAAGATAGATCGTCTCCATAAGCAATAAACATTAAAAACCAAAATAGTTGCTATAAATTGCTGTGTTGTTGAAACAACACCTGGTGGTACAATCTGGTAGTTTTCACGGCGCGCAATGCGGTTTCGCAGATTCAGTAAGTTTGGGGTTAGATATTAAAGGAAACTGAATATGTAAAATACACCAACACAGTAGACTTTCCCAAATTGATTCTTTTCTCAATTGATTTCACGATTTTACTTGCAATTGGCGGACAATTTCTTAGATTACTCTTCGAATCTTTTAAACAAACTACAACCAGCATATATGATTCTTTTAGAAAAAGACATGAGATATAAAATAAAAACATAGCTACCCTGGATGAATATGTATGATCATATAACTGAAACAAAATAGGTTGTTGACTCTTCACAAAATTTGAAGACTTCTGAGATCCCAGTGGACCTAATCTTCGATGCAGACGACGTTGTATTCCGAATACGCAGTATACCTAAACAACTAGATAAATTATCAGAGAAACTAATTTGGATTCCTCCATGAGACGTGACAACTTGCAGCAGCCGAAAATTTCACTGGGTGGCCTCCAGAGCCTCCCTAAAAGATTTCACCTGATGACCTTCAGGGCCTCCCTAAAGTCGTTTCGCGGTCTCATCAAGGACTACGCAGCCCAGTTTGAAAACCTATTACTGCCAATAAAGGGATTTTTGAAATAAAAACAAACCTGAATTTAGTATTAAAGAAATTAAAATGTGTTCTACTATTTGTTATAGTACAATATTAAAATGGGAGTTTGATTTCGTCTCTAACATTTTTAGGGGTTACATCCCATATGAATTAATTGAAGTAGTTTGAATAATTATAACATTTTCAGTACATCAATCTATAAATAATATTTAACACTTCAGTAGTCGGACTGCTGTAACTGGTACTCTTTACTCTAGCACTAGTACTCTTAAGGAAAAAAGGAAAAATATTTTACATTTTCTGTAGAACATCAGATGTTGCCTTATGGTTCTTGCCTTATGGTTCTTATTTTTCGAGTTTTCGGTAGCATCTAAGACAGATTTACGTGTGATTAATATTTTTAAAGTGTTAAAATTTCTAGAAATCAAAGTCGTGGTGTCAACGATATATGGCATACACGATAAGAGCAAATGAATTCTAAAATTCCTTGTGAAATCTAAAAAGAAAATACGTCGAGAATTTTAAATAAATGGCCGAAGAGAATTTCAATAATCCTGGTTTGTTTTAAAAAAGAAATGGTTGTGATGTATCGTATTACAAAAAGGATAAATTAGCCATCGTGTTAACAAGCTAACACAACGGTATTTCATTGAAATTGAATGCGCACAAAGCGGGAATTTTGTACGCTCGCGACATAAATTCAAGTAAAATTAAAATAGAACTCAATTGTAAAATAAATATGATTCGTCACAATTTTTAAAATTATTTATTAATACAGACGTTGCGAACATTATATGTGAGATACTCTTCAGTATGTTATATATTTGAAAAAAGTAGTTGTGTTAAACAAACTTCTTAACAATTATTTTATTAGTCAAAATAAATGGATATATTACGTATCCAAGTTTATGTAATTGTCAGATGTGTTATTATTTTGATCACTATACCATGTAAAGGTTTTTTGTAGCAGGATGCGCTAGATGCGATTACTTGTGTAACGAAACAGTTTGTTACAACCTACTAATGTTAAAATAACACATTTTTGTGATCAATAACGATATTTGTGTCATGTTTCACATTATTACATCTCTAGCCATAGTTTTTTTTTTAACTTGAATGGCTTGGCATTTAGAAAGAGAATGCAGAACGTTTCAAGAAATGTGAATTTCTACTAAAATACTAATTCTGTAAACATTAGAGTAATATTGTTTTAATATAAAATCCCATGTCCCATACGGAAAAGTATAAATCATTTGTTTTGAGCATTATCCTTATGTTAAATTATTTAATTTGAGTGACTTTAAAAATTCTTCAGCGGCTTGAGTAACTGATGTAAATTCTTGTAGATAGTATTATTACTCCATAAAATACTGTCAGTCGTAAAATCCGTCAGTGACTATTTTTACCTGCAAATATAGTTAAAAATATTATTTTCTAGATCAATGCGTACTTCATTATTAATGAATAAAGGTGAAAGTAGGTACTGGAATAAATTAAGAATTTCTTGCTAGTTAATAAAATATATAAAAACATCGCGATTGAAAATAATATGATTGATCTGTTACTGAAAACATGATACTTTCTAAAGAGTAAGTTAATAATATTTTTTCTCAAAATGTTAAAATTTATAAACATATTTTGTTGTTAAATACGTTTTCTGCTCAATTTTGCAATAAAATGCTTTTAACTTTATTTTTAATGCTAATAATGTGAGGATTATCCAGGCTTTAATAATGAATTAAAACAGCAAATGTGTTCATCAAATTATTTCGCAAATGCATACATTTTTTTTCTTTCCGCAAAAGAATTTTGTTTACCGACTGAAAGGTGATCCTGTTCCCGCGGTTTCATTATCATAGTACTCGATAGTGGTGAGTTTTGCACGTGCCGATGCAAAGTGAAAATGGAAAAACAGACCAATACAGCAGCTATCGTCAAAGGCAATTCAATTTTATTCATGATATTCACCAACATATTTAAAATTTAAACGATATCAATTCCCATTTCAAAAACCACCGGTTCGGGTATTTTGCATAATGGCCGTCGCGCTAGAAAGAGGACACTCACCCAAATACCAAACGTCACTCAACTGCTTTTTTTTTCGTTCTTTCTTTTCACGTATTGCGTCGCTTTTCCATCACAAATTGGCTTCGCGCGAATGAAAGACCAAGAAGTAATTTTTCATGATGGTAATTTTTGAATACATCGCCGAATGATCACAGAAACGTCGCCGTTTTATGAGTTTATAAATAGAGCTGTCAATTCGAAGTGAAATATACCGCCACGTCCACAGCAAAGAGACGAAGAGCGACGCGACTGCACGCGCGTATATAAACTGAATACGGCCGCGTTCGGATAGGCGCCGGGGGAAATCGCAGAAGCGGTGAGCGACGCGTATATGAAAGTATCGCCCGATCGGGCGCGAAAATTTCATAATAAAGCAGAACTATTGTGTCGCCGAAAATCAATACGCGCATTGTTCGCCCAATTTTTTTCCTCCCTTCCTTGCGGTGGCGAGAGCGCGGTCACGTGGTATTTCCAGCCCGTGGGGTCGACGGAATTTTAGAGATTCCGTTCTGCTCCACTAAATTACGTGCGGACGCACCCCCCCTCACCCCCACCCCAACCCCTGGTCCGTCCCGACGGACTGTCCGAAACAAACGGACGTCGAACTGCCTTTGTCGGCGTGCCCCTTTGTTGCGACAATCGAGGGACATTTTGGATCGCGGTGCGCTGGCGGGGCGCGTGTCTCTAGGAACCTTTTGTTTCGTGGCGTTGGCAAGCCTATTTTCAGATGTTTTCCCCGACAATACTCGCTTGCTTGTTTTGTTCACACGCGATTCCGCTGGCTTTGCAAGCAGGGTTCGGTCATTGTTGGTCGCAAAGTGTCAGTCAGAATGTCTTCATTCCGTTCTGGAAATATTTCTGTCCATCACATTACTCTGTGACATTCAGCGACTTTCGAAACGTAGGGTTTCATCTGCCAATGGTGATGAAATCAAGCAGAAGCTGTGAGCATTGATTAGTGAGTCCTGTTTAATAAATATTGTTGCAAATATAAAACATGTAATAATATTTTACGCAAAAGTAATTATTTTTTTAAAGGCAATCGAAGAATTAAAAACTCTTTCCCTCTCTCTCCTTTTTGGAATCTTCTGATGGTTCTATTTTGTGGTATTCAGAAATTGTCAAAACAGTATTTTAAGTGGCAGTGGAGAACAAAATGATTGAAAAGATGTGAACAGAACTCGTCATCTATTTGGTACTGATTTGTGAACATACTTCGTAATTTAATTGTAGCCTTAGATAAACTAATATTAAGAAAAATAATTACATTTTTTAAGGTTATATTGGCTTTAAATACAATTTAGAATGCCGAGTTCATGCATTAAGTAGAGTATTGTGTCTAAGTATTAAACAGTATTAGTCTTCAAAACGTGTAGACTCATGCAAATAATAAATTATATTATTTCAATAGCAGGGATATTAAAAGTTAAGAAATGCAAACTAGGATATAATAAATCTATAAATAATGTCGATTTTGACAGTAAAGTACAGTTGCAAAACAACAGTTAGGCCTGTGTGTAATTTAGGGACTTTTTTTTTTACAAAAATTTCATTCCTTCTGGTACCATAATAATTTCATCAGTTGTAAAGTCTTTTGAATTTCTCTATAGATGCACTTGGAACTATTTTGATACATACAAAAAGTTATGCTAAACTAGACAAAATACTTCCTCGGCATGAAATTGCTGATTTCTTATATATTTTCTTAGTAGGAATATTTAAACATGTTACATTTTTACAAGGTTAACAAATAATATTTTATACATGTATTTGCTCCCAAACATCTATTTAGAAGCAAATTCAATCTTCTCACCTTTTATTCAGTCAAAGGAATCACGGAATACCAACATGTTTCAAACCTTGACACAGAGCAAACCATATTCTCCGCCTTCTCTAATAGATTTACTACTGAAGCACGCGAATTCGCAATCAGGCAGTTGTACATTACACGTCGGAGACAAGAGACTTAAGTACCGTCAACAAAGGAGCCTCCGTTCAGAGAGGGGGAGGCCTTGGAACCAAAGAGAAGGTAAGCAATGGAGGAACCCTTCGTCTTTCCCCAGCACAAGGGAGCCAATTTATATCTCTCACCGTCCCCCCTCGGCTGCAAATCCCAGCAATACGCTTAATTTATGCATTAGAGCAGTCATTATTCCTTGATATATATCCGTTTAACTTCAACGAACTATAAGCGTTGAGGTCTTACAGAAACAAAGCCCCTGAGGGGATATGATACTTGTCAGGGCGTTAATGAAGATAATCACGAGAATAAAAGTGTTCTTGCTTCTACACAGTGGATGTAGTATCGTCAACGTTAAGTCCATGCATTCGTCTTTGCAGTAGACCAAAATTAGTCACTTAATATGTTTCTCTGATTTCCATTTTCATTTTTGGTTTTGTGAAAGTAACCATGTTCGTTTCGATTTAAAACAATGCGAAATGATGTTAAAAATTAAACAAGTATTTTAAAATAATCAATAAATATTAATAATTCTAATAAACATACTACAACCAACATTCTCTAATAGATACACTAGAACAACAGTCACAAACGGTGAATTTCGATGAAGTGTAAGGGATGACGTCATACAGGGACACAGTGACGTCATACACTGAAAGAACGTACTTGTCAGGAAGGTGAAGAAGATAATCATGACGGTAAATTGTGCCTTTTTATGAATATAATGCTAATGCGTCGATAATTGTAGGTCACCAAAAGTCGTCGCATGATATTTTATTTTCCCTTTTATTTTCGATTAACAACACCTATCATATCTCTCCGCCACCATGATTCCAAATCTGGCAGGCTTGAAATCAAAGTATTTTTAAGACTGGCAGTATCGTACAAAGCTATGCAGTCTTGACATTGTGGTAGAGGAGAGATATGATGAGTGTTATAGAGAGTTTTCTGGGAACCAAGAGGCTGTATCAAATGAATACAGGTGATTCCACGACATAAGAGCAAGACATGTTTTCATATATAATGTAATACTATATTAAGGAATCGTGTTTATTTATGTAATGTTTATACTTTTTTATGTACTATATTAAACAGTGTATTAGTACATTTTATATGCAATATACAACTCTGGTAAAAGAACAAAGGTATTCAGAAAAGTAAACAAGCTGAATGAATCTTATTTCAGTAATTCCTCAACATTCGGGACAGTTAGGTTCCCAAAAAACCTCGCGAATGTTAAGTCTGTCTTTTAATGAAGAAAGGTGGGTAAGGTTCCTGGATGTAGAAAAACTGTTTAAAAAAGAAAGAAAAAAATCTGACAATCAATTGCAGTAGAACTGATTAAGAGCTTCTACAAACATAATTGACAATCAATATTCCAAAATGAAGAAATAAGATAATGTTTCAAACATTTCAAAGTTGAAAATGATTGGATATATGATTTGCTTATTTTCTTGTTTCGTCACCTTTCTCGTTGTTCTAATACCCAAATATGGAAGAGTTCCTACTTTTATTCTCTCTTAAATTTCGAAGTTATTTTCATGTTTCGATCACATTCGAATGCCAGTTCCACCAGAAATTGTTGATTTTAGAACGCCATCAACAGTTTTGAAACTGAAGTTGCTCCAAGACGCAATTTCGCTTCCGTTACTTCATCATTGTCGTCGAGGAGGTTTTCTTCACTAATGATTTCCCGAAGCTCCTCTACAATAAGCTCATTATAATGAGAGTTGCACAGATCCTGAATGGCTTTTCTGTTCATTTGGCCAAAAGCCTTACCTCCAAATTGACGCAACTGAATTGAATTATTTAACAGTTGTGTTATTCTCTAAATGTGAATTGACATTTCATCTGAGACATTTTTGAAGAAAGTTATACTGCGAGCTCCGAGGTCTGCCGAGTTCGTTTCCCAGATGATGATGATGATAATAAAGGAAATGAAATGTGCTCACTTTCAAAGAAAATAATCAAAAGACCCACCTGCGAATGTCGAAGTCGCGAATGTTAAAATCGTCAGCATTTCTCTAATCGCGAATGTTCGGAACTCGTGAATAACGAATCCGCCGATATTGAGAAATTACTGTATGGGAAAACTCCTCACTAAAATGAATTGATACTTTATTGTTTTGCAATCTACACGATAAAATAAGTCACAATTTCGTCGTCCAACCGGCTGAGTTTACTGTGGGCCAGCATTGCCGCTCTGCGTCTGGATATCCTAGGGTTGGAGTTCCGGCGGTCGCGAATTTTCAATACCAGCTATACAATCAGAATTCAGCCGCTGTCTGGAGGAGAATTCTAGTGGCTGATTGCTGTGTTAGGTACTTTTCCGTAGTTTCTCCGATCAATACCAGGCGAGTGCTGGAGCAGTACCCTAACAAACGGGCCACAGACTCCGTGCGATCATTCCTTCCTTTTCTTTGCCCTATTCTCTCCCATTACTTACAGATACATCTACTACACAATTACTGATGTGAGGAGATCAGTCGGTAGCTTAAGAGTTTGTCCCGACTGGGGTTAGGTTCCGATGGGATGAGTACTATTAAATCGGCGCCAGATCTTAACATCCAAGGGTGGGAACACCACCACTTCCCGCAATAAATATTTGCTACACAGTCAAAACTCATTACCACGGCAGTCGACGTACCCGGGCAATCAATCAATCAATCAATCAATCAATTCTCCAGAGCAGCTCCTGTCAGTCATCCAGCTTCCCGGACACGCCCACGTCGGCTACTTAAGAACCACCACCTCCACCGGCGCCGCCCTCCGTCGACGCCTTAACAGCCACAGCGGCCGCGGCGCCACCGCTGCTTTTGCGACCGCGCGCCGGTACCGCGAGGAGCGGGGTTCACCACTGCGGCCACCGCCTCGCGGCTCCGTCACTCCCCCCCACCACTTCCCACCCGCGCCCCGCGCCGCCCCCGCTCCACCGCCGGCGCTGCACAGTGGTGCACAACTGGAGCGCACCGGGAGAAGACCGATGACTGCAACTCGGGAGAGATGGCTCACGGCATCTACTTATTTATTTACGTCAAGAAACGGTTAAAAAACTGTGTGACGAGCTATGGGGAGAAATGAAATTTGTGCACGTTTTTATAATTCTGTGATCTCTATTCTAAACCATATTCTAGTCGAATTTTGAATAATAATATTGCAATTGCATATCAATAATTCTCGTGTATATCTCCCTTCATATAATCTCCGCAAAGTAATTCTTAATTTAACAGCATTTCTCCAATTTAACTGTATTGGTTGAGTACCTACAGTTCATTCGCTCGCCACGAACTTTCGCCGCATCCTGAAACGACGACGCAACATCCCCCGTTGTCCATGAGGTCGAAGCACTGTGCACCTGCTTTCGCCGACCCCTCCCGTCCACGCCACCGCCCCACCCACGGTTCTTGTACCCTCCGCCCTTTCGCCCGCGTCCGTCTTCACATGCTCCACCGCTTCTGCCGCCAATTCCACCGCCCCCTCCGACCCGCTACCACCATTCCCCACCGCGGCCTCCGCTGTCGGAGCCTTTGCCACCCCGCCCCCGCCGCCGCAATCGCCGCTTCCACTGCCGCCACCGCCGCCGCCACCGCCACCGCCGCCACCGCCACCGCCACCGCCGTCGCCACCGCCGCCGCCACCGCCGCCGCCACCGCCACCGCCGCCACCGCCACCGCCACCGCCGCTGCCGCTGCCGCCACTGCCGCCGCCACTGCCGCCGTCACCACCACCGACATCGCCACCGCCACCGCCACCGCCACAGCCGCCGTCGCTGCCTCCGCTGCCGCCACCTGCTTCATCGCCACCTCCAGCGCGGCATCCACCGCCACCGCCACCGCCACCGCCACCGCGGTCTCCGCTGCCGCCACCGCGGCCTCCGCTGCCGCCACCTGCTTCACCGCCACCTTCGCCACCGCCGCCGCGGCATCCACCGCCACCGCCGTCGCCGCCGCCAGCGCCCCCGCAGTCATGGCGACCCATCCGCTTGAGCGCCGCCCAGGTAAGTCGGCGGCGGCGGCGGCGGCGGTGGCGGCGGCGTCGACGCGCGCTCCCGGGTCGCTTCCTTAGGTGCAATCAATACGTCCCGGGGCGCGTGGGGGCGGCGGGGGCGGCGAGGCGGATGTCTCCGGGAGAACCGCCGTCGCTCGGCTAACCGGCGGCGGTGGCGGCAGCGGTGGCGGCGGCGGCGGTAGCGGCGGCGGCGGCGGTGGCGGCGGTGACGGCGGCGGCGGCGGCGACGGTGGCGGCAGCGGTGGTGGCGGCGACGGTGGCGGCGGTGGCAGCGGCGGCGGCGGCGACGGTGGCGGCGGTGGCGGCGGCGGCGGCGGTGGTGGCGGCGGCGGTGGCGGCGGTGGCAGCGGCGGCGGCGGCGACGGTGGCGAAGGTGACGGCGGCGGCGGCGGCGACGGTGGCGGCGGTGGCGGCGGCGGCGGCGGTGGTGGCGGCGGCGGTGGCGACTGTGGCGGCGGCGGTGGCGGCGGCGATGGCGGCGGCGGTGGCGGAGGCGGTAGCGGCGGGGGTGGCGGCGGCGGCGACTGTGGCGGCGGCGGTGGCGGCGGCGGTGGCGGCGGCGGCGGTGGCAGGTTGTGGAAGCGGTGGCAGCCGCGACAGTTATGAAAGGCGGAGCAGCAGAGTCGACGTAGGACGTGAGACATATGGAAGCGAATGATGACGTGGTGATGATTATTTGAGAAATTTCTTGATTATTTCCTGTTTCCGGGCGCGTCAACTGCTATGTTTATTAGTCTTGTAAGGGTTGTGCAGTTCATTGAAATATAAGGACCAATTATTAACAGTTCATTTTTCTTAAAAAATGTACTTTTCGAACCCTAAATATTTGGATTCTTCTTAAGGTATATATTTTTTCATGAGTTCTCGTTTCTCGTCACATTTCGTCAAGATTAACGAATGGATGTGTTGCATTAGAATTCACCCAACATTTTCCACAAAGACCACTGAAGTTACCACCGAATTTACTACCGAAAGTAAATTCAATGGATTTCGTGGAAAACTGTTGGTAAATTCTTATCCAACATATTCATTTGTTAATATTGACAAAGGGTGATGAAAAATGGGAACCAACGAAAAAATGTATTAGTAGAGAAGAATCCGAATATATTGGGTTCAAAACGACGTACATTTTTGAAGAAGAAATAATTGTTTGTTAATAATTGGTTCTTATAATTCAATTATAAATACAGACATCAATCTATTTAGAGTGGAATTTCACGTGGTGTGGAATTTGTATTATATAAACTGTTATTTCAAGATTTTTCTGTCTTTTAAATCATGGGCCAACTTATTGATATATTGAAAATATAGCCAGAAACTAAAAATATTAATTATAGCTAGTGCACTTTATATCTTAAAAGGTGGCGAGGCTCCTCCACCGCTAAAATATGATATCCGGCACCTACAGGTCGGTTTGAGGGAGCGGGCGGTTCGAGGTATCGATGGTGACCATGGTGGAGGCGGCGGGATGAAGAGGCGGTGGCGACGGACGCGTTGAGAGCTGCAGGGAATATGCAAAGTGAAGTGGTAGCTTCCTCGGGGATTGCGAGACGTTTATGGGAACGGATGATGTCGCAGATCCCATGGTGGGGGAAAGCGTGTTGTAATGGGAGGGAAGGGTGTTGGATATGGAGAAAACGTGTGTAATGGAGGGGCGGTATTGAAACAGACGGCGATTGGGGTTAAGCGAGTGAATAGAAACAAAAGACTGGTTAAAACCAAGAATTGGTATTTGCTTGAGTTAACCTTTTTTTAAGGTATTCTCTGTCAGTGTTTTTAAAAACCCAGCAGCGAGGCAAAATGGATTATGGAAAATAGATAAATCGACGACATTATTATTCAGGGTTTGGCGATATTTGAAAACGTGGTTAAATTGGTAATATTATAATAAGTAATATGTTGATGGCTCGTCAACCGGAAGCCGCATATCTCTGTGCCACAAAGTGAAAAAGACTATACAACCTACAAACCTACTTGGACCTATGGTATAGTATTGTGAGGCGAAACTAGTGAATCAAATATAAAAATTGTTAGAAGATTGCAAACCAAAACATTAAGAAAGTTGTGAGAAGCACTGTGGTTTGTTACTAACAAAGCAATTTAAAAAGACTTCAACATCTTATCTATCGCAGAAGTCATCACAAGCATAAGCCACAGTATCTCAAGAAATTAAGTGAATTTTGAAAGCATCTATCAATCAACCTGCTGAACAGTAGTGAATACATACACGGAATGAAACGCGAACACACATGGAAATAGCCAAACCTCTACTGTAAATATGTTTATGAAAATATTGTTGTCCATTCAAATCATTTACTGAATGTCCCACGAGAACAGATTGTTATGTTTGTGGATGTAAAAAAATGTAACAAAGACCCTGCCACCGGAACTTTCAGTGTTTATTGTAATCTTGTGAAAACATTGCGACGATATAAACGAAATACATTGAATACAATATGTAAAATATTCCATGTTTGTTTTGTATTAGTAGTATGTAGAAGTAAATTAAATTTCTCATGTAACAATGGAAATTATGTTTTTAAAATACAACAAACACTTTCGGATAAAAAACCCAACATTTTTGTAATAATGGTGTAGTAACCACCCTAAGTCAAGCTAGTTGGGACATTATTATGGTTAAGGAGTTATTCAGACTTTTTAAGAAAACCGTGTTCTCGATCTTACGAGATAATATGAGTGTTGTGATGGCGAGGAAGTCGTGGACTGACACTTCTTGGAGGAAAGTGCTGACAAGATAGTGAAGTGGATGGTTGGAATGAGGAGGATGGAGGATGATTGAGATGAAGAGGATGTGGATGAAGATGAGGAGGGAGGAGAAGGAGGGAGGAGGAGGAGGGAGGATGAGGAGGGAGGAGGAGGAGGAGGGAGGAGGAGGAGGGAGGAGGAGGAGGAAGGAGGAGGGAGGAGGAGGGAGGAGGAGGAGGAGGAGGGAGGAGGAGGAGGAGGGAGGAGGAGGAGGGAGAAGGAGGAGGGAGGAGGAGGGACGAGGAGGGAGGAGGAGGAGGAGGGAGGAGGAGGAGGAGGGAGGAGAGGGAGGGAGGAGGAGGGAGGAGGAGGGAGGAGGAGGAGGAGGGAGGAGGAGAGAGGAGGAGGGAGGAGGAGAGAGGAGGAGGGAGGAGGAGGTGGAGGAGGAGGAGGTGGAGGAGGAGGAGGTGGAGGAGGAGGAGGTGGAAGAGGAGGCTGGATTGAGAAGGTGGTGGTGACATTTCGCCACGCCAGTCTCCGACACCATCGGCGGAGAGTGGTAGAGATGTATGTAGAAGTTACAGAAGCTGCGTGAAAAAAAAACACTTTTGGAGGGGATGGAGGCGACAAGAACCGAGAGGGAGGAGATGGCAGGGACGTGTGGGGAAGACGAAGAGGGTGGGAAAGACGAAGAGAATAAGAGAATAGTAAGTAGAGTGTTTGGGGACGAACGGTGAGGGCAGGGAAGTCGGATACTGATTGATTTTTTTATTTGTTTTTGGG
Organism: Acheta domesticus; assembly: GCA_031308135.1. Lineage (NCBI taxonomy): Eukaryota > Metazoa > Arthropoda > Insecta > Orthoptera > Gryllidae > Acheta > Acheta domesticus. The sequence continues at coordinate 15,675,249 of JAHLJT010002630.1, forward strand.
CGCATCAACTTTTAGGTCATTGATTCCGTAAGTGTGACATTCAGTGCCGACCAACACATCGCCTAGTGCAGTTTCCCCCTCGTGCTATCTCTTCCAGTGGTTCACTACCACAGCCGGGACAAGCTCTAAGCTCTCGGCACCTCTCCCGACATCTGTGATAGTGTAGTTCACGTAAGTAGAAGATTGTGTGTATGTAAAGAGAGACAACAGAACGAGGTTGAAGGAAAATTTCTTCGAACCCCTAGGACCTTCTGGTGAGACACACTAGAATGACATCAGTTAATGCCCTGAGCCACGCAAGTCGGTAAATAAAAAAAAGTATAAAGAAGAAAGATAATATTCACTCCTTCATAACTTCTCCCTTTCCGTAGTTCTTCCACGTGACCGGTGACAGTTACCTGAGACAGTTAATTACAGACAGTTACATTACCTGAGACAGTTAATTTGGTAAATAAAAAGAATAAAACTATAAAGAAGTGCGAATTGGAATAAAATATACACTCCTTCATCACTTCTCCCCTTTCCGTGGTCTTGAACGTGACCCAACCAGAAGAATTCCGTTAAAAAAAAAAAAAAGGAATCCAGCTCCCCGCAGCGCAGCGTCGTCCGCCGCGGCGCGAGCGTGGGCGGGCGGTGGCCAGTGACCGGCGGCCGGCAGCGCCGCGCAGCGTCGGCCGCCGGCATCGACAAATGAGCGGTGCTAATGCGTGTTTTATCGTGGAGGTTGGCCGGCCGAACAACAGAGCGCAGCACGCAGTCCGCTCACGCCCGCCCACCGGCCAGGTGTGCGTGCGAGGGCGGTAGCAAAGGGTTAGCTCCGGGGATGGATATTTGCAGATTTGATATCCCCAGAAAGGTCATGGTTTCAATAAACGCAATCAGAAGCAATCGTTCATCCCCAGGGCTAGGATTCTGGTGACCTAAAAATTCTTTAAAAATGAGTTAAAAACAAGAGGAAAATGACATGTAAAATGACTTAAATACGTGAAATACGATCTATAAAATGATTTAAAATGAGAGAAAAATTACCTATAAAATGACTTGAAAATAAGGGAAAAATTAATTAATTTTTCAAAAAATACTGAAAAATTTCTATGAATATGTTCATTCATTCAAACGAAATTTACAAATTAAATAGTTTATTTATATAAAATTAGTATATTTAATACAAAGGCTTTATTTTAGAAGAAAATCTAATCCTTAACTCCGATCTTTCAATCGTCAGTTTTGAAAGGAAGGTCCAAGAAATTACCGAAGATCCATGCAATTTTGAGAGTTTGAAAAACAATCCACTGCAGTAATGATTTTCATCATGCACTGGTGATACAATAAAAACTTTGTTTTAGTGTGTCATTGTAAATTCATGAAACATTCACTAACAATAAAACACAAAAAGGAAACAAAATGCGTAAAAATGACATTAAATGACGCAAAGATCCAGAAAAATGATCTAAACTTTGGTAGATTGCAAAAAAGTGACAAAAATGTCAGAATAACTATTACGTTTCTCTCACCTACATGTAGTGATAACATTCATTTAAAGTTAGCTACGACTAGAATGAATAAATGAAAAGAGTTCATGTCATCATAATCTGAGCCCTGTATACTGAGCACTAAATACGTAGTAGTTTGTTACGAAAAAATGTTATAGAAAGAAAATGTTGTATTTGTGCTGAAGGGGAGGCTGTGATAGAATATGTGTTTTGGGCCTGCTACCTTCACGACACGGAGAGAAAGCAAATGTTAAGAGTAATTCGGAAAGAAATCGGTTGTGGGCCATTTTCTATAGTCGCCTTATCTTCAAATAATGCATATAGTATATTCAAGTTTATTTTAAATATAAATGGAAATATATTATACTGAGATAAATGGAAAATATGCATTCAAGAAAGGAAATGTGTTTGCTTACAAAGATTTGTTAAAATTTGAGGTAGAAAATTTTCCATTGTTAAAATTACGATTAATTGTACTATCATGTATCATGGCTGTGTATCTTCAAGGTAAAGACAATAAAATTCAATTCCATTTAAAACCGTAAAGGGTTAGCCCCAGGGATGGATATCTTGCCTCTACGATTGCTTATCAACGAGTTAATACGGCTTTCAAATTACAGTCAGGTGGCTAGTGTAACGAAGCGGGTTTCCATTGCCAGTTATCTTCTCCAAGCAACGGGACAGTATGATGGAAGGCCCTAAATAAACAAACAGAAAGATTATCAAGGTCATGGAGACCACTTCGAAAGATTCTCAGACTCGCGGAAATTTGCATTTATTACGTACGTTGTGCTAGGTATATTAGCAGTAATAGCTTCAAGGTGGTTAAGTGGTGGTAACTACAGAACTGTACGATATAAGTCTTGATTTTTTATCGAGAAAGACATTTATTTTCTCAAAGAAGCATTGGATGGGAAGTCGATGTTATGTCACTGTGACGCTCTGTCGATTGATTCGTTAAACTTTATGTAAGGGTAGGTTACCCTGCGAGGAAGGAAATTCGGAACAGGCTACGCAAACCGACGTATATAAGCAAAGAAAATCACAATTTTAAAATTCGAACACGAACGCATATATCTATTCCGGTAAATTCTTCATTGAAAATATTACAATAAGCGACTAGATTCGAGTCCTAGCGGTGGCAGGATATTCGGCACTGGGCTAAATAGGTGGAGTTCAGTCGCTACCAGGAAGAAAATGCTAGAGGCCGGCTGCTCTAATCAGTATAGTGCAATTTTTCTAACTCTGCCCCTCAAGATCCTACGGTCACGATGGAATATCACACGAACCTTTCTCGGTCGTACCGCTAGAAGTCGCATGATCGCAAGCCCTGCTTGATGCGGTCGCAATCATGCGATACCTAGCGTCACGACTGCGAAAGACGCGGATACCGTGACATATTCCATGGTGATGACGAGCCTTGAGGGGCAAAGTTAGAAAAATCGCAATATAGTTTTCCGTGGTTTCTCCAATCAATACCAGGCCAGAGCAATACCTTAACAAAAGAGCTCGGATCGCGCACAATCTTTCCTTTCTCTTTCTTGTCTTATCCTCACCCCTTTCTTACTCACACCCTTACATGCATTACTCTACCACACATGTCGGGAGACCGACCGCAACTTAGAGCTTGTCCCAGATGGGGGCCGTGTCCCGCTGGTGGTAGATACCTGGATGGAAAGACTCGCCTAGCCGACGGGCAAGTGACGCCACCTCGAAAGGAAATAAACGTGCACTCCGCTTACGGGACTAATAACCTTAGCAGTTGTCGCCCCGGAACCACTAATCAATTACTCAACGATTGGAACAATGTTTCTGCGGAAACTGAGGCTGGGCTATTTACGTGGAGCCGGTGCTCAGGTGAATAGTACGTTAGCCAGTGATTGATCCCAAAGTGAGGGCTTAAAAGGAACACCCCACACACATAAAGACAACAATCGATAAGACTATAAAAATATTTTTTAGTTATCAATCGAGTTACGCCTGAGCTCTATGAAATGTGAACAAGCACGTTGGTGGTTGAAATTACTGCTGGTCCACAAACAATAGCTCGTTTTCGATTCCGAGATAGTGTTTCCAAGCAGGGGAGGTAAGTTTGACAGTATGGCAAAGCTCCGATGGTCATAGACGCGTGGTAGCATTACATTGCTTTCTAAGGAGATAGTTTCCAGTAACATGTATTGCGTTTGAAATGTTCCATTTCGAAAATATAAAAATATAATGAAATGTGTGGTTTTAGGTAATGTATTGTAAAATATGTAATCATGCCAAAATAAAGTATGTAAACATATGCAAATAAAAAATGGTTCTAATTCATTCAGAATGTCTTGAAAACTTAAAAAAATATTTAATGCAGCAGATATCGTATTCCTGTAACAATTTACTTGAAAATCCGTTCCCTAGTAATAAATAAATCAAAGTCTGTCATCCACACGTATACTTAATAATAAAAATAGATGGCAATTGACGAAAGGAGGTGAGTGGCTTAGGCGCATGTTTGAAAAGTATTATAGATCTATGTTTATATACTGTCAAATCATTTCTCTGTGCACTAAGTTTCATTATATTTGTGATCTCAGAAAAGAACACGTAAAACTTTGTTGTATAATACTCAAAATCAGCTATTTTTGCTTTCAGATTTGATTTAATCCAGTTGTTGTTTTCGATTTATAAACAATTAATTTTATAAATAATAAAAATGAGAATAGAATTTGAAAATGGAAAAACTGAACATAACTATCCAAATCATAAATAAAAAGGTGCAGACTTACCAGCAAATAATACGCCTATTGAAAGGAAGTTACCGAGTATTTCCGGGAGGTACACAGAAGTCGGCAGTGAACTGTAAGGAAAAAAATCGAATTAATAGAAGAATATGAACATTTACCGTTCATCAGATTTGAAATCTTAAGGAAATTTGAGTGTTAATAATAAGGATTTCTAACTAAAAGAAATATAAAAACATAGGAGTAATTTTTACTCTTGTTTCAACTGCATATTAAAAAGAATATAAAGTAAAGAAATAATTATTATTAACAGGAAATTTCTGAACACACTAAATATTAAATATCTTAGAAATAATACAATGGACAAAGGGCGTTTACAATTATTGATCGTAGTTCTGTACCTTTTAAGCGATCTTTGATCGTATAAATCTTAATATTAATCTGCTGATCGACCTTCGATGTTATCAGCAGATCAAATAGAATAAATTTCAAAACAAACTTTAACGTATTTTGAAGTGAATATATGATAGGATTTAATATTTTCTTTAAATAAACTTGATATTCTTTAATAATTATATTTATGGATAATAGTTTATAATAGAATAGAATTTGCTTGAAATTAAATTTCAACAAATAATGAAGTTAACGTATTTGATCGTTTATGACTTCAGGTAATACTTGGACACTTGGAAAAAAATGGAAAGGTACTTGACACAGGGACCAAACAATTGGAAATATTGTTGAAGGAATTACAGTTTTCACTTAGTGAGAATTTGAAAATATGGAACTTAAAAACATATTGTAACTATAAAATCAATACCAGCTTATGTGACTTTTAATATATTTATTTATTTATTTCCAGACTTAAAAACGCGAAAAGAGTAATGATCAGTTGAAAAATTCATGACCCCATTTAATATTGTCGCCTGAAACAAATTCATTCGCGAGTCAGTCAGTCAGGTGCAGTCAAAGTGAGATTCAGATTTATTCTCAAAACGTGTGGTTTTGAATATTTACGTGAAACAACGTATCAAAAGTCAACTAGGGCAACAAACAAATATCAAAAAGTCACCTAGGCAAATGTTTACAACTCACTCCGACAATGCAAAGCAAGGGCATGGGCGGTGTGGGCGGTGTGGGTGGCGTGGGCGGCGTGGGCGGGCGGCGGCGGCGGGGGCGGCAGGAGCGGCGGGGGGCGGGGGCGGTGGGGGCGGCGGGGCGGCGGGGGCGGCGGGGGCGGCGGGGCGGCGGAGCGGCGGGGCGGCGGGGCGGCGGGGGCGGCGGGCGGCGGGGCGGCGGGGCGGCGTGGGCAGCGGGGCCGGTGGGAGCGGCGAGGGCGGCGGGGGCGGCGGGGGCGGCGGGGGCGGCGGAGGCGGCGAGGGGCGGCGGGGGCGGCGGGGCGGCGGGGGCGGCGGGGGCGACGGGGCGGGGGGGCGTGGGGCGGCGGGGCGGCGGGGGCGGCGGGGAAGGCGGCGGGGCGACGGGGGCGGCGGCGGGGCGACGGGGGCGGCGGGGGCGGGCGGGGGCGGCGGAGGCGGCGAGGGGCGGCGGGGGCGGCGGGGGGCGGCGGGGGCGGCGGGGGCGGCGGGGGCGGCGGGGGCGGCGGGGGCGACTGAGGTGGAGAAGCCCGTGGAGGCGCCTACGAAGGTGACGAAGGCAAAGGCGTGGGTGTGGGCGGGGCCAGGGGCGACATAAAGCTGCCAGCGGCGTCCAGAGGCGGTCATCAGCGGTCGTTGCGCCAGCAGGGCGCCCTGGAGGGGGCGTGCCGTCTTAACGGCCGAGCTGCTCCGCAACTCCTCGCAGTCGACGCCGCGGCTACTGGCGCCGAGCTTACCTGCCAACTTCGGCTCTTTCGTGGTACAAAGAGCAGAGGGAATTCTAATACGGTGAACGAGATTTAATAGACGTTACATGATTAAATATGGATTCCATGAAACAGAAACTAAATTCTGATACCCTCCTAAAATTGTATAGAAAAGTTTCAGTTCTTATTCTGCTGTATGGATGCAAGAACTGAGTATTATCACAAGAAGATAAAAGAAAACTAGAAAACAGTGAAATGAAATTTCTAAGGTGGGTGGCAGAATATTCAAAATTCGACCATAATACAAACAATAGTTTAAAGAAGAAAATAGTGTAAATCTCAGAAAAAAATGGAATATGGCGAGATTAGTTCCTAGGTCTCTTTTAAATAAACTGCATAGTCAATACTGAAATGAATCGTATTGATTTCATTTGGTCTTTGCATGGAACAAGAAAGTAAACTATATTACATCGATGAAGGACGAGAAGGAGTGAAGAAATTGAAAAAAAAGTTTAGAAAACAGTGAAAAAAACAAACAAATGAAGTTGTATGCTTAATATTAGGCGAATGAACTGAATCATTTGCTGCATTTTCATACACATCGAACAACAAATTGAATGGAAAGTATGATACTAAATTTAAGGTCACGACATATAAATATAAGAGACTATGAGGAAGTACGTAAATGGAGAAATTTGATGAAATATCTTGATTAGTGAACTGATAAAAAAGAATCCATTATTAATGAACAATGAACATTAATATTTAAAACAATCATACTTATTAGAAAACGACTGCAAACATAAATGAATGATGAGTCTTATTTATAATCATAAATTACAAGAAAATTAAAAATCAAATATGAGAAACATCCTCAAAGAAACTTTAATTAAAAAAAGAAAATTTAATAAAAAACGATTGAGGAACTTTTTTTGAACATTTTGAAAATGACCCAGGGGCTTTATGTAAAGTGCCCTGAAGATTCAAATATCGGTGTCAAATTCAAGGGGCTACGACATCAGCCAGATCGATCGGGGAACATCAATATTTTGGAGAAAATAGGTTGAACCGTTGCGTTGTTCACTGACGGACGAATACAGACGGACAGGAGGACGGACAGACAGATGAACAAACAGACAGACATTTTGCCGTCATTCGAATTTTCGCCATCAACGGCCCACAAAACATGGATTCTAATGGAAATTAAGCAACTGGATTTATCCACTTTTTCGTTACAAGGGCTCGGCTATAAGAGTTTTTCTTACGAAAATTTGCTTTTTTTTCGGGCAGCATTACACAAATTTCTTTATATTCCGTAGGGACAAAATAAAAATACAAGTAGTTATTGCGTGAAACTAAGAGGAGAAAAATTTCAACATACAACTTAATGGTTTTGGTTACAGTGTCATCAGTGTGAATCAGTGAAAAACTACTGATTGAGTGACTATTCACTGATTGTGTCAGTTATAACCCTGCCACTGACAATCAGTGAATTGAACTGAACAAATCAGTGACAATTTGGTCCACTTTTTGAATCAGTGAAACTTCACAGTTTGAATAAGTGAAATCTGTGACAATAACTAATTGAACGTGACGACTGAACGATCAGTGAGCGATGGTGGCGCGGCACGTTTACCACTGACGACCAGTGAAATGCTGGCGGTCTTTATGAAAAGGTTCGCATATTCGCTGATTGTCAGCGAAAGTACCCATTTCGACTGAAGATATCAGTGACTTCGGCTTTCACTTATTGAATCAGCGACAATTTCACTGATTCAGATTCAGAGAGTACATATGTTAACATTTCAATATTAGAATATCCCATAGGTCGTTAGGTCGTTAGGTCGTTCTTAGGGCCCCAGAAGATATTGAACCACCTCTGCGTCGACCGCAGTGGCCCGCAAGAGGGAGGACAAGAAAAGGAGCGGGACCCGCCGAAAGGGATTTTGTAGATTTAAGGTGACAGCGCAGGTAGTGGCGGGCCGTCGCCGATTCGCCGCGGACGAGGGAGGCTGGGACGCGCCCCGGGCAGCCTTTGTGCCCGCGCCCGCAAAGCACGCCGTAGATTACGTGCGGGTTTGGAACGGCTCCGCCGACACTCCGCCTCCGAATGGTTCTTTCTAATGCACAGGGCCGGAGTTGCCGGAGCCGAGAGAACGGGCTTAAGTGGGTCAGGGCATCAACTGATGCCACTGCAGTGCTTCTGACCGGAGGTCCTAGGGTGCCAACCCTGACGGTGGTAGGATTTTCGACACTATACTGCGATTTTTCTAACTTTGTCCCTGAAGGCCAGTCTTCAGGATGGAATATGTCACGGTATTTAGCGACGTCCTCAGTCCTGCCGCCAGGTATCGCATGATCGCGACCGTATCAAGCATGCTTGCGATCATGCGACTTCCAGCGGCACAACGGAGAAAGACGAGAAATGCCATATGATATTCCATCGTGGCCACAGGGACTTGAGGGGCAGAGTTATAAAAATCACAGCATAGCTTGTCAGCTAGGTCGAATTTAGCCCTGGTCAGGAGGAAAACTGTAGCGATCAGCTGCTCTGAGAGGTAGTTTTCCGTGGTTTCTTCGATCAACACCAGGTGAATGCCGGAGCAGTCCCCTAAAGGCGGCTCCACATATTCGACATTCGCCGAGCACCGAGCTAATGCTCGCCCGATCCCGACCAGCTGATGTGTTCGGCGAATTCGCTCCCTTTGATGTGCCCAAAAGTCCGACACGCGATGGGTAGGGAATGTTCATCATTCGGCAAATAGCAAGTGACCCACCCACACGATTCGGGATTCGGCGAGCGATTACTCGCTGTTCGCCGAATAACGAATGTGTGGAGTCGCCTTAATACACAGGACCGGCGTATCCTGGAGCCGAAAGGGCATCAACTAATAAAACTGCAGTGCCTGTGATCGGGAGATCCTTGGAATCGAGTTCGGAAGGTAGTAGAATTTTCGACACTATTCTGTCAGCTAGGTCGAGTTCAGTCGCTATCTGGAGGAAAATTACAGCGGCCGGCTGCTCTGATGATAGTTTTCCGTGGTTTCTCGCATTAACATCAGGTGAATGCCGGAGCAGTCCCCTAAAATACCGGCCATGGGCTGCGCGCGATCTCATTTTCCTCTTCCTTGTGCTATACTCACTCCACACGCAAACACTCAGTCACATGCACTGCACTAATTCACATGTCGCAAGACCCTTCGTGAGATTGGAGCTAGTCCCGGCTTGGGCAGTGCCCCGAAAGCGAGAGATATTGCGTTGGGAAAACCCCGGTAGCCACGGGTAGGTCGTTGTCAGATCTCATCATCCAGCGGGGGAATATCACTGACATCTCCTTGTGATAAAAACAAATACTACACTTACTGGACTAAACAGCACAGCAGTTGACGCGCCCGGAAACACACAATAAACGATCAATGAAGCCGCGAGTTGAATTGAATTGAATTGAATTGATGCTTTATTTTACGTGTTGAGACTCAGGCCATGAGGCCAGCTCTTCCGTCTGTCTATGCAATTTTTGCTACTCTCCTTTCACCAACTAGTGGAAAGAAGGTTTTACTTGGGTGACAAAACAGGCGATTTGAATTTAGCTCGGAGGCTTCATTTAAGCTTCAGAATCTTTTACATGCTGTAAATCTACTAACATGGGACAGCCGGATTTTACTTCCCCTCCGAAGGAAGGCGTTCGAAGGATTTTTACGCCCTTAAAAATCCGTGGCTTCGGTCGAGTTTGAACCCGCGAACTTGGGGAAACAGTCTGTTACGCTAACGCTAAAAGTGTATAACAGTCCGTTACGCTAAAAGAAAGAGTTGCGGAGTTCGACTGGCCGCATCGCAGGCTCGACTGCCGCTCGCACGTCGCATATTGCATGAGCGTCTTCTAAATTCATCAAATCATGATTTGCAAAATGCAACGTTTAGTCATTCATCCACGGGAGTACGTAATTCTCCTTTTGAATAGTAGCACACTAGTGATGTGGCATGATGACCTATAAATCGTAGAAGGGTCTCAAGTTCTGGTGGAGCATGCAACACTTGCGGCATAAAACACGCACTACGCTTACGAGGCTAGCGACCTGTGTAGTTCAAGCGCCCACAATCAATGCTCACTTACTCACAAAATGGTCATGTTCCCTGGGCGTAGTATTACTCATAGAGTGGATAATATAATCAACTAGTGCCAACTACAGCAGCACATACTTTCTTGCAATTTATTTTTGAAGCTTTAAGTACGCTCCAAAATCAAAACTAAATTAAATTCGAGAATTAGCCACATCAGCAATATTGATAAAAGAATATCCATTTTGATGAAAATCCAACCTACGATTTAGCCGCTATACAGACGGAGGGAAAGTCATTTTGCCGTAAACTATTTTTTCGTTATACAAAACATAGATTCTGATTATACGTGATAGAGGAAGTAATTTACTACATACAGGGAGAAGATTTATGCACTTTTCGATATCAGTGATCCACAATATTAATTTTTGTGTTGAAAAAAATCCCAATTTCGCTGCACTATTTCAATACCGTTTTCTACGTAAGTAGTATGTGAGGAAGGGTTGATATACTATTTACTCTTTGGCGTCATTTTTGCGTGGCGCCGATCACAAGCGACGGAGACGACAGGGTCGGCAGTGTAGATGTGGGTACCGGGCATGGCGGCGGCGGCGGGTACGGCGGCGAGAGCAGGCTTGTAGTTTGAGAGCGTAACTCTCTAGAAACGATGGCAGGTGACGGGTTTATCGAAACGTTTGGGTGGCGGTGGGCTTTCTCAAAGGCGCCGAGGGCGTGGCTGGGTGCTGGCGGAGGATGAGAAGGCGTGGGCGGGGGCGATGGTGGCGGTGGCGGCAGTGGCGGCGACGGTGGCGGCTGTGAGGGCGATGGTGGCGGTGGCGGCTGTGAGGGCGATGGTGGCGGTGGCGGCTGTGAGGGCGATGACGGCGGTGGCGGCGACGGTGGCGGCAGTTGCGGTGGTGGTGGCGGCGGCGGCAGTGGCGGCGACGGTGGCGGCTGTGAGGGCGATGGTGGCGGTGGCGGCTGTGAGGGCGGTGGCGGCGGTGGCGGTGGCGGCGGCGGGGGCCGCGGTGACGGCGGTGGCGGCAACGGTGGCGGCGACGGTGGCGACAGTGGTGGTGGTGGTGGCGGCGGCGGCAGTGGCGGCGGCGGTGGCGGCTGTGGGGGCGATGGTGGCGGTGGGGGCTGTGAGGGCGGTGGCGGCAGTGGGAACGGCGTTGGAGTTGGTGGTTGAGGGTCGGGGAGGGGTGGGGTCGGGGGCGAAGGCGGCGGTGGCGGCGGCGGTGGTGGCGGCGGCGATGGAGGCTTTGGCGGCGATGGCGGCGGTGGCGGCGGTGGCGGCGGTGGCGGCGGTGGCGGCGGTGGTGGCGGCTGTGGGGGCGATGGTGGCGGTGGCGGCGGTGGGAGCTGTGAGGGCGGTGGCGGCGGTGGCGGCGGCGTTGGCGGCGGTGGCGGCGGCGGCGGTGGTGGTGGTGGCAGTGGCGGCAGTGGCGGCGGTGGTGGCGGTGGCGGCGGTGTGAACGGCGTTGGAGTTGGGGGTTGAGGGTCGGGGAGGGGTGTGGTCGGGGGCGAAGGCGGCGGTGGCGGCGGCGGCGATGGAGGCTTTGGCGGTGATGACGGTGGTGGCGGAGGCAGTGGCGACGGCGTTGGGGTTGAGGGTGGAGGCGGGTAGGGGGCTTCGGCGGGGTCGGGGGTGAGGGCGTCGGCGGGGTCGGGGGCGTGGACGACGGCGGTCGACATCACAGAGGTCGCCTCCATCGATCTAACAGGTAGCCTACCAGGAAATGAACCCTGCGGTGGGTCACCGATGCCCCCTTGGCGCTGGGTGGAGCCAGCGGCTTCGCCTTGAAACGAGTAATTAGTTTTAAGGGTGCATAACGACGCACTCCCAGCCTTTCTGTCTGACGTGCCGGCCAAGGAAAGCAGGTTAATGTGAGTGAACGCCGTCTGGTTGAGGCAAGAGGGCTTGTTTATGAATACTGCGCAGTAAATATACACAGCGGCAGAAAACCAAAGATCGTTTTTTAAATGTTTCTACGCAAGAGGAAGAAATGGAGGGTGCTTTTCAGACGTGGAAACGTCTTCTGGCTCGTTACAGTGGCGGCCGGTTGAATTTTCTTCTGTGTCAAAATACCGTAAGATTTGAAACGCTTTTACCTGCGAGACCATTAATGAGCAAGAAACGCTTTAGCTTACAACCGAGAAATAATGACTACCTGTGTATTGAGCAGGATGTGGTTCGCGTGTGACGTAAGATCACCATTGTATGCGCATGGGCGTAATAATCACGAGTTAGTTTTGTGTGGAAATTAACATTCAGGCAGCACAAAAACGTGAAAAAAGGTGAATAATTGTTGAGTAATTGATTATAAATAAATGATACGAATAATGAAGGAATGAATTTAAAATTTCATTTTCTTTTCTTCGTCTTTGCTCTTTACACATTTTATAGTATCGCGGTGTATTCAAATTATGTTCAGTGCCTCGGCCGGCGGTGCAGACATCTCTCACCAGCGGGGCACTTCCCCCTCTAGGTGTCTTCCTCCAGCGGGGCACCGCTCCAGTCGGGACAAGCTCTAAGCTCCCGACTGGTCTCCCGACATGGTGGTAGTGTAGTGCATGTAAGTGAAAGTGTGTGTAAGTAAGAAGTAAAGATAGGACAAGGAAGAGGAAGGAAATATCGTTAAATGATGTACTTTCTGAATCTGAATCAGTGAAATTGTCGCTGATTCAATCAATGAGAGCCGAAGTCACTGAGATCTTCAGTCGAAATATGTAGTTTCGCTGACAATCAGCGAATATGCGAACCTTTTCGTAATGACCGCCAGCATTTCACTGTTCGTCAGTGGTAAAAGTGCCGCGCCACCATCGTTCACTGATCGATCAGTGGTTCACGTGCTGCTGTTTTCACCGATTTCACTGATTCAAACTGACGTTTCACTGATTCAAAAAGTGGACCCGATTTTCACTGATTTGCTCAGTTCAATTCACTGATTGTCAGTGGCAGGGTTATAACTGACACCATCAGTGAATAGTCACCATCAATCAGTTCTTTTTCACTGATTCAGACTGAGAGAGTAGGCTTCCGCAACCAGAGTCACGATCTTGGCTGTCCGGATGACGCCGCGTCGAAGGCTGAGGTGCCGACGCTTCGAACAACTTATCACAGTCTTCTGCAGAGCTGTAGTGCACCATAGTGCTGAAGAAGACGCAATATGTTGGTCGAAACGTCAGCCTTCGATGCGGCGTCACTGGAACAGCTCAGATCAGGAAAGATCGTGCACTGTCCGTAGCCCGTTTGTTAGGGTACTGTTTCGGCATCGTCTGGTAATGATCGGAGAAACCACGGAAAACTACCGATCAGAGCAGCCGGTCGCTAGAATTCTCCTACAGACAGCGGCGGCTGAATTCGACCTATCTAGTGTCGAATATCCTGCCATCGACACCGCAATGACATTGCAAGATGCCCTGAGCCACCTGAACCAATGATTTCTGTTTGACCTTCACTCAGAAATAAGAATAGAAGCCACAACAAATTCATTAACTGAACAAATTGTGAAGACATACACATACACACACATGTTTGCACATACACACGTCACACGCTTTAGTTTTAGGACATAAATATGACAAAAATGGATGAAGTGCTTATTATAAGTTTTATGACAAGATTAATACAAACCACGATAACAGTAACAAACATCGTTATTACAAAATATGCGAAACTAATGTTGAGTAGTAATCAGTCTCTCAATTCTCCTAGAAAACGGAAAAACGAGTCATGCTGCGAACTAGAGTAAAATGGTCGGACACACGAAACCTAAAAAAAAAAAAATATCACAAAGCGTTGGAAGCGTTGCATGCGTACGTTATCGATAATATTTGGCAAATATTTGACACAATTCGCGTTCAACACGACAAAACTCAACGAACAAAAAATATTAAATAAAAAATCTAATGTCGAGGAAACGTCGGAAATTATGCGTACAATTTGCACGATGCTGGAAACAGTAAAAATAACTTTGGTAAGAACGATATTAAAGAAAAATGAATATAAAGGTGGACTGTATAGAAAGTTACATTTTGTCAATGTTGTTAACAACAATAGCACTGAATAATGGAGGATAGTTTGCATGATTTTGGAAGCTAATAATCTTATGGGATGCACGGTATACCGAAATTACTCTAAGTGCATTACTCTAAGTGCTTACCCAGAATTTAGATTGTACTAAGAATTTATTCTAAGTGCATTACTCCGGAATCACTCAGATTTCAAAAATAGTGAATGTCATCATTTAAAGATCTCCAGTTGAAGTTAGGCAGAAAGCATCCAAGCCATAAGAATCTGTATGGTTGAAAGATGGCCTTAAAAGTTGCGACATATCTTAAAATTTCGAACAGCAAGGATGCACGCAAAAAATTAGATGTTTGTGTTGTGGCGGTCGAAAAGTTAGAAAGGTTCTACAAGTTCACTCCAAGGAAAATAATAAACTCCTGAAACATTATTCCATGTCGTGTAGTATTGAGTCTCGAAGATTAATGAAATTAGGCAATTTTACATCTGCTGGAACGATACAATCACTATTCATTGTAAACGCACAGTTCAACATGTTTCTCAAAATATAATGGAAGTGTTTTATATTTACCAAGCTCTGTACATACATGTTGAAGGCAAATATTGCAAATAAATCCAGCTGCGCACCTTACCCAAAACCTAAGGCTTTACTAATAATTTTTGTAATTATATTTTGTGAAAGGCCACACCTATTAGACGATTGTTAGATATTGCATTTATACACAAAAATATTTGCATTTAAAAACACCCCCTATCACTTTATTAGCTTCTTCAACAACAACCTTACACTAGCACATTTTCTCGAAGAGTGGTGGGAGAGGGAGGGAGGGGAGAGAGAGAGGGAGGGGAAGAGGGAGGGAGAGGGGAGAGTGGGAGAGAGAGAGGGAGGGGTGAGAGAGGGGAAGGGAAGGAGAAAGAGGGGTGGGAAATAATACAAATTACAAACAAAATATGGCGCCCCATTTCGTGGCTCCCCCGGCCCCCTGCCCCGCCGCCGCGTATAACAATTCAAAATATGTAACAGGGCGACGCGTGCCGCCGTCACACCGCGGGCGAGTACAGGTTTCGCGCCAACGCATTACCGCGAACCCCCTCTCACACACACAACGGGCGCCAGCATTACCGATAATATTCGGAAAATATTTCACACACAGTGCAGCTGCATCGGGTGCGATAGCAGGGGCTCGATGCACCGAGCCAGGCGGGCGGGAGGGGGGCGGAGGCGTAGATTAATAATAATGACGCGAAAAACACGGGTCGCTCCCACCCGCGCGGAGACGGGGTGGGGGTGGGGGAACGCGGACGTGAGGGGGGGGTGAACGGAACAGGGGAGCGTTTGCCACGGAAGTGCAGCGTTAATGTGGGACACGTTATTTTTCACCCCCCCCCACCGCTCCCCGCCGCCGCTGCCACCCTTCCGTGATGCATTTTCAGCAGGACTGCTCCGCGGTGAGCCCGGGCGGAGCTACCGCGTCGGGTCGGCATTTGCATCGGTAACGCCTAAAAACAAAAAAACAACAACAAAAAGTAAAAAAAAACGAAAACAAAAAAAATGCTGCGACCTCCGACCCATCCCCGCCACAACCCCGCTCGCTCACGCCCCGCCCACTCCCCCCCCACCCTCACCCCAAATATGCGCGCTTTTTGGTTTTGCCTCGCAGTTTTGCCGAGACCGTGCTCCCTGCTGCGGTCTACCCCTCTCTCAATAATAATGTTGAGTGCATGCGAAATAATTGATCGATTTTTGTGTTTTGTTTATCATCAGGTGCATTGCATTACGCTGTTGGCGAGCTTCGACCCCGCCCCCCCTCCCCCACAACCACCTCGCCTCCCCCCTCCCCACCGCCACGCCCTTTCGACCCCGCCACCCCCCTCCCCGCCTCATCCCTTCGACTCGGTTGACCAATAAAAAAAAAGCAGGGGTGCGGCTGGGCGCCGAGCGGGATCCACTAATTAATTGAAACAATGCAATTTTCACTCCATTTAAAAATGCCATTCGAATCAATAAATGAAAACATGATGCAAAAATCATTCGCGGACGGCTTTTTCGGCAGGCCGGCACTGGGCTGCGGTAGGCGACGTCACGCCCCAGTATTGCGATTTTAACACGCGGAATGGCATGTCGCGGGGGTAATTTTTAATAACCCCCGGAGGACAAATATTTCGCTCCGATT
Source organism: Acheta domesticus (assembly GCA_031308135.1). NCBI lineage: Eukaryota > Metazoa > Arthropoda > Insecta > Orthoptera > Gryllidae > Acheta > Acheta domesticus. The sequence continues at coordinate 15,691,535 of JAHLJT010002630.1, forward strand.
CTTTTTCAACCTCCCCTCCTACCCAGGGGTGGGTGACGCACCCTGTGGTGGCGCGGGAGGGATGTTACCGGTTGTTACTGGGGGGTGGAGGCAGAAAAAAAATGTGGGACTCGATGCGAGGTTGGGGATGTGTTCCGAGTGAAGGTTAGTTGATCTGGGGAGAAGTAGTCCAAGTTAGGAACTGGGTCTTGGTTTTTGCTTGGTTCTATTGATCTGTCAGGGTATCTTACGTTCATGTGGCTCGTGACACAGTTTTGCGGTACACTCAGCAGGGTGGCATTGCGGTACACTCGTAGAGTAGAAGCAAACCTGTCTGCATCAGCATTCGGATGTAGTGTAATTTAATTGTGTGATCTTAAGAGTCTCATCTGTATCAGATAACATTAAAACTATCCGAGAAAAATTAATTTATTGAGAAATCCTAGAATGTATAAGCAGGTTTATATTTGCTGCTGAAATCCAATTATTGCTGAAAAGGTTAAAAACTAATAAGTCTAAATTCTTTTTTTATTATTTTAAAAACACTTTCTAAAAAAGTAATGAAAAGTATGGAATTCAATAGGTAGGATTACGAACATTAATAAAAGGAAAACGAAGATTTTGAACATTGTTTTTCAATCAAGCATCAATTCTTGTTGGTAATAGATAGACATCGGATGTTTAGGGAAATGCCTATTTTTTTCTAGCAAACTTATTTAAAGGCTGATAATATATGTGCACGAATCATGACAAATGATGACATATGACGAAGTTTTATAATGCTTATTTTAGCTTAAATGCCTTTTTTTGCATAAATGCCTGTTCTTTAAAATTATTGCACGTTTTTTGCCTTTTATGTATTATTTTTATATACAATGCTAAGATATCATAAAATCGGCCATGGTCCAACCTGACTATTCTATTCATTACGAAACCTTCGATTCATGTATTTGTATTTTGAAATATGAGAGAATTCCTGAAAGTATACCAACACATTTTTATCCATTTTTCCTTTTTCATAAATACTAGCCATGTTCTGAGAAAATGGTCGATTGACAATACAAAGAGGGCACCTTTTGAGTGGAAATAAATGTAAATTCCCAAACGATTTCAGTGCTGCTAATGTTGAACGTCTAACATATATGCCAGACACATCAGTAGATGTTCAGAAATCCATCTCTCTATTCACACTGATTTTGTCTTCCAATCCTTGCAGATTTGAAATTGCGATCCTTGAAAGTTCCTGGTAATATATTGCAATAGAAACTATTAAGAATAAAATTTAGAAGAGTTGTAAATATGTGCGGAGTTTTACAAATAATTTTTAATTTTATTGTGAATATAAGTTTTGACAGTGTCTTTTTTCTCCTTATCCTTGATATTTTCAGTGCCTTTTTAGGCGCCTAAAAGTCGATTTTTTAGTGCCTAAACATCCGATGTCTAGTAACAGACAAACAACTAGTGATGGCACAGAATGACAGAGACTTTCTCTTCTAGTTTAACTGGTTGAGTTTAGTTCATAGCCAGCATTGCCGCTGAATCTGCAGCGACTTTGACTGGGAGGCCCAAGGGTTCGAGTCCCGATGGTGGCGAATTTTCGAGCCTAGCTTTATGGCTAGGTCGAATGCAGTCGCTGTCTGGAGAAGAATTTCATCGCCGGCTGCTCTGATCCGGTAGTTTTCCGTGGTTTCTCTGATCAATACCAGGCGAATGCAGGAGCAGTACCCCAACAAACGGGGCCCTGACTACGCGCGATATTTCCTTCCTCTTCTTTCGCCTTTCCTTACTCTTTACTTATACACACACTCACATGGACTACACCATCACATCTGTCGGATGACCTTTCGGGATCTTAGAGCTTGCCACGGTTGGAGCGGTGCCCATTTGGGGAAGATACCTTTATGAGAAAAAAACGAGAGAGAGAGAGAGAGAGAGAGAAACACCGCCATCTTCCGTAATAAAACATTCACTACACTAACGGGACCAATAAAGTAGCATTTGACGTGTACGGAAACAATCAAATGAATCGTACTTTTTTGATTCCTATTCTTCTAAGTAGGGGCTAGATTTTTGATTTTATAACATTCTCTTCTTAGATGCCTTCAATCGTGGCCTAAAAGGATTACCATCGGGAGAGATGGCTCAAGATATTAACTGATGTCACTGCAGTGCCTCTGACCGGGGGTTCCAGGTTCGAGTCCCGACGGTGGGAGGATTTCAACACTAGCTACATGGATAGGTCTACTTCGGTCGCTGTCTGGAGGGGAATTCTAGCAGCCGGCTGCTTTGATCAGTAGTTTTCCGTGGTTTCTCCGATCAACACCAGGCGAATGCCGCAGCAGTACCCTCAGAAAAGGGTCGCGGACCGCGCGTGATCTTTCCTTCCTCTCGCATGCCCTTTTCTCACCCCTTTCTTTAAACACACACACACACATACACACTCACATGCATTATAGTGCGATTTTTATAACTTTGCCACTCAAGGCCCGTGGCGATGGAATATGTCACGGTATTTCGCGTCTTGCTCAGTCGTGCCGCTAGATATCAAGTGCCGCCGCATGTATCAAGTATATCGCGACGGTATCATGTAGTGCTTCCGATCATGCTCCATCTAGCGGTAGGACCGAGAAAGACGCGAAATGCCGTGTAATATTTCATCGTGACCATAGGGACTTGAGAGGCAAAGTTATAAAAATCGCAGTATACTTTATCACTCATGTCGGGAGCTTAGAGCTTGTCCCGGCTAGGGCGATATCCTACTGATACTGGTGGAAGGTGCCTTGTTAAGGAAAAGCCCGCGGGGAAAAATCCCGCTAGCCGATGGTAGGTCGGCGCTAGATCTCACAATGCACTGGGAGAACATCACCTCCACTTCTCGAGAGAAAAATTGCACTATTCTTATGGGACTAATGACCTTAGCTGTTGACACACCCGGAATAAGTAATCAATTATTCGTTTAAAGAAAAAAAATCAAAAAATTTGGTTGAGCATAAAGATCAAAACAGTTCTTTTTGGTGTTACTAATCTTCTCAAGACTAAATATCACCAACTCTTCAAGCATTTTATTGTATTTAAGTTTGGTCAAAATATTATTGAAACATACTTTATTTTTTAAATAATAATAAACTTTAATTTACATTCATCCAGCAACAGTTTCGAGGTTTCTTTACTTCATCCTCAGGCTAGAATACAAATGAATACATTAAATTTCGTCCAGCACCAGTTTAGAGGTTTCTTTACATCATCCTCAGGCTAGAATAAAAATTAATAAATTAATTAATACATTAATTTGTATTCTAGTCTGAGGATGAGGTAAAGAAACCTCGAAACTGTTGCTGGATGAATGTACATTAAAGATTATTATTATTTAAAAACTAAAATCTGTTTCAATTATAATTTGACCAAACTTAAATACAATTAAATATATTTACATATAAACAGACCTTCATATGATAAAAAATCTTTAAGTATTTCTTCACTCTTAGTTTTGTCATCTAGAGTATACTCTAATACAGCTCATTTCTCATTCTATGCCTTTATAATCTCATTTTTACGGCTCTCACTAAATTAATTTCTCTTTTTTAAAGGGTCCAGTTCTCGCTTCCATATAAAAACTCAGGTATTGCCACCGTCTTAGAGAACTTAAGTCTGATTTCTTTTCTTGTTTTATGTTTCAGGGTTCTATGAATTATCCCACAAATCTGTTTAAACCTGTTTAATTTGTGACATCGTTGTCAAATACAAAAGATACTTCATATCCTCATTAAAACTGGACACTTGCTCTACAGTCTTTCCATTCAATACTATTTTTGATCTGACAAGATATTTTTGCAATCTATACATCCCTCTTTGCAGCATGTCTTCAGTTTTCTGAAACATTACATGATCTGCATATGCAAATTGGTTGAGTTTCATTTCGGCAGAGTTTAGTTGAATTCCCAAGTTAAAAACGTCTCTGCCTTTGTGAAATGTGTTGTGTATAAAATAAAAAATGTTGGACAAATACATCCTTATCTAACACCTTAATTAGTTTTAACTTCTTCCGTAAACCTTTTGACGGTATCAATAACAACAGTCGTGCCTTGGTACAGACTTTTGATAGCATTAATAAGATTGAAAGGTAAACTTCTTAGAAGAAGTGTGGAGGAATGTTGATCTTCGCCCTACTTAGGCTGTCGAAAGATTTTTCAAAATCAATAGATGCCATCCGAGTTTCCAAGTTACAGTTTCACCAAAATTACAGTTAATATTTAAATCATTAGAGATTATTTTCACCAAAATTCCAGATCATATTTCAATACTTAAGGTAACCGAGATTAAATTTTCGTATATCTTTATTCGCTGGTTACCTATAGGGTTGAGGTCACCTGAGGGCTGGCCGACACATATCATAGTCATTCGGAACCCAGGACCCCACCGGGGTTTGCCGAGCGGTGCTCCAGACCTTGAATTTGTTACATTATTAAAATTTAATGTTTTTACTAAAAGCTAATTAACAATATCAACACACTAACACCGACTACATCTCTTGAAGAGAAAATATCAGGAAATATAGTTCAGCAGAAAGGTCAAAACCCTTAATATTTTTTAATAAATATGTGCGAATAAAATATTATTTTCACCAAAATTTTAGATCCTACTGCAATACTTAAGCCACTTGAGGTGAAATGTTGATATTACTTTACTCGTTGGTTACCTTGACGGTTGTGGTCACCGCTGGCCGACGCATATCATATTCATTCGGGATTCAGGTCACTCCCGTTGTTTGCCGAGAGGTGCTCGAGAGCTCGAATTTGTTATATTATTAAAAATTAAATGTTTTTACTAAAAATACTAAGACCAAGTAATAACATACTTAGACCCAATACATTTCATGTAAAGAAAATATCAGGAAATGTGATTAAGCAGAAAGGTCAAAACCCTTGGTATTTTTTAATAAATATGTGCCAATAAAATATTATTTTCACCAAAACTGTAGATCATACTGCAATTCTTAAGCCACTTGAGGTGAAATTTTCACATTAGTTAACTCGTTGGTTACCTTGACGGTTGAGGTCATCACTGGACGACGCATATCATATTCATTCGATTCCCGGGCCACCGCCGCTGTTTGCCGAGCGGTGCTCGAGAGTTCGAATTTGTTATATTATTAAAATTTAATGTTTTTACTAAAAATAATTCATGAGACATTGACACTGACCCACTACATTTCTTATAAAGAATGTGATTGAACAGAAAGGCCAAAGTCCTTCAAGTTTTTAATAAATGTATGTTAACCTATTATTTTCACCAAAATTTCAGATCATACTGCAATACTTAAGCCACTTGAGGTGAAATTTTCACATTACTTTACTCGTTGGTTACCTTGACGGTTGAGGTCGCCACTGGCCGACGCATAACATATTCATTCGATTCCCGGGCCACCGCCGCTGTTTGCCGAGCGGTGCTCGAGAGTTCGAATTTGTTATATTATTAAAATTTAATGTTTTTACTAAAAATAATTCATGAGACATTGACACTGACCCACTACATTTCTTATAAAGAATGTGATTGAACAGAAAGGCCAAAGTCCTTCAAGTTTTTAATAAATGTATGTTAACCTATTATTTTCACCAAAATTTCAGATCATACTGCAATACTTAAGCCACTTGAGGTGAAATTTTCACATTACTTTACTCGTTGGTTACCTTGACGGTTGAGGTCGCCACTGGCCGACGCATAACATATTCATTCGGTTCCCGGGCCACCGCCGCTGTTTGCCGACGCAGGGCTCCAGAGCTCGGTCGCGGGGGGCCGTGGGCGGGGGCGGACGCTGAGCAAACGGATATCGGAAAGGCGGCCGTGTGTGCGCACGCATTGTAATCGACTGCCGCGTCGCGTCGCATCGCGACAGCGCTCACGCACGCCAGCACGCAAGTTGCGGTGGCGGGCGAGCGAGGAATGTTGATCGTCCGCACGCGCGTGTTCGTGCGCCCGCGTGCCGTGTGGACGTCTGCCGGATTGGACGGTGGAGCTCGCGAAGTCGTAATCGCGGAGTTCGGCATCCCGTATCCCGTTGGAATCTTGCGAGCAGTCGGCTAAACACGCGCGACTCGGTTGAAACTGAGTTGATTTCCCACGTCATTAACCTTCCAGCGGGCGCGCGTAAAATGTCCACACCAGCAGGCGCGTGTCGTAAATTTTACGACATTTAATGACTCTTGAAAAAATCAAAGAAATTGTAGAACAATGGAATTATATGTCGCATTATAATATCTAAGAATGATATTTACTACCAAAAACATATCCGTTGATAAACGTTCGTGTTTAGTATCAAAAAGATCTTGTTCCGATCCAGTATCGTTCTGATGCTCGTCTATATTTCAACATTCGTTTACTGTCACTGTCACTATCCAATTCATGATCTTCCTCCGATCAGACAGCTCTTGAAGAATATTCTGATTTTCGTTCACATGAATTCTATATCTGGACATTTTACAGAAAATTTCGATTAGGCCAAATTATTATACAATATTTTTACACAACAGCCAGCGCGCAGCGCGAAGTTTACGTCACTTATCCCGAATAGAGCGTTACAAAAACTGAATATAGCGTGCAAACTAAACAGTGGCTGCAGGAATGCATCACTAAAGATACCTGTAAGGAATACCAAGAACGCAGAAGTCTTTGACAACAATGAGTTGACAGCAAAACAAAAAAAATTACGACAGCACGCCCGCTGGAGGGTTAAACTTAGTTCAGTGCAGTGGCGTAGCGTGACTCGCGCGTTTGGGGATGCTCAACAATAACGCGAAATGGAGACATAATGATTCTTAACGTTCTCTAGAATCTAGGTTATTGAAACAAATGTTACACTACTTCAACAGATTTATGTCAGGAGACTTCTTAAAGAAAATTATGAAATAGCTCAGCTTTAGTTCTCATGCGCAATTGACAATGAGACCACTTGTGAATTGATAGATTTCGAACCAAAATAAAATGTCATATATTTAAGTACGAATTCAAATTCTTAGATATTAATTGAGAATTAGTAGGCAAGCACTATATCTACTGTTTGTGCCCATGACCAAGTGCAGAATCACCAGTGCGAAAGAAAAATATTTTTCTGACATCCTCAAGTACACAAACAACAACTTGCTGAAGCCTTTCTCGGCCGTATGCTAGCTTTTCAGGACTCGAGAATCCAAGGGCAAGGGGGAAGAGGGGAGGGGAGAACCTCGCGGTCTGCGCATGCGTCATTGCTCGTCGCAACCTCGCGGCAGACGCTAGAAGCATTTTAGCATCCATGCAATCAGAGGCCAGCTTGTATAAACGCGCGGAATTCAATCATAGGAAATCACTTTAAAATTAATACAAAACGTGTTTCGCTAAATATGTTTCACTCACTTGGAAGATTATCAATACTATATTCAGGCTTCTTTGATTAATATTTTACGTGGGATGCTCAGCATCTTAGCGTCCGCTGACGCTACGCCATTGGTTGAGTGCTGGAGAATCCTGTCAAAAGAGGTATATAAGGGCATAGGCTTTTGTTATAACCTTTATTTCATCTTCGTCTTCAATTAGTGGCAGACATTAAATTATAAAAACTGTTAGTTATTCTCAAGATTTGCAAAATGCTTGTACCTTTTTTTAACACTACTCATATATTTCTTCTTGGACTACCATTTTGAGAGACATGTTTATGAATACAATTACTTTAAAAAAATTAAATTATAAAATATTTTAAATGTTTAAATTGTTTAATGCTTTAAATATAATTGTATTCATAAATCTCTCTGTCAAAATTAGTACCTAATGGGAAACAGTGTTAAAAAAGTTACAAACATCATGTAAATCTTCTGAAGGAGTAACAGTTTTATATCTTAATGTCTGTCAAAAATTGAAGGTCAAGTGTCGGAGTTCGGCATCCCGTTGGAATCTTGCGAACTGGTGGCTAAACACCCGTGGCCCAGTTGAAACTGGATTGATTCCTCAGGTCACTACACTTAGTTCAATGCAGAAGAAATCTGTCAAAAAAATCATATAAAAGGATATAACTTTTACTTCGTGTTTGACAGACAAAAACTTACTTATTCTCAACATTTACATGATTCTTCTAGGGCACAGATTTTTGTCATAACTTTTTTTCTTCTTGGCCTGCATTTATTGACCGACATTAAATTATAAAAACTGTTACTTATTCGCAAGATTTACATGATACTTGTAACTTTTTTTAACACTACTACATTTCTTCTTGGACGTCAATTTTCAGTGACACGTTTACGAAAAGAATGACATTTGAAACATTAAACTATACAATGTTTTAAATGTTTAAATATGTTTTGTACTTTGAATGTAATTATCATAATAAAACTGTTAGTCTAATCTAAATGGATAATCTTTCACCAACTGTACCTAGCATCTAGCAACTTGGTGAAAGATTATCCATCACCAAAAACAAATGGAAATATGCTTTATTTCCTTTTTCGCGCGGCAAATTAAAAATTTTCTCCAGTGGCGCTTAGTTGCACATTCACCTGTTCAAAAAGATCTCTTACCGTTTATATTACACAATTACCAATACAGATTTGGTTTTTATTCAAAATATTAAAAAAGGAAAAAAATTTAGTTTATTTCTAATTCTTGAAACAATTGTATCACATTTTTTCCGTACTGTTAAATGTATTGAATGTAAGAGATCGAAAAATTTTAAAAAACGACTAATAACACTGAAAACCAAATTTTAAAAGTTGGGTATATCTTGGTATCTAAAACTCGTTCTTAGATTAGTGAAACGTACTGATTCAAAATATGCAAACCATTTGTCTCTATCACCCACAGTTTTTCAGAAATACTCCTTCAACCATTTGTATTTCACTAAAACTTCTTTTGTTACAATACTAATGAACCTGGAATTAGCTTAGAAAATTGTGAGATTGAGTCACGTCAGAATCCACCTAAAGAAGACTACAGATGCGACGCATAGAAGTCGATCTTGATGGGAGAGCTGGGAACTCAAGGCGTAGGGAATCCTTCATTTAATATAGGATGTAGGCACTAGGTCTCTCGGTAGGACTTCTTTGGGATAAGCAGACATATCCTTAACAGTAATGAATAATTGTCACCTTCCTAAACATTAATTTATTATTTCGTGTTTTATGGCGCGTCAACTGCTACGGTCATTATTCTAGTAAGTGCAATATATGCCATTATATCGGGGGAAACGGTATCATTTTCCTGGTGGGTGATAATATCCAGCGCTGATCTACACGTTGGCTTGTGAATTTTCTCCTTAGGTGGTCCCAGCGGGGCACCGACCCAGACAAGCCCTAAGCTCCCGACTCATCTTCCGACAAGTGAAGTAGTGTAGGGAATGTAAGTGTAAATGCGTGTAAATAAGGGGTAAGAAAAGGACAAGGAAGAGGACAGAAACATGTTCGCGGTCCGTGACCCGTTTGTTAGAGAACTGCTCCAACATTCGTCTGGGGCTAATCGGAGTATCACGTTGAACGACAGCGGATAAATTACCCAGCGACAGCCAATAGATACGATGAGATAACATAGCTGACCACCAAAATTTCCCTATAGATGTGTTTCCTAGCGCCGATATCACATAACCATTTTATTGATGGATACGTAAGAAGTAATCTACCTAGGACCGTAAGTAGATTATTCAATTATTATTTCGGCTAACGACACCAGTGGTGGCCACTGGGTAATTTATGGTCACATAAAGCACATAATTTGAAAAATTAAACTTGGAGGCTTCCCACTTGCTTTAAACTTGCAGGACGTGAAGATCATTATTTCTGATGGTGTGGGTTAGAACGAAGAGTTCTTTTCTCTTCCTTTATTTTTTAAGAATGAGGTCAAGGCTTGTTATTAATATTGATATTGCAATCATTTATATTAGTTGACGTTGCAACGCACCGATACGTCTTTTTTCGTTTCAAACACGTTCAGAGGATAAAATATATATTGGCCTCTACTGACTCGAGTATTTGACCACTTCAAATTTTGCAATTTTCAAATGGTCTCTACTGAAACAAAGTCGGGGTTGGGAACGAGTCAAATACAGCAAATTTAAAATTATACATTTTTAGGCAAGAGATTATTCGTAAAGAGTTATGCTAATCGCCGTTTGTGTTTCATTTAACGAATTTTGTGCCGTGAACCAATAATTTTGAGGAAGCTACAAAAATGTTCTCAACTAGGGCCACTTCTGGGGATTTTACCCTAATATTTATTTATTTATTTACTTATTTATTTAATTTCAAATTAAAAAATATTTAATCAAAAGATCCATGGCTGCAGTGGTAAATGATCGTGTCATTATCGCAAATGTATACACACAGTCCTCAAACGAGTTTGAAACTGACAATCTTGCAACAACAGAGCGCTGTACCCATGGCAATTGACTACATGTCGTGGAACAAGTAGCAATTACTAGAAGCTCAAATTTGTTCGCGACCTCCAAACGTCAGTTGAGTACTTCCCTCTGTGACCGTTTCAGCAGCTCTTGGCCAGCAGCGCTTGAGGCGTCAAAATCTCAAACCACTCCTCGCTTCCACCGCAATCACAACTCAAGTAATTACCATAGGCTATTCGGAAGACTTGCAATTCAATCACCCACTGCTGTTTCATCGTTTTGTTGGGTTTTAATACACACGTATCTTGGAACTGTTTCTTCTGAGGAGTATTCTCAAACACTTTTTATAGACAATATTACGCTCTTTGTATAAATTAGCATGTGTGTCAATTTGGTAGAGAGCATAATACACACTCTATAACAACTCCTTAGCGCTGGAAAGGTAAGAATAATAAAGCTTTGACCAAGGATCTTTCTTACTTGATTTTATTCTAGTTCTTGTCCCTACGTAAACATAAAGATATGTTGTAAGAAGACATCTTTAGTACAGAGATCTCTAACAAACAATTATAAAATATCACTCGTAAGATGCCAACGCAAATGGAGAGAAGTATATTACAAATAACACTGAGAGATAGAATAAGAAGTGACGAAATTAGAAATAAAGGGGTATAAAAGACTCAGTACAAGTTACAGAGAGACTGAAATTGAGATGAGCAGAGGGTAAATAGCAGGGCGTGAACAACAAAGATGGACAGGGCAACTACAACATTCTGGGGCCCAAGAATTGGGTGGACCAGCCAGAGAAAACAAAGAATGAGGTAGGCAGATTCCTTTTAGGAAAGAGGTTGATGTGTGGTCTCGTGCAGCACGGAACAGAGAAGTTTGGAGATGTATAACAGAGAACATTTCGGGCTAGTTGTGTAATATCAATTGTATATACATATATATTTCGATTCGTGTGTTGTCTGTGTTTGATATGAATATTGAAAGTATGTAGTATGTGCTGATCGATGTGGAATACGTTGCTGTTGCTGGTGTAATTATACTATTAGTGGACTTTCACATCTTGATATATCTGTGTAAGATATTTGCTTGATACCATATTTGTGTATTTTTATGTTCTATTTTGTTTTGATTTATATATTCAATATTGTGTATTCTGACCATACCAAGAGGTAACAGGGAAAAAGAAATAAATAAAGTAGGATGGAGTAGGCGATTTTCAGCAAAATTCAACTTTGTTGGTTTTTCTTGGGTCTACATTAACTAAAAATTCTATGAACTAATATTCTACATTGTAAATCACCTGCTGGACGTTTAAAAAAATAAATAATGGTTTTATCAATTTTTTTAAAACAACCTCTCAAATTCACATTTACCCCAGACTACGGGGCAAATGTGTACTGTGCATGGTATTCCTAAAAGGTCTAGTTTTTTCGCTGTTGAGACAAATGTGAACAAAAAGCAGTTCAGACGAACAAAACCGAGTAGGATTTTTTCACTACTTGGGGGAGGACAGTTAACACCTTGTTTTGGTTCCAATGTTTCTTCTTCACGTTGGTACAATTTTCAATCATTAGGGAGCGATAGATATCACTTTCTCACATTAAAAAAAATGAATACACATTTTACACACTTTCCCCACTCCACACTTCATAGATAAATAATGTGCGATTGCCTCCCACATCGTTGATTGTTACATTAAAACGCAATCCTTACATCGGTTTTGAACAGGCGAACCCTGCTTCTACACAACACTGTAACCACGACAACCAACTGCATTTCGGGGGCCGCGCAGCAATCGTTGCTAGCTCAAATTTGCTTACGCTCTCCAGACGCATTCAGTGGAGCCAACCCAACAGTCGCTCCCTCTACGTCCGATTCAGCACTTCGTCGCAAGCGCTGCTTGAGGCCCGGAAAAAAACCTCCTCTACCGCTGCCGCATTCAGTGGAACCGCGTCTCAGGGGAGCGCCAACCTCATTCCCGACGGTTTACACGTCAATCGCCGGCCATTATGCGTTCTGTGTACCGACGCGGACGCGCTCTGGCGGCGAGCGCGGGAAGCGGCGTCCCGCCGATTGAGGACTGAGGGCGGACGTGCGGGTTTAATGAACCTGAGCGACAGAGAGAACAAGTGGTGGTGGTGGGGGGAGGGTGAGGAAGGGCTGGGTGAATCCGGGCCCTCGCCAAAGCGTGCCCTGTCGACTCGTCATCTGTTTCTTTCATACGCCACCCGGCCTCGCTGTGTTGTGCGCGGCCCCGATGTCGGGGGTATTGTGTGCGAGGAGAAAGACCGATGAGGCGGGGTCAATAGTTGTACGCGCGTTGGCGTTGGCGGCGGTGGCGGCGGCGGTGGTGGTGGTGGTGAGGGTGAGGTGAAAGGTTGAGTCACGTGCTCGGGAGGTGATGCGTTTGACAAGAGAGGAGGAGGAAGGTGGTGACAAAAGGCGGTGGCAGCGGGATATCGATTCGTCTTCCGACGGTGAAGGTACAAGGAGATCGTGGTGTAATACGGCTGTGCGGCGCGGGCTTTTGTGGGGGGAGGGGAGGGATGAATATCAGTGTTTCGCGAGGAGAGCGAGAGCTCAGGATTCAATACGTGGGTGCGTGCGGATGGCGTCAATGTTGAAAGTGAATTAGATTCTGGGAGGAAGGGCAAAAAAGCAGTCGATAGTAAAAGATGTGTGTAAGAGTCAGTCAAATAAGAGCTTAAAAGTTCTATAAATTCTCTAATTGTTCAATTTTTCTAAATGATAGCATCAATACGGAGACGTTTTTCAGGGACAACCTGATTTGAATGAAAGAAAATAAAATTCCATTTTGTTGGACGTTTTCCTTTTCAAGTAGAATAGACGTAAAATGTTAATACTAAAAAAATTACAGTTGTTTTGAAGCCAGAAAAAATAAAAGAGGATGGTTTGAATGTTATAAATTACAGCCCTGAAGAAGGCCATGACACGACGGTCAGAAACACAGCGTTCAATGCGGTGTCATCCGGACAGGCGAGAACATTCGAATAATCGTAAATCATTGGGTTTAAGTAAATTGATAGGAAAATTACATTATTGGCCTCCCTGCATCACAAAACCATATGCTGTCACCATTAGCAACAATAATATGATTTGAATATTAACTGAATAGTCGCAGCTTCTGTCAAAAAAAATGTTAGAAATGCTTGAGATGGGTTGCAAATATGGCGGTGTAACAGGAAATAAGATACCTGAGCAATGTAATGTTATTACTTTCTGGGCCATGATGAAATTAAGCACACCAAAGAATAAGAGAGGTTTTGTTATGACTTGTGGCATTTCAGCATCTATACGAATGAACCAGGAAATTTCGAAACTGTGAGACGTAGGTACCACATGCTCATCGACTAGATCAGGAGAGGCTGAATAGATGAAACACTGAGTGTACGGCTGACCTTGTTCAAACAGAAAACACTTTTCCTCTTACACAAATACGTGAACTTCCAAATATCGCAATTTCCATTACGACCTGCGAAGAGTATGTAGAAATCCATGCAAAGTATTACACGATATAAGCTTTTCGTTTGACTGACTTTGTTGTAATATAACTAAAATGAGTTTTTCTATGGTCCTGTCTCAAACCCTAGGATCTCTGCGGATGTGAGCAATCCCAGCCTGAATCTACACAATGCTACATTTATTACTAGGGCTCGGATTCTCACGACCTCAACATCCTTTAAAAATGACCTATAAAATGATTTAAAAATAATAGGAAAATGAACTATAAAATTACTTAAAAATGAGAGGAAAATGACCTACGAAATGACTTAAAAATGACCTGTAATATGACTTAAAATAGGAAGAAAAAAATGATATCACTTAAAAAAAATCTCATAAATTTATATGAATATGTTTATCTATTCCATGAATTTTATAATTTTTAATAAAAATGTACTTATATAAAATTATATTTAATATAAAGCCTATATTTAAGGAGGAAATGTAACCCTTAGGTCGGGTCTTCCAACCGTCAGTTTTGAAGGTCGAGAATGTTAAAGAAAATCCGCTTAATTTCGAGAGTCGAGAAACAGAGTCCACTGTAGAAGTGAATTTCTTCATGAACTGATGTCACAGTAACAAGTTTGTTTTAGTGTGTCATTGTAAATTCATGAAACATTCACTAACAAAAAACACGAAAAGGATACAAATGCGTTGACAATGACGCAAAGGTCCAGAAAATGACCTAAAAATTGAAAAAGAAATGACAAAAATGATAAAAAATGACCCAATAACTATACATTTCTATCACCTATACATCGCGATAAACATTCATTTTTACAAATTGCTACGTCAAGAATGCACCAATAAAAAGATGACATGTCAACAGGATTCGAGCTCTCTTCATTACAAAGAAACAATTCTGCAAATGTGTCACAACTAGGGAGCGGATTTTAAGGATTTTTTTCTTTCCAATTGAGAACATTGCCTTTGAGAAAAGTCATTAATTTTATGTTATGAAAAAAGGAAATTATCTATTTTTATCAACGGGTTTCGCATTTTTTGTCGGCTTCAATTAATAAGTCATTTTTACCCTTTTTCGTCAATTTAAAGTATTTTTTGCTGATTTCATAGATTTTAATATAATTTTAATGATACTTTGAATAATATTCACGAGGTGCAACAAATGTTCTCCACAGAATTCTTGGGTGGTTTACTAGATTTCTTCGCTTCGGAATTGTAAAGTCAGCCGTGGTATATATTCTAAGCTATTGTAAAGTGTGTCAGTGCCTTTCCAGTTCGCCCTTTTCATTATTTGAGACTAAAGGCAGAAATTCTCTGGCAAAGAACAGTTCAACCAAAAGTTTGCAAGCCAATTTTCGTTCTGATTGACGAAACTACAGATAGCGAGGGTCGGAATATTGCTAACGCTATTATAACGCTTTATTTATTTGGTAAAAAAAAAACAACCAAAAACTGTATATGACATATGGGGGGATGAGATTATCTCCACACATTTCCTTGATGCCCTGAATAAAAAAAACGAAACAAACGCGAAAATAGCAACATTTGAAAAACTGGAACAAGAATTTAGAAAAAATATTATTTAGAAAAATAGAAATTAGAAAAAATTTTGTTCCCGAGTTATAGAAAATCAATTTCAACGGTAAATGAACTGCTGATTTGATTTGTATGCATTGCTAAAAAAATAGGAACGAACATCATTTCTACTCCTACCACCACAAGCAAAAGGAATGCTCAACAAAACGTGCGCACAGTGAAGCTTATTATAATTATTCAGGGTTAAATAAGTGTTATATTGATTGTGTCTTCTAAGATACGTGATTGGCTGCAAACATACACATTTGGAAGTAAATAAAATTATATATTTGTTTCAAGATACACACAATTGATAAGAAACTAATTTATTAAAATTAACTAAAGACATATAAAATATAATTCCCCCCAAAGCAGTGTACTTTAATCATCTGAACTGGTTTTCATCAAATTTATTGTGTCGTTTATTCTTTGCTCATAGGACATTTTAAAAACATTTTATGAGAATTTTATTTTATAATTTTAGTCGATGTTTTAGGTCATCAAAATACGCCCTCCACTCATAATACATTTTTCAATGGGCTGTATTCGAGTATCACAAGAAAAAGCTACCATTCTAATATGAAGAAAAAAACCTGCATATGAAATTTCAGCAAAGATATTACTCATATTATCCATTCAAACCTTTTGTGTTTTTGTCCTAAAATCTTTTATTTGTCAAACTTGAGGAGCACTCAGTTTGCCAAGTAGCACGTGCATAATCAGGAAGGTGGACGGCGGAGTGGATCGGTGGTAGGGGGGGGGGCGGGAGCAAGCGCTGCTTCGCCATTTGGACGGCGGCCTGCGAAGCGGCGCGCGGCCGCGCCAACTTGGGCTTCTTGGCGACAACTTGGGCGACCGCGACCCTAATGACCGCCAGACGCCCCCGCAGGAGCGGCAGCGGAGAGGCGGGGGAGCGTTAGTGGCCTCCAAAGGAGCACGATGGATTATATACAAGTTAAGGCGAATTTATGGGCTGTCCGGGGACTATTGCTTTATTCACTTTATTCCGTTTATTCACTTAACATTACTTTATTTCCTTTATCTACTTTGAACACGCAATCTACTTTGGACACTTAATCTACTTTGGACACTTAATCTACTTTGGACACTTAATCTACTTTGGACACTTAATCTACTTTGGACACTTAATCTACTTTGGACACTTAATCTACTTTGGACACTTAATCTACTTTGGACACTTAATCTACTTTGGACACTTAATCTACTTTGTACACTTAATCTACTTTGGACACTTAATCTACTTTGGACACTTAATCTACTTTGGACACTTAATCTACTTTGGACACTTAATCTACTTTGGACACTTAATCTACTTTGGACACTTAATCTACTTTGGACACTTAATCTACTTTGGACACTTAATCTACTTTGGACACTTAATCTACTTTGGACACTTAATCTACTTTGGACACTTAATCTACTTTGGACACTTAATCTACTTTGGACACTTAATCTACTTTGGACACTTAATCTACTTTGGACACTTAATCTACTTTGGACACTTAATCTACTTTGGACACTTAATCTACTTTGGACACTTAATCTACTTTGGACACTTAATCTACTTTGGACACTTAATCTACTTTGGACACTTAATCTACTTTGGACACTTAATCTACTTTGGACACTTAATCTACTTTGGACACTTAATCTACTTTGGACACTTAATCTACTTTGGACACTTAATCTACTTTGGACACTTAATCTACTTTGGACACTTAATCTACTTTAAACCCTTTATTTGATTTATACCTTTTATATAATTTACATCCTTTATCTACTTTATAAACTTTATTTACTTTACACACACTATTTACTTCATCTACATTGTCTACTTTATCCACTATCTACGTTATCTAGTGTCCAATTTATCCAATATCTGCTTTATCCAGTATCTACTTTACATACTTTGTCTACTTTATTCAATAAAAATTAAAGGTATTTTGACACTTTTTTTAAACCAATGGGAATACTAAAATCAGGAAACGGACCATTTAATTTTTGGAAGCACTAGCATTTGGAAGCGTAGAATTTGGAAAGAAGCACGTAAGGGGAAAATAGACATATAAATAAATAAACGACATTAATAATATAGACCTTTGTAAAAAAATATAAAAACTGTACTCACTAAGCTGCGAAAATTAAATTCTAACTTCCGGTCTATAATTAGTCACAGGTAAGAATTCTTTTCTCACCGCCCAACATTCTACCAATTGTGGTCATGGTGTAAGTTTGTGTGGTGAAGATGTATGAATGTTACTGCTTGTGAGGTACCGTAATATCCACATTATGTAGCAGATTAATTATGTGTACACACATCTGGTAATTGAAAGGTATGTACATATGTATATATAAAATTTAAATGTGTTCACTGTATCTAGATAGTGTAATTGACGTGTTTTTGGTAGCTAAATGCAATAGTGTGTTCTCTCTCGGTTTTACATAACCCTGAGAGTGGAAATATATTTTCCGAAACTTTAGCAAACACCTATGATTTCAATTAATTTTTGCTCCTACTTATCCAAGCTCCGTTAACCTTACTCCAATATAATATTTTGGGCTCTAAGCATTCTCTATGAGAAAAAATTATGTATCGTGCGCCCGAAAACGACAAATTTTGCCGCCCTGGTAAAGAAAAAGTGGCTAAATCCTGTTGCTAAATATAGAAAAAAAATTATTTAACACGTAGTAAAGCCAGAATCCATGTTTTGTGGGCCCTTGATAACGAAAATTCGATTGACGACACATCTGTCTGTATGTTTGTCTATCCGTCTGTGGTCAACGCTAGCGCCTAAACTGTTCAGCTGTTTTTCTTCAATATTGATATTCCCCAATTGATTTAAGTAAACTTGAGACTGTCGTATGTGAAGTATGAATAGTATGTAAAGGAATTCGGTGCTATAGATCGTACGTGAAGGAATTAGGTGCTTGGTATACAAAGAGTTGGCTACACTGAGGTACATGAACAAATTAGGGGGTTAACAATACGCTTAGCTTTTTCTAGTGATCACTTCCCTTGTAACACACCTTGTGGCTCCTAATAGCTTTCTAGGCTAGCACCAGAGTCAAATTAAACGCTACTCACATACGCCGGGACAAGTCCCTCCTCTTTTCCGAGAGTATCGGGCTACTGCCACGACGAAACCAAGAGCCCAACTGGGGGCCACCTGGGCTAAGAGGAGGGCTCAGAGCCCCTAATCCGTCTCCTCATTGCCTCCTCCTTGAAGCTATGGACGTGAGTACCGCCAGAACCTAGCTCACCTGGCAGAGGGGTTCATGTATCCCGTCGGACTTTTATAGGTGGATTTGAGATCCGCCGACAGCTGCACAGAGGATACCGACTAACGAATCCCATTCCCAAACCTGCCCAAAGGTCGGTGGCGAACTGCCTTCCTATTGCCTCCACCCTGAAGCTAACGACCTGAGTGCCGCCGAGCAACTCGGGTCCGAGTGGACGTTACCTCCTCTACTAAGGGAGTTCAAGCAGTATGTGGAACTATAAATAGAACATTTAAAAAGAAAACATGAAAAAACTGTTAAAATTTTATGATATTATGGCCCTCCCAGTTTTATTGTAGGGATGTGAAACGTCGGTTCGAAAACAAGAAGATTGTAGGAGGATTGAATCAGTAGAAATGAGATTTCTGATAGGAGTAAAGGGCTGTACATTAAGAGACCAAGTGAAAAGTGAAAAAAATAAGAGAGGAACTAAGGCGGAAAGAAAAAGCACATGACAAAATTAAGAAGTACATAAAGCAATGGGTGACACATATTGAAAATATGCCGCAACCCAGACTTCCAG
Organism: Acheta domesticus; assembly: GCA_031308135.1. Classification (NCBI taxonomy): domain Eukaryota; kingdom Metazoa; phylum Arthropoda; class Insecta; order Orthoptera; family Gryllidae; genus Acheta; species Acheta domesticus. Next base: position 15,710,758 of record JAHLJT010002630.1, read on the forward strand.
TGCAAGCCCTGATTTATAAGCTGCCAGGAAAGAGAAACATTGGAAGGAAAGAGACTGGAACAGGCAATATGCCTAATCCGTAAAGGGAGATGCCGATGATGATGGCTAAGAGACTCAAGCCTTGCGACCGTCTGCCTCCCCTTTGCGGAGTTAACAAAAGTGCAAGATAAAAACTGAGTTAGTATCTCGTGTTTACGGGAGAGTCAACTACGTAGGTCACTAATCCCAGGAGTGTAATGAACGTGATGCCCGAAAGGAAGGACTTGAGGTTTTCCCCTCACACATCGGCGCGGCTTTGCCACAGCCAGGACAAGCTCTGAGCTCTCAACTGGCCTGCCGACATATGCGGTAGTGTACGGCGAGGAAGTGGGTGTCTTTTGTGCGCGCGCGCGCGTGCGTGCGTGTGTGTGTATGTGTGTCTGTAATGTGTGTAGAAGAGGCAAAGATGAAGGGAAAGTAATGCGCGGTCTAATAGACCGTTTGCTGGGGTAATGCCCTGGTATTCGCTGATATTGATAAGAGAAACCATGGAAAATTGCCGATAGTGCTGCTGGCCACTAAAATTCGTAGGCAGCTAGCGTCTGAATTCGACCTACCCAAGTGAAAGTATTTCGAGATATCAAGTATTTCGATCTTCAATGATGTCGAAATACGAATTTCGAGAGAGCATGCATTTAGAGGTATGGACTTTGAGATAACAAGAACATCGAGACACCAACGACTTCGAGACACCAACGACTTCGAGACACCAACGACTTCGAGACACCAACGACTTCGAGACACCAACGACTTCGAGACACCAACGACTTCGAGACACCAACGACTTCGAGACACCAACGACTTCGAGACACCAACGACTTCAAGATACCAACGACTTTGAGATACCAAGGACTTTGAGATATGATTTCGAGATATTAAGAATGTCTAAATATCAATTATTTCAAGATATCAATGATTTCGAGGCATACATATTTTGAAATATTCTGCATTTCGAAATATACGTATTCGAAAAATATCAATGAATTCCTAACAACAATTTCCATGCTCCACTACACAGAGCCATCAAAGACGCGGACATATGGATTTCCCTCCGCCGATATCGGCATTCGAATCATCGAAGGACCTCCAATAATTACATTCTGCGTGAAACGATCGCCATGTCGCATCGGCGTCTTCCCACGGTTGCGCCGGCGCTCCCGGTTCGATGCCCGGGGCCGCACCGGCGCGGCGCGGCGCTGCAGGAGAGCGCGCGTCGGAGCGAGCGGTGCGGATGAGGGGAGTGGAGGGGTGGGGGCGGGGCGGCCGCGGGCAGTTCATTGTGGGGCCGCCAGGGCGCGGCGGCGGCGGCGGCGTGTGTGCTGAGCGGGCGGGCGCACACAGCGCGCCGTGTACATGGACTTCAGCCGGCGCGCGGGGGCGGAGGCGGCGGCGGCGGCGGCGGGCGCCGGTCCGTGTGTACCCGTGGTCGAGGACGGACTTATAGGTACACAGGCGCGTGCGTGTGGATGAGGGCGCGCGCTGCGGCCGGGCCCCGGGGGCGGTGGGGGTGTTGGGCCACGGGGTTGGACGCGGAGGTGAGTGGCGGTGATGGTGACGGCGGATAGGAGCTGTGGTGTTGGAGGAATGGAGAGAGGCAGGGAACCTCACGGGTGTCGTTGGTGGTGGGAGGGACGGAGGGTGGAAGGTTGGGCAGGGGTGGCTGAGGCGACAGAGGCAGGAGAAGCGGCGGTGGTGTGAGGCGGTGGTGGTGGAGAGGGTTGAGGTAATGGGCAATGAGGACGGTGAGTGGTTAGGACAGTGAATAATGAGGGCGATGAGTGATGAGGGCGGCGAATGAGGATGGTGAATGATGAGAGCGGTGAGTGATGAGGGCGGTGAGCGGTGAGGGCGGTGAGTGGTGAGGGTGGTGGGCGGTGAGAGCGGTGAGCGGTGGGGGCGGTGGGCGATGGGCAGTGAAGGTGGTGGGCGGAGAGCGCGGGGGCGGTGAAAGCGGTGATGGTGAAGGCAGAGGGCGGTGAGGGCGGTGGGTGGTGTGGGCGGTGGGTGGTGAGGGCGGTGAGCGGTGAGAGGTGAGAGCGGTGGGTGGTCAGGGCGGTGGGCGGTGGGTGATGGGCGATGGGCAGTAAAGGTGGAGGGCGGCGAGCGCGGCGAGGGCGGCGGGGACGGCGGGGGCGATGAATGATGAGTGCGGTGAGCGGTGAGGGCGGTGAGTGGTGAGGGCGGTGAGTGGTGAGGGCGGTGAGCGGTGGGGGCGGTGAGCGGTGGGGGCGGTGGTGGCGGTGGGGGTGGCGGTGGGGGCGTTGGGGTGGCGGTGGGGGTGGCGGTGGGGGCGTTGGGGGTGGCGGTGGGGGCGGCGGGGGTGGCGGGGGCAACGGGGGTGTCGGATACGGCGGGGGAAGCGGGGGTGGCGGGTGTAGCGTGGCGGCGGGGAGCGGGACGGCGAGGCGGCGGGTGGCGGCAGGGCGGTGGGGGTGAACGCGCACCGGGTGCTGGCGGTCATCCTCCGGAGGTGAAGAGCGCGGGAGGGCGCGTACTGTCGTCCGGAGGCCATCGATCGTCATCGGCAGCGAGGGCTCCTCGCCGCTGCGATTCCGCAAGACTGTCTGCGCGCTCTAAGCCCCTGCGCTACAGCCGGGTTACTTTTATTTATTAACGTTCCCGATAGTAAGCATCTGCTCTACAAATTCTGGTGGAAGAGATTTTGGACCCAACATTTATCTTTTTTACTTTTACTCGTACGAAGATTGTAGGTGGTCATTTAGCATTCATGCTCTCGGGACTTGCTAATATGGGAAAAGTGTTGTTTTAAGAAAACCTGCGCCAGATTCTCTGTCTGTCTGTCTGTCGGTCCGTTCGTCTCCGAGACTCTCTCTGTCTTTGCCTGACTTTTTTTTCCCCTTCGTCTGCCCATCCGTCGTCCGCTTATCTGTGATGTCTATCTAATAACAGCTCCTCCTGAACGATTATCATTCTTTTTTCAAACAGTGTTTTGTGCTAGAATTTTTTGATTTTGGAAGATACTGCTTTTTGAGATGATCATATTCTACGAGTATTTAAATTTTTTTCTCACAAATCATTCCAAATATTTCATTAAATTATTTTTCAGAATGAACGAATGTTCTTTAATAATATAGTAAATGCGTCGTATTCAATGTATAATATTGATTGAACAATTTACATTCATTAGTATAAAATATAGACTCTAAATAAAGATTGGTTGAAGGAGATGAAAGAGAAAATATAAACCTCAAAGTAATTTTAGAGCAAAAAAATGACAGAAGTGAATTCTAGAATTGTGAAGGGGATAACAAAAATAGAAGGGTAGAATATCTAGAAAAACAATGGGATAACAATGGTAAAAGTTGAAAGTGAGAGAACCAGAGATATACTGTTGACATCATGGTCGCACTAGGATGATAAAAAAATGATATATACCATACTTATTTAAGAAGGAAATTATAAGCGCATAATAGGTGATGTACCATTTGTATTCAAAAGCTGCAATTGCACACAGTTTAGGATTCAAATAACTGTAAGAGTATCTGTCGGGCAAAGGATTTTTTAATCAAATTCTAAAATAAGTAAGAAAAACTTGTTTTATTTCTGTTCTCTTTAGAAAAATTGAGAATAATTTCTATTGCTCACTTCGTCGGGAATCATGATCGACAGTAAAGAAATCTTGCACAGATTACTTTTGACGTGCGTTCTTCATTAACTTCAATTATATCCATTTTCATGTTTTGAAATGAGTTGGGATTATCTAGATCCCCAAGTTAAATAAAACGGAAAATAATGGAATTTAAGTTAGTACACCTTTGTAAACCTTGCTTTATATTAATTTAGTATTGATTTTACACTTAAAATAGTTTATTCTCAATTTTGGAGTGAAGTAACATGATGAGCACAAAGAAATTTATAGTAAGAATATTACTAATTAACTGAAAGTTATCTGGGTCAATACATTCAATTCTGCAAAACCCAATCATACAAATCTACATTGTATCTCTTAAGAATATTATCTGTTGGTGTCGTTACCGCTCATGGAAACAACAAATCAAGAGAGAATTTGAGAACGATAATTAGGCAAAGTAATGGGTCCATCAGGGTAACTGCTACAAACGAAGAATGATATATTGTCTAGTTGGGTGGAGTACTTCGTGAGATTAGCAATCAATATTCAAATCGGATTCATGTAGGATGAGTAAGTGGCAACGCCAGTTGGCAGAGGGACAGGAGAACAAACAAACGGTCCAATGAGCAATTCCCAGAATGACGTCCTTGTGTGCACTTGTGAGAAGAAGGCAGGAATATATGAGTTTGTACCACAAACGAAAACGTATCGCGTTGGATGAAACTTGAGAAAAGTAAATCGAGAAGTGATGTGGAGTGATGAGGGAAGAAACAAAATGTTGGGCAAGAAGCACGAAAAGAATTATGGAGAATATTAGAAAGTATAATATAATATATTCCAGTAAAAAGAAACATTATGATATGATATTGAAAGGAATTCGAGGATACTAAAGAAAATTAAAATGAAGGATTTTCAAACGAATACGGGTAAGAAAACAAACCAACACTAAATCAAATGAGAATTTCTAAGAAATCTAAAATATTTAATTGAAGACACTGTGGTTATTATTATTTGGTCGAAAAGTAATGACTGTAAAATATTAGAAAATTCACAATAAAAGCATGTTTTTTAAAGTAGTTTATCTTTACTAATTTAATTTACTTTCATACGCAATTACATCATAGAAATTTCTTGAGCTTCTGCACTTGAATTATTTTTTAACCCTATATTACAAAGGCCTGTACCAAGTATTATTACAAAGGCATAGTCTGACAGGCTCTTTGGGTAAAAATAAAGAAAGACTCATTTTTATAATGAAACACTAAATTAATTGGATTAAACATGTATGATATGGAGTTACAAAATACATTTTAAAGATTTTTATAGATACACCTAAATAACTTGACTCTCACGGCACACACTTTCTTGGTGCTGTCCGCACGTGGCTTTTGAGAAGCGTTCACAGTAGTACCAGGTATTGCGACCTTTGTTATGATCGACATCGTCCCATTACAATTGCTAAATGTTCAGAACAGAACTTAAATGCCACAAGACAAGGAGTTCGTATTCATTATTCACAATATTAGGCAATATAGCGCCAAAAATAAAACTGACGTAATTACAAAGGCTTAGTCTACTGGACAACGCGTGTTGGCGTACACCGGAAATAGACAAGCACACGATGTTACGTATATTTCACTGGCTGGCACACAGTGAAGGTACCTAGAGATCCAGAAACTGGGAGTAAGGGGAAAGGGGTGGGGGAAGCTTTCGGCACTATTTGCGTCGTCTGACAGATAACGTCTTTGTAATCTAGGTTTAAAATGATACAATCACGATGTAATATTTATCCAAAGATACTCAGAGAGACATTTTCACTTTACTCTTATGGTCCGTTTTAGGCTCACTCTTTCACACGTATTCATCTCCCTCATATTCCTGTCAAAAGAATAATTCTCAATTGCTATGTGTCGTTTGCTAAGCCAAACATATCAATTTCTAAATAAAGAACTGGGTTCTATGCGAAAATTCAATAAACTCCATTACTCCCAAAGAATTTCGTTCTACTCAATATTTGGAATGTAAATGTATACTTGTATGTACATGTTACGTCCCCCAAAATATTTTAAACCAATATTTAGAAAAATTAAGACAAAATGTAAGATTAGTGAATAAAATGAGACTTTAAAAATAAAACTTTATAAAGATAAGTGGGTTGTTAATATGACCGATTTTTGATGGAGACGGTTTTTGTGAGTCTGTAGGTAATCATTGTTGAATTGGGGGCAGTATAAATAAAGTTTTTGGTGAGAATCTCTGAACAATAAGTTAGTTATGGAGTTGAAAATTTCTTGGGGGTTAATGTTGGGCTTGTGGTGTTATCACCCGTGGCCTCTTCACCGCTTCTGGATATTCTTATGGATATTCTTCACCGCTGATTTTTGTATGATGAACGGTGTATACAAATGAATCATCAAGATGCTTTACTTGAATACAAAGCAAGAACGGACGAAGCAATTGGACTGCTTTGGCGAAGCACAGTCAGAGAAAATGTGCTAGGAGAACTTCAAGTAAAAGTTCTAAAATTGTCGTGGACGTTACTAGTCTTCACCAAACCTCAAGACTAGTAACATAATAATTATGTAGAATGGACTAACTAGGAACGGATGAAGTGTGTATAGTTATACGATTTTAAATATTTCACAACTGAACAATTCAAGACTTCAGAGTGACCGTCAATTTTGACAAGTAAAACAGTTCCACCCATCCAATTAAAGTAGAATGAGTTGGTTGAAGAGAGTAGATAAAGTTCGTAGAGAAAAAGGATAGTTCAATTATAGGGCACTTAAAAGAGTAATAGTCATTATTTGAAAGGATATAATTATATGTATTAATTAAACAGTTTTAGATAACATCCATAAACATTGAACATGGTTCGAAATCAACACAAGACACACGTGGTTCATGTTATGGTAGCTAAACCATCGAAAGTAGCTTATATTTTGAGTAAAAATGATGTCAAAGATACAACATTAAATTTTCAATCATGACATCTATTTTTTCTACCATGGTCGTCACAAACGCGTTCTACAATCACATCGACATATTCCTTTTGCTCTCATAGGCTCATAGGCATACTAGCAGTTTCAGGTCGTTAGGTCCACGGACAAAAGGTCTAATACTCATTAGGTCTGAACAGAACGTCAATTGCGAACCACATATAATGCGACATACGGTCAACGCGACAGAGGATCTAATACCAAAGGAGGTCTACAATTAGAAGGTTCATTTAATATGGTCTAATAGGCATAAACACCGAAAGTCTACTAGATATACAAAGGTGCAATAGCGAAGTTTCTATTTCTTCATTTTTAAACGCCTAAGAACCGAAGGTTTTAACAATGTCAATTAAATTTTCAAAATTTTCGAATGGTAGCAAATTACCAAAATTATAAAGATCGTGGTAATACTGACTCATACCTTCGGTCTTTAACCTACAAACTGAATATTTTATCACCTGCATCATTTTATGTACATTACATACTTCCTGAATTAAAGTGTATAATTCCTATTGTGATTTCATTTCAGACTATAACATACTGACGTAATGATATGCGAACCGCATTTTGTTACGTATCTCTTACACCATAATTTCGCACAGCATTCGTGTTCGATAGACTAAGTTTATTAGAGATTTTTGACAATTACACAAAATATTATTAGAAATTTTTACAAATTTGACCAATATTCATTAGACGTGTTTTCATAGACCTCACATTAGAGTTTAAAAATTAGACGTTCTGTTATTTTCTGACCGCCCCCATCCCCCCCTCTAACCCTACTAACTTATCCCAGGTTTCCTCAAAATGCTCATTGTTAGTGGAAGGGTATTGCCAGGATGAGATTAACGTACAAGACACTATAACTAGAACCAAACCATCGATCTTCCATTTTGACAACGATAATACGTAATCAAAATGAAAATGACAACACACGTTCGACGTTAAAAATATTACATTTTCATGTACGGTTTCGAGGCTAAAAAAATCACACCACTGAAAAATTGAGCCTTAATAGATAAGTGAAGAAATATTTTAAAATAGAAACATTTTTACTAGTAAAATTTTTTATAGTTATTATTAACAAGGCAGATGGTACATAGAGTTATTACTTTATCTTTAGGCACAAAATAAACGGTTCCACCAAGTTTATCATCGTTCTCTTGCAAAATAAAAGTTTTATACGTGTTTATTTTCTTGTAATTAAGGAACGAATATACGAAAAAATAAGTTATTAGTGAGTTACATGACTAGTTCGCGAAAACCCCTCGCGAACGTGTTGCGTATATTAGTTTTTTAACAGGCCGTGTGTAAAAGATGTTTCGCACACGACCTGTTACGCCCTTTATGTTTTGAGATGTATCGCACACTAGTAGTGGCGTATACTGTGGGCTACCGGCGGTAACCCGAGAAAATTTTGAGAAGAAAAATATGTCAAGATAAATCATATTGAAAATAATTCTATGCTACATTCTTCAGTGACATACATTTTTCAAGGTTCCGTCCAATCTGAGATCTGTATTAAATCGCTCGCTCGTCGGCGCATCGATCTTCATAAGAGGTGGAAACGTCCATTTATGTATATATTCATAAATAATATTTTGTAATAAAACTAGTACAAACTAGAAAAATTACATAATCGAAGATTATGTATAGTTATACAGTCAAAGATTATTTCTGATGTCATCGGTAGCCCAGGACATGAAAGCTGTATACGCCACTGCTATTTAGAACGAAACAATTTAGCTTGTTTCGCCGACCGAAAACAAGCATGAGAAACCACATTTCTCACACGCGCTCTTCAGAAATTTCATTGTCAGCCCCTCCCCAGCGGGAACCACAAGCACACCATTAACCTGTGTAGGGTTAATCTACTCCTGGATATTACTCTCCACACTCACATACCCGCCCCTACAACCACACCTTCCCCAGTGTCTGGCTGGCAGGCAGGCAGCCGGCACCTACAAGGGCATCAGCGGTGTTCTCCGCGTCGAATACGCTCGATCAAAGGACGCCACCGAATCCCTGCGGAGATCGTCCAAAGGGACGGACGGATGGACGGACGGACGGCGAGTGCGCGGGACGTGCTAGCAGTCGGCGGCTGCGGTGCCGCGGGCGGCGGCGGCGGCGGCGGCGGCGGCGGCGGCGGCGGCGGCGGCGGCGGCGGCGGCGGCGGCGGCGGCGGCGGCGGCGGGTTCCGCCACCGCCGGCCGCGGCCCGCTGCCAGCCCAGGAGAGGGGGAATTAATAGGATTTTGCGCTTATCTGCGATCAGTTTCCGATGTACAGCACTATTAGCATAATGCCCTTCGGGGCCCCGTCGGGCCGCCGCGTCCCGCCCGCGCCTCCACCCCCCCCCGCTCCCCGCCTCTCGCCTCCACCTCCCCCCCACCCTCTTCAGCGTCCCTGCCCCACAGCCGACTCGGGGCCCGCTCGCCGCAAAGACGCCGGCCCGGCCCGGCGCGGCTCCGCGCAGGCCGACGCGTAGTGAGTCTCTCGGACCGGAGAGGTACGAGGTTGGACGCGAAATCGAAGGTACCGGCCGGCGATTGTGAAGGAGAACGTGGCACTGTGGCCCGAATTGGGCAAAAAGCGGACACAAATTTATTCTTTCAACTAACTAAAATAAACCAGAGGCAATACCCGGGAAATTATTTTTCGTAATACTACGCAACTAAATAGACGAACAAAAGGCAAACAAAAGTCGGCCCCTTGGCTAAGCCAATAGTGTCGTACTGATCTCGGACCGTGGGGTTGCGGGTTCGAGTCCCGCCTCGGGCATGGTTGTATGTGTCCGTCTCTTCACCCCCTATCATCACCATATCGTTTCATCCTCGTACCATTACTTAACATTCAATAGTGGTCGCTAATGACCTAGTAGTTGATGCGACCTAAAAAAAGGCAAACAATGGCTGTTAAGTACTGGCATTAAGATTTTCACATTACAGTGCCCGTTAAAAAGAATTGACACAATTAAGTATGAGTGCTGTATGACGACGTATAAGAGCTGCTTTCCCAAGAAAAGACAATAATTATCCACATAATTTTTTAAAGAAAGGGGTGGTACTAATTGACACATTGCTGTCGTCACAAGTAAAGGACTTGGTTGGTTATAAACCTCAGCTACGGCCTCGATTCACCCACTTTCACCGCGTCCGTTATTTGTTCTACATCAGTGTAATGACGCTAATAACTATATCACAATCCTGTTTTTTTTACAGTGGAAAGAACGAATTCAATTAGTAGAGTGCAATAGAAGTAATTTTATTTACATCCCCGCCAACACCCGCAACGCTTCAACAGACTCCAATCAAATCCCCTCCACTCCACCATCCCAGCTTCGTTCCGCTCTCTCCCCGCCACGTCACGCAGGATCTCTCCCCGCCCCTTACCACTCACTTCTCCCTTCCACGTCCGCCCCGACACATGACTGGGGTTGGGGCATTCGTAAACGGATTGAAGATTATGGAATTTTTTCTTTTTTATTATCAGGTGTCTCATAATAAATGTGACAAACTTCTATAGCATATAGGGCTCTCTCCCCGCCTCTTCCCACTCACTTCACCCTTCCACGTCCGCCCCGACACATGACTGGGGTTGGGGCATTCGTAAACGGATTGAAGATTATGGATTTTTTTCTTTTTTTATTATCAGGTGTCTCATAATAAATGTGACAAACTTCTATAGCATATAGAGCTCTCTCCCCGCCCCTTCCCACTCTCTTCACCCTTCCACGTCCGCCCCGACACATGACTGGGGTTGGGGCATTCGTAAACGGATTGAAGATTATGGATTTTTTTCTTTTTTTATTATCAGGTGTCTCATAATAAATGTGACAAACTTCTATAGCATATAGGGCTCTCTCCCCGCCTCTTCCCACTCACTTCATCCTTCCACGTCCGCCCCGACACATGACTGGGGTTGGGGCATTCGTAAACGGATTGAAGATTATGGATTTTTTCTTTTTTTATTATCAGGTGTCCCATAATAAATGTGACAAACTTCTATGGCGTATAGGGCTCCCTCCCCGCCTCTTCCCACTTCCTTCACCCTTCCACGTCCGCCCCGACACATGACTGGGGTTAGGGCATTCGTAAACGGATTGAAGATTATGGATTTTTTTCTTTTTTTATTATCAGGTGTCTCATAATAAATGTGACAAACTTCTAGGGCGTGTAGAGCTCCCTCCCCGCCCCTTCCGACTCACTCAACTACGCGTCAGGCTCCGCCCCGACCATGCCTGATCGCCTCATCCGTCCAGCCGTACGTAAATGGATTGAGGATTGCGGGTTTTCTTCTTTTCCTTCATAATCAGGTGTATAAATATGACAAACTTCTATGGCGTGTAGGGATCTCTCCCCGCCCCTTCCCACTCCACCCCTCCACGTCCGGCCTCGCGCCGACGATGCCTTGACCGCCCGATCCGTCCAGTCGTAGGTCAATGGTTTGAGATTTTTTTGTTCAATATCAGGTGTTACAGAATAATTGTGAAAACTTCTAGGGCGTGTAGTGCTCTCTCCCCACCCCTTCCGACACTTCACTGTTCCGCGTCCGGTCCCGCATCGACCATGCCCTGACCGCCTGATCCGTAAATGAATTGAGGATTGCGGATTCTCTTCTTTTTCTTCATTATCAGGTGTCACAGAATAATTGTAAAAAACTTCTAGGGCGTGTAGGGAGGTCGACATTTTGCCAAAGACGATGTGATGGGAAATTTATTAGAACGAAGTCGCATGTGTGAAATTTGCCACTGGTTGGTAGGCAATAGATTCTGCATGGTGTTTCGTAGATACACAAATCCAGGCTACGACCTGTCCAGTCTTAAGTAGCACACAATTCTTCATTCCTTATTGTCTTGACTTAGAAGTTCACCTTAATAGTTAATTTTAATTTACATTTTTTTGGAATGTTGGGAATAATACGTTCACAAATGTAATCCATTCTCGTTTTTAAATACCAGCATTAAGATACATATGATTATGATACCAGTATTATGATACATAGAACACACATGTATATATTTTTATAAGCCAAGAAATATGTGTATTATTTTTCTACCAAGTTTGATAAACGTATTTATTTATAATAAATATGAAATCAATATATTAGTTTATTTGCAAGAAAGAAAATTCGAAAGTAATGCACAGAAATTCAAAAAACTGCAATTTTATAAAACCAACAACTAATAAAACAGTGAATACCATTATCGCAAATATTTCTTAAAATATACCGGTTTACCGATCTCTTTCACAAAAACTAATATAAAATAATAAAATGTCACTGAAGCACTGGACATTTTTCTTTTCATTCGGACTTGGTTTTGGACTTAGTTCATAGGTTCATTCGGACTTGGACTTGGTTCATAGGTTTGAACAACTACATTTTGTCCGCTTTTTGCGTCTTTGAAACCACCGTGTACCGATGCGATCGGTTCGAAGCAGAGTAGGACGCCAAAGGAATTAAAGGGAAGGAATTCAACATGCATGCAGATCCCCTCAATTCGGTTGGCCCGGCCTTCCCGTATTTCTGCGAAAGCACGTGCCGGGATTTTTCAAATTCCACTCTATTTTGTTTCTTTTTCGTGTGGACTGTGTGATACTGTCTTTAATATTTTTCATTGCCATTTGTATTTGCATATATCTCTTCTTCATAGTTAGTTTAAGAGCGTAGGATTGAAATTTCAATGGTTGACAGTTCGTAATTTTTGTTAGTGTCTACTGGATGATGCAAAATTGAGTGAAATAAAAATAAAAAACGCAGATGACATATTATAATGAAAAATATGGAAGTTGAATGCTGTAGAGGAACAAATTTACAATAGAGCTTTTTGGAAAACAAAAATCCGTACTTCAAAAGTGTATGTAGGATTTTAAAATATTACCTTAAAATTAAACGGCTGTAATGAGTGATTCGATTTCTTTTGATTATTGTCAATATTCTGGTTACAATGGATTCTCTGTATAAACTGAAAGGCTGTGACAATGAAGAATTAGCATTCCAGAAAATTTAATGACGCTAGTAGATTCTATGAAAGTGCATTGGAATACACACAACATTTCATTTCAAATTTCCTGCCTACTCGATGGCACACAAATGTGACAGATCTATTTATCTAAGTATGATCGTGGCAGATTTGTTGGTGAACTGTGTTGGCAGGAAATTTGGAATACACTACCAAGCACACTTCAACATGGTTATAATCCATTGTTTAAAGCGTAACGTAAATCTAATGTACGATTCCCGCACAAATGCATGTGGGAGATGTGAAAGTGAATCCTTATTGAAGCGTACATATGCTCACACTGCATTCTGTTAAAGGGTAAACGAAAAGTAACATTATTTCAATAAGTCGTATTTAGAAAATAAACGATGGAGTCTATCTGGTACTATTCCTGCATTCAAATGTACTTTCCGTTAAAGCCAACAAGATTTAGCAACATTTGAGAATGGACGGCATTGATTTCGAGATTCTGACCTATTCAGTCAGGAATATAATAAATTCGCATCACTTGATCATCAATTACTCATCAGAGTTAATACAGGTAATAGCCCAAGTTCATTGAGAAGGGAAAAATGTGATCATGCTTCACCGTTAAATTCTGTTTCAATTAATATTTCAGAAGGACTTAACTTGGCTATTAACTGTTAACATTTAATTTTTAACTGTTAATTTAACTGTTGTAATTACACTTACCCTACCAGCAGACTTTTTCCCTCTTTTCTTTCATCACGATCGACTTTCCAGCAGTAATATTTCAACGGAACGATATACATATATACTACTAATTTCCAATGCATGCAGAAATTGAAAGAAAAGACTGCAGCCTCCACTCAAATGAGAGGTGACTATGATTTTGTTAGATACCCATAATCTACGAAAAAGCTAAAAACAACGTGACAGATTAAAGTTTGACTAAAAAAAAGCAAATATTAATTGTGTTCTCTATTCTCACACTGCACGTAGCGACTGAATTCTTGTATTCAGTGCATTAATACCTACCACATAGCTCATGCCATTAAACAGCAAGGCTTCAAGTAAGATACTGTCCGTCACGAAATATTTGCTATTCATGCGAGGCATTATAGAATAGCGACTGTTATGATATTCATTGTAAGTAAAGAAGTGATGTACTGTATATTATGTTGTTACATTCTTAAAGACTAGTTTTGTTAAAATATTTAGTTTACTGGATTGTTGCACGACAGTATTTTATTTGTTGTTCTTCAGCAAGTTTTGTTCAGCAACATTTTCGCCGCTGCAGGACTCTAATTATAACTTATGTATGCGACAACACTGTCGTTACTGAAATGTCGTAGAGTATAGTTGCTAAATAGAGTCCATCACAATGTTATCAAAAGCTCGGGATGCATCGTTATTTTGTCAATTGTTTGGAAATAAGCATTTCCAGAACCTCGTGTTACTAACAGGAAGCGCCTGAATTTTTACTTTTTGTAGAGTTTCATCCACTTATATTACAATGATATGAGTAATTTGTGATTATAATGCCTAATTATATTTTTCTGTCAGTTAATACAAAATGACACTATACGTTTAGATGCAAAAGCAAATTTTGCATCTTCAATGAATTGACGACCACCAAAACAGGGTTTCCGACCAACAAAAATCACACAGACCCTCAGAATGTTCCGATTCAAACTTTACTTAGATACGCAACTTATTCAAGCAGTTCATACCTTAGCTTCCGATGTACAAAAAAAAAATTCCAAGGCCTTTCTGCTGCTTGTCCGACTGAAATGGGTCAGCGATTCATCTCGACCGGATTTTGAGGACGGAACAGAAAATACAAGACATTTTTCCACTTTCAAAAATTATCAACCAGTTCCTTTACGTGTGCACTGCAGTCAGTTTCCAAACCCTATCCCAGTTTCTAGTCAACAACGTGTGTCACAACGTTACATCCTTTCATTACGACTGCGCTTTCTTGTGGAACAAATCACATTATTCAGTAAATTTTGTCCTTTCGAAAAATCATTCAATTTTATCTGTAAGGCGTTCGAAAGTAAACAATGGCAAGTTTCTCTTTTCGGAAGAAAATTAATTTTTGTCCATTATTTATACCGAACAAGCCTGTTCGTTAATGTCGTTGACTGGCGGAGTTATTATTTTCTACATCCGTCGCGTCCACTGCTGACGTCATTAGTCCCGTAAGTGTGGTGCATATGATATATCGGGACGCTGTAGGGGGAGAGACTCGTCAAGCGCTATGTCAATGTTGCCAAGGTCGATGCCACTGAGCGGGAGTCCGTGGCACGAGTGCCACGACGAAATCGCCCCTTCACATAGTTCATTACACCGCCACCAGAGACAACACCATCCCTCTTGTAAAACAGCGGAGTTACCAATAGTTTCCTTTCCTGACGTGAGTTGCGCAGAGAATCTCGTGGCATGCTACGGTGCCACGACGCGTGCCACTGCCGCCAGTAGGAGACCTTGACACCACTGCTCTAGGCTATCGACTAGGCCACCGACTGGACGACGTACGTGGCAGTGTAGTCCATGTAAGTGTGTGTATACGTATGGAGAGAGGAGGCGACAAGGATGAGGAAAAGAAGATTGCGCGCGGTCCGAGACATGTTTGTTAAGGTTCTTCTCCAGAATTCGCCTGGCATTGATTCGGAAAACCCACGGAAAGCTACCGAACTGTGCAGCCGACCGCAAAATATCCTTCGGGCATTGGTTAAATTTGACCTATCAAGTTAATGTGAAAAATCCGTCTTCTTCGGTATTCGAACCCCAGCATCCCCAGTTCAGAAACACTGCAGGGCCAGCAGTTGTCTTGAGCTATCTTAGCCTTTCGGAGCTTGTCGAGTGGAGTGGCATTTGTTGTCTGTTCTAGAAACGGCATGAAATATACTCAGAGCTAATTCCCTCCTTCATAAAAGCCAATAACATCGATTTTGTTCAGTGTCAGATACTATTATTTACACCCAAACGGTTCATACGGTACTATGCTATATTTGTGTAGAATCCTGAGCTTTTGGTCGAAGAACAAATATTCCCAAAATATTTTTGCAGATAAAACAGAAGAACGAATTTCAATATGTCACCCAGTGAATCTCCGAGTAATACTGCGACAAAAATACATAGAAATACCATGTACTTATGGATTACGAACGTATTCCAAACCAATTAGAAAATAAAACTCACTGAGAAAAGAAATATTAGTAGACCTAGAAAGAATAGATCGCAACGACTGATTGTATTAACGCTTCAGGGAGAAACTGAAATAAAATAATATAGAGCAGTGTTAAAGCACTCTGAGCAAAATAAAATAAAACAAAACATTTCGTTGAATTTCAACCTGTTTTAAGTGCACGGCACATGAAATTCTATCTACAAACGAAAACTCCCAAGACCTTTCTGCCCGTTAAACCAACGAAAATCCATCACCAATCATTTAGATTCGATTTATTGACTTGAATGTCAAAAAATCATAACAACGTCACTAATTTCCCTATTTCAAACAATTTTTGTAAAATTTCAACCCAGTTACTATTACATGATGCAGCGCGCAGCACTCAGTTTCCACTCAACGCACGAAAATTCCCAAAAACCTCTCCGCCGGCTCAACCAACCAACCACCACCCGGGTTGCCGGCCAACCGGGGAGCGAGCTTCGACCACTTCGAGATTTTTGACAAAAACTGGAAGAGAATATCATGTAATTATGAACACTGAACTTATGCTCAAGCAACTCGCATACCAAACGCACCGAGAAAAGCAGCCAGTAGATCTGAAAGGATAATCATTAAAAAAAGTCGCAATCAATGAGCGGGAAGGAGAAGAAAGCAAAATAATGTAGAATAGTAACAAAGGATTTTGAACAGTATAAAATTACCGAGTGAAAACTTTTAGTTGAATTTCAGCATGTTTAATTCCACGGTACTTAGATTCTTTATGGGAACCAAAACTCCCCAAGACCTTTATGCCGATTAAACCAACTGAAATCCATCACCGGTCATCTAGACCTGGTTTTCGAATGTCAAAAAATCATAACGACATGGCTAATTTCAAACAATTTTCGTAAAATTTCAACCCAGTTACTATTACATGATGCAGCGCACAGCACTCAGTTTCCACTCAACGCACGAAAATTCCCAAAAACCCCTCCGCCGGCTAAACCAACCAACCACCACCCGGCTTGCCGGCCAGCCGGGGGAGCGGGGTTCGAGCCCGGGCACGCGTCGACACGCGTGCGCTCCTGTAATGGCCGCGCGTTTCGCGGTCACGACCGCCCTCTAACGCGCGGATTAAAATTATTTATACATAGCAAATTAATTAATATAATTTCGTTCATAATACACGAATCGCGTGTGCGTGCGCACGCGAGAGAGAAAGCACGCGGGAGGGGGGGGGTCCGAGGTTAGCAAAAATAACCAAAATAATCCATAAAACCGACCGATGCGAATATAAATTAGTAGATTGACGTATAAATAGTTAATGGAGCGGCCATAAATACGGCTTATGGGATAATTAGCGTTTAGCGAATCGTGTATCGATCGTGCGGTGTGCGACGCGACGCGGCCGGGTAGGATGGTGGCTGGCGCGCTCGCCTTCCCGGTTTGGCGTGCTGGCCGGCGGTCGCGGCGGGCGTCATGTTCGCCACACGCGACTCACCGTAGACTGCGCTGCTTTGGAAGTAGGCGGTGCTCTTAAGGTGGCTCCGCGCAATCGTTATTCGGCGAATAGCGAGCAATCACTCGTCGAATCCCGAGTAGTGTGGTTGGGTTGCTTGCTATTTGCCGAGTGACGAACATTCGGCGCTCGCCCTACCCATCGCCTGACGGTCTTAAGGCGGCTCCGCACATTCGTTATTCGGCGAACAGTGAGCAACCGCTCGCAGAATCCCGAGTAGTGTGGAGGGGTCGTTTGCTGTTTGCCGAATGACGAACATTCGGCGCTCGCCCTACCCATCGCCTGACGGTCTTAAGGCGGCTCCGCACATTCGTTATTCGGCGAACAGCGAGCAACCGCTCGCGGAATCCCGAGTAATTTGGATGAGATGCTTGCTATTTGCCGAGTGACGAACATTCGGCGCTCGCCCTGCCCACCGCGTGTCTGTCTTTTGGACATTAAAGGGAGCGAACATTCGCCAAACACATCAGCTGATCAGAATTGGGCGAGCAGTATCTGGCAAACCGGCAAAAAAACCAGACAGGATATTTCCGAACGTGTTACTACACTATAAGTCTCTTGAATCGCAATATTCTATGTATGTATATTCGTGTGGTTAGGTGGAGAAGCAGATCCTACACTCTGAGCCTCTCCATTAAGAAAGACTTTATTAACAAGCGGATTTTTATGCCCTAAAAACATCTTGAAATATGCTTTTAAAAATATCCATTTATGTATAAACATTCTTAACTGAGAACTTCAATAACCAATTAAAATTTGCAATATTTCATTTCCTGTATAAACCTTTCTTGATAAAATTCACTAGAATCATGCTTGGAATGGAAAGAGAGACTTTTATGAAAAGATGTTACATTGTACCTTACTTCGCGGGAGAAATAATTTACGTAAATATTCACCGTAGTATGCCTTTTCATTTTTTCTCCCTGGTTTAAAAAATATGATATTAAGAAATACACTACATTTGGGCAAATACTTTGTCATCTATACAAAAGAAGAAAAAATCGCATGACAAAACCTTTCTAATCAATGAACGAAAGAAATAGATTCTACGAAAAGATGAAACGATTTAGAGGTAAGTCTCTATTTTAACGAAATATCCAAAATATGCGCCTATAATTACACGAATGTGCATCAAGAGGAATAATCGGCAAAACTTGTTCATGTATGCACTTGCATATTAAACTTCATAGCATCCAATTATAACCAAATATCAATAAATTTCACCTACCTATGCCCTGAAGCAACGAAAAAATGTAAAATCATAGAAATCCGCTCTTTAGACAATATTATTATTATTATTATTATTATTATTATTATTATTTAGTTGAAGATGGAAGGTTGGGGCGAAGTTGACCATGCAGGATCAGTAGCATGACTGATCCTACATGGTCAGCTTCGCCCCAACCTTCGATCTCCAACTATATAAATACAAGGATCAACGGGAAACAAACATAAAAAATAACAATATTATTATTA
Source organism: Acheta domesticus (assembly GCA_031308135.1). Classification (NCBI taxonomy): domain Eukaryota; kingdom Metazoa; phylum Arthropoda; class Insecta; order Orthoptera; family Gryllidae; genus Acheta; species Acheta domesticus. The sequence continues at coordinate 15,729,519 of JAHLJT010002630.1, forward strand.
TTATTATTATTATTATTATTATTATTATTATTACACCCGAATAAGTTAGTGACTGAGCATGAAAATCTCGACATTGATATTTTGCAGTAATTCAAACGAGAAAGGGATCAATAAAAGTGTCGCAGTGTCGCGGGTGTCTAGTAAAGTACTTTATATGACTGATATAACGAGTATTCATTACGGGAGCGACAATACTACGATCATAGGACCTGTAAGTGCAGTGCATGCATGTGTTTGGGAAAGGGTCGGTGTTTCTACCGACTAATACGTGAGATCCCGCGCCGGCCTACACGTTGATTTGTGAGGTTTCCCTCTTCAGGTATCTCTCCGGGACAAGCTGAGACGAGCCCTAAGCGCCCACCAGGCCACTCGATATATCTGGTAGTGTAGTGCACGCAGGGTGTGTGCAAGTAAAGGGAGAAGATACGAGAAGGGAGAGGAATGATAGATCGCGCGCGATCCGTTTGTTAGGGTACTACTCGGAAATTCGCCTGCTTCTGATGAGAGAAACCACAGAAAACTATCAAACAGAGCAGGTGGCTGCTATGGAAGAACTATTCTTCAGGCAGTGATTGGATTCGATCCAGCCATGTATGTAGTGCCGAAAATCAGCTAACGTCGGGTCTCAAACCCTCGTCTCTCCCAAACCCTCATCTCTCCCAAACCCTTGTCTACCCCTAAACCCTCGTCCTCCCCCAAACACTCATCTCTCCCAAACCCTCGTCTCTTCCAACTCCTCGTCTCACCCAAACCCTCGTCTCACCCAAATTCTAGTGTCTCCCAACCCTAGTATCACCCAGTCTAGCATCTCTCAACCCCTAGTATCTCCCAAACCCTCCTCTCTCCCAAACCCTCCTCTCTCCCAAACCCTCCTCTCTCCCAAACCCCCTCTTTCTCCCAAACCCTCCTCTCTCCCAAACCCTCCTCTCTCCCAAACCCTCCTCTCTCCCAAACCCTCCTCTCTCCCAAACCCTCCTCTCTCCCAAACCCTCTGTCTACCCCTAAAACCCTCGCTCTCCTCCAAACTCTCATCTCTCCCAAACCCTCGTCTCTTCCAACCTCCTCGTCTCACCCAAACCCTCGTCTCACCCAAATTCTAGTGTCTCCCAACCCTAGTATCACCCAGTCTAGCATCTCTCAACCCCTAGTATCTCCCAAACCCTCCTCTCTCCCAAACCCGTCTTTCTCCCAAACCCTCCTCTCTCCCAAACCCGTCTTTCTCCCAAACCCTCCTCTCTCCCAAACCCTTCTCTCACCCAAACCCTCCTCTCACCCAAACCCTCCTCTCTCCCAAAACACTCCTCTCTCCCCAAACCCTCCTCTCTCCCAAACCCTCACCTCTCTCCCAAACCCTAGAATCTCCAGGTGCACGATGTTGTCTCAGAACAACCGCAGCCGGTCTCAAGAGTGGTGGGCCGGCGAGTCGCGTGTTGGTGGAGCAGGTAGCACACGTCGGCTTTTGATGGCGCCACGGGCTGGCGACCGCACTCACCGCAGCCCGCAGGGGGTCGGAACCGGGGGAGAGGGGGGCGAGGCGGAGGTGGGGGCAAGGGGGCCAAGAGTGGACAGAGTGGATAGAGTGACATAAGGCAGTTGAGCCTTTGTTGGCGCTGGGTTACGAACATGCCCTTGGATGCCAGGCGATCTGCAGACGCACTGAGAGATAATTAATCTCCATGATAGATCTCTTATTCTTTCGAATCTGACGGAAGAGTTATAGTTTTTTGAAAATTGACACTAATATCAGTCAATTTCTAATCAAAAAATGTGCTCGTCTCTACGAATCAATTTCATTAGAGAATATGTTTGAAAGAAACGAAATTCGAGGTATTCCAAAAACAATTTCTCTAAGTTTGTGACATGGCAAATAGTGCCAGCTCAAAACTTTTGAGAAAGCTGCACTCTCATGAAAGTGTTCATTCAACAGACTAGTACAATAAATCAATAATTTCTGAGCCTCAAAATAGATCTAGATCTGCCAAATAAAATTCATTTGACAAGATTACATTAAGTTATCATTCATTTCAAATATTAACTCTTCCAAAATGAAAGTAAGTGAGAGTATAAGTGAGAGTGAGTGAGAGTATGAGTGAGAGTGAGTGAATGAGTGAGAATGAGTGTGAGTGAGTGTGAGTGAGGGAAGGTCGTGAGAGAGAGTGAGACCGTGCATATATGTGTGAGAGCGTGCGAGAGACGGAGGAGAGAGGATAGCGAGTACAAAAGAGAGAGCAGGGTAAAAGTACAAAATTTTATACGTGCCTTTGTGTTGCAAATTTGAATCAGCTCAGACTCAGAATTTATGAAACGAAAAATAGTCCAAAACAGGGTCGCTGCGATTACAGACATCTAATTTCGAAAACAAAATGGAAGTGATTAGACAATTTGGAACACAAATAAGAGGCCTCAATCAAACACATGACTTACTAATTCGTGACAATACTTTCTTCGCGACTGAAACGCAACAAAAAAAGCAGTATCTAGGAAACCATTATTATTTTAGACTATTATATAATTAATTTCTTTAAAAAAATATCAATTTTGAGTATCAGGAATCTGTAATATCGGAACCATTTAAAATTCACGTCAAATTAAATATGCGGTGCCAAATCCGATGTTTTTTCATGGATTACCTTAATGTCAGTGAATTGCGAGTGGATGAAACGTGTAGTTCAGCTCACTGGCAGTTAAATGGTTACCCATAGAACCTGAAGCTATATGAACCACAAACTCGCGGACAGAAATCATTTATGGAATTCTAATATACAGTAGCAGAATACCCTTACCATTCTCAATTTGAAAATTTAAGCTCAAAAAAGTTTTGGCCAATTTTTCTCACCATCCAAAACATTGGGATTCGATCTCTTACCCGGAATTTTGTCTCAGTGATCTCAAGATTAATGAAGAGCGAGTTGTTAAGGAAACGTGCCGACAAGGATCTGGACAGCTCTCGCAGCGGCGTGTAGTGACAAGGGGATCTGGCAACCACCTATAATTCGTGAGGAGAGGAAAGACATTCTCCGTCACATTCTAAGGGGAAACACCGGAACCTGGTCGATTTGAAGTATGAAGCTCATCAAATTTTTAGCAAATTTCTCTGTCAATCCAGGACATTAGTATCGCAATTTAAGTATTGTATTCCTTCATGACTTCTTTCAAGGAGTAGACGAAAGGTGCAGCTAAGACGTAGGGCAGTTCCTGTAGTGGTACATTTGACAAATAGGCAATCTTGAAAGTATTTCAAACGTCTTTTTCTTAAGAACCAATATCCATTCATTTCTCATCTGAATTAAAAGTTATTATTTTGTCAATTTCTCCTAGAAACTCAGAATCAGTGACAAAATATACCACCAACGTTGGCTCAGGCCACTGCAGTGCTTCTGGTCGAGGGTTCGAGTCCTGACGTCCAGTGAGAGGGTGATGGAAGGGGTAGGAGGGAGATGAAGGGCAGAACGTCTGCCGGGTTTTACTGGTATCAGGTTTTTTAGGTCAGTTTCTCCCCGTTTGAGACGAATCAGCGTGAAATCCCACATTTCCCATCGCGAGCGGTCTCAAGACCGTGTCTCGAGGACCGGGTCTCGAGGATTGGGTCTCGTCTTAGAAGTTGACGCATCCGGGCTCATTAATCAGTTCTCAAGGAATGGATGAAATGCAAAGGTAAGACTCTGGGCTGTCGCCATAGAGACACATGACAACAAACGGTCAAATCCCAGACATTTGAATATCTATTCATTAGGAAAATTATCAATTGTTTCCTCATCTGAATATCAAGCAGTTTTTGGTCAATTTGTCGCCATTTTTTGGTCAATTCCTCACAGTTTAAGACGTACAGAATCAGTTGGAAACCAATGTATTTGATTCATGGTATAGGCCTAGGAGTAGAATAATGATAAAGAATATTAGAGTAATGCATTAAATTAAATTATTTTTAATAAGGTGCTGTTGCCATTGAATTACTCTGTTAAAAATTGTGTCGCTTCATAGCATGGAAACTAAAAAGTGACTATCGCAGTCATGACCTCAAAACGTTATTGATTTGTATTGGCATTGTTTTTGCCACGTAAGAGTGCAAACTTAATTTGTCATTTTAAAAAGGCACACTAATGCTTTGTAATGTGCTTTAATTAGTCACAATAATTTATATTTTCAAAAGAATAGTCATTATATACAAATGAGCTAACAGAAGAGAAGCGAACTCCAGCTGGTCGATTAGTCCACTAAGAATTGAAAACCAATAACTATTTTGGTTTAAGAAGACTGGCTGGGTTTTCTTCAGAATCATCGTGAAATCCCGCATTTCCTTTCGCGAGCGGTCTCGAGGACCGGGTCTAGAGGCACGGAGCAGGTGAGCCGCGATCATTAGCATATGGGAAAGTATGTTTTTTACTCAACATTGCTGCTCTCCAATCTACTAACATTGCTGCTCTCCAAAGTGCTGTGGCATCACCATCATCGTAGAGTGTAGAAAACATCGTGAAATCCCGCATTTCCCATCGCGAGCGGTCTCAAGACCGGGTCTCGAGGACCGGGTCTCGAGGCACGGGCAGGTGAGCCGCGCTCGGCCGCGCAGCGGGCCGGCCGCCGCAGCCACCGCAGCCCGCAGGGGGCCGGGCCCGCGCAAGGACTGCTGTCGTCGGGCCACGAAGCCGGGTCTGAATGGCAGGCAATCTGCGCGCGGCGGGGCGCCGCCTGGCGCGGACGCGGCGCGGCGCCGAGGACGGCGGAGGACGGAGGAGGACGGACGGACGGAGGACGGCGCCGTCCGATGCAGTCGCCCGCTTTGCCGCCCGGGGCGGGGTCGGGCGGGGCGGGCCCTTTGCTTGGGGTTGCGGGTGGGGGGAGGGGCTGCTGCGGTCGGGAAGGCAGTGGGGAGTCGTGGGGTCGTTGCTAGGTGAGTGTTACTTGCGGCGCCTTTCCTTCTAGGTGTGAGCTCGTTGCGTTTTCTTACACTTTTCCTCGTTTCGCTGAATTTGTATTATTTTAGAGAAATTTGTATTATTTCTTCTCGTTTGCGTTCGTCTACGTTTTCGTACCTTTCCCTTGACACACTGGTTTAGTATTTATTTTACAGACACTTCTTCTCGTTTGTATTCGGCTACGTTTTCTTATACTTTTCCTCATCTCGCTGAATTAGAATTATTTTATACATACTTCTACTACTTTGCGTTCGCCTACGTTTTCGTACCTTTCCCCTGAGACACTGGTTTAGTATTTATTTTAGAGACACTTCTTCTCGTTTGTAGTCGCCTAAGTTTTCTTACTCTTGTACTCGTCTCACTGAATTAGTATTATTTTATACATACTTCTTCTCATTTGTGTTCGCCTACGTTTTCGTACCTTTCCCCTGACACACTGGTTTAGTATTTATTTTAGAGACACTTCTTCTCGTTTGTAGTCGTCTGCGTTTTCTTACCTTTTCCTCGACACACTGAATTAGTATTATTTTATACATACTTCTTCTCATTTGCGTTCGCCTACGTTTTCGTACCTTTCCCTTGACACACTGGTTTAGTATTTATTTTACAGACACTTCTTCTCGTTTGTAGTCGCCTACGTTTTCTTACTCTTGTACTCGTCTCACTGAATTAGTATTATTTTATACATACTTCTTCTCATTTGCGTTCGCCTACGTTTTCGTACCTTTCCCCTGACACACTGGTTTAGTATTTATTTTACAGACACTTCTTCTCGTTTGTAGTCGCCTACGTTTTCTTACTCTTGTACTCGTCTCACAGAATTAGTATTATTTTATACATACTTCTTCTCATTTGTGTTCGCCTACGTTTCGTACCTTTCCCCTGACACACTGGTTTAGTATTTATTTTAGAGACACTTCTTCTCGTTTGTAGTCGCCTACGTTTTCTTACTCTTGTACTCGTCTCACTGAATTAGTATTATTTTATACATACTTCTTCTCATTTGCGTTCGCCTACGTTTTCGTACCTTTCCCGTGACACACTGGTTTAGAATTTATTTTACAGACACTTCTCGTTTGTAGTCGTCTGCGTTTTCTTACTCTTGTACTCGTCTCACTGAATAGTATTATTTTATACATACTTCTTCTCATTTGCGTTCGCCTACGTTTTCGTACCTTTCCCTTGACACACTGGTTTAGTATTATTTTACAGACACTTCTTCTCGTTTGTAGTCGCCTACGTTTTCTTACTCTTGTACTCGTCTCACTGAATTAGTATTATTTTATACATACTTCTACTACTTTGCGTTTCGCCTACGTTTTCGTATCTTTCCCCTGAGACACTGGTTTTAGTATTTATTTTAGAGACACTTCTTCTCGTTTGTAGTCGCCTAAGTTTCTTACTCTTGTACTCGTCCTCACTGAATTAGTATTATTTTATACATACTTCTTCTCATTTGTGTTCGCCTACGTTTTCGTACCTTTCCCCTGACACACTGGTTTAGTATTTATTTTAGAGACACTTCTTCTCGTTTGTAGTCGTCTGCGTTTTCTTACCTTTTCCTCGACACACTGAATTAGTATTATTTTATACATACTTCTTCTCATTTGCGTTCGCCTACGTTTTCGTACCTTTCCCTTGACACACTGGTTTAGTATTTATTTTACAGACACTTCTTCTCGTTTGTAGTCGCCTACGTTTTCTTACTCTTGTACTCGTCTCACTGAATTAGTATTATTTTATACATACTTCTTCTCATTTGCGTTCGCCTACGTTTTCGTACCTTTCCCCTGACACACTGGTTTAGTATTTATTTTAGAGACACTTCTTCTCGTTTGTAGTCGCCTACGTTTTCTTACTCTTGTACTCGTCTCACTGAATTAGTATTATTTATACATACTTCTTCTCATTTGTGTTCGCCTACGTTTTCGTACCTTTCCCCTGACACACTGGTTTAGTATTTATTTTAGAGACACTTCTTCTCGTTTGTAGTCGCCTACGTTTTCTTACTCTTGTACTCGTCTCACTGAATTAGTATTATTTTATACATACTTCTTCTCATTTGCGTTCGCCTACGTTTTCGTACCTTTCCCCTGACACACTGGTTTAGTATTTATTTTAGAGACACTTCTTCTCGTTTGTAGTCGCCTACGTTTTCTTACTCTTGTACTCGTCTCACTGAATTAGTATTATTTTATACATACTTCTTCTCATTTGCGTTCGCCTACGTTTTCGTACCTTTCCCGTGACACACTGGTTTAGAATTTATTTTACAGACACTTCTCGTTTGTAGTCGTCTGCGTTTTCTTACTCTTGTACTCGTCTCACTGAATTAGTATTATTTTATACATACTTCTTCTCATTTGCGTTCGCCTACGTTTTCGTACCTTTCCCTTGACACACTGGTTTAGTATTTATTTTACAGACACTTCTTCTCGTTTGTAGTCGCCTACGTTTTCTTACTCTTGTACTCGTCTCACTGAATTAGTATTATTTTATACATACTTCTACTACTTTGCGTTCGCCTACGTTTTCGTATCTTTCCCCTGAGACACTGGTTTAGTATTTATTTTAGAGACACTTCTTCTCGTTTGTAGTCGCCTACGTTTTCTTACTCTTGTACTCGTCTCACTGAATTAGTATTATTTATACATACTTCTTCTCATTTGCGTTCGCCTACGTTTTCGTACCTTTCCCCTGACACACTGGTTTAGTATTTATTTTAGAGACACTTCTTCTCGTTTGTAGTCGCCTACGTTTTCTTACTCTTGTACTCGTCTCACTGAATTAGTATTATTTTTATACATACTTCTTCTCATTTGCGTTCGCCTACGTTTTCGTACCTTTCCCGTGACACACTGGTTTAGAATTTATTTTACAGACACTTCTCGTTTGTAGTCGTCTGCGTTTTCTTACTCTTGTACTCGTCTCACTGAATTAGTATTATTTTATACATACTTCTTCTCATTTGCGTTCGCCTACGTTTTCGTACCTTTCCCTTGACACACTGGTTTAGTATTTATTTTACAGACACTTCTTCTCGTTTGTAGTCGCCTACGTTTTCTTACTCTTGTACTCGTCTCACTGAATTAGTATTATTTTATACATACTTCTTCTCATTTGTGTTCGCCTACGTTTTCGTACCTTTCCCCTGACACACTGGTTTAGTATTTATTTTAGAGACACTTCTTCTCGTTTGTAGTCGCCTACGTTTTCTTACTCTTGTACTCGTCTCACTGAATTAGTATTATTTTATACATACTTCTACTACTTTGCGTTCGCCTACGTTTTCGTATCTTTCCCCTGAGACACTGGTTTAGTATTTATTTAGAGACACTTCTTCTCGTTTGTAGTCGCCTACGTTTTCTTACTCTTGTACTCGTCTCACTGAATTAGTATTATTTTATACATACTTCTTCTCATTTGCGTTCGCCTACGTTTTCGTACCTTTCCCCTGACACACTGGTTTAGTATTTATTTTAGAGACACTTCTTCTCGTTTGGTAGTCGCCTACGTTTTCTTACTCTTGTACTCGTCTCACTGAATTAGTATTATTTTATACATACTTCTTCTCATTTGTGTTCGCCTACGTTTTCGTACCTTTCCCCTGACACACTGGTTTAGTATTTATTTTAGAGACACTTCTTCTCGTTTGTAGTCGCCTACGTTTTCTTACTCTTGTACTCGTCTCACTGAATTAGTATATTTTATACATACTTCTTCTCATTTGCGTTCGCCTACGTTTTCGTACCTTTCCCCTGACACACTGGTTTAGAATTTATTTTACAGACACTTCTCGTTTGTAGTCGTCTGCGTTTTCTTACCTTTTCCTCGTCTCACTGAATTAGTATTATTTTATTCATACTTCTTCTCATTTGCGTTCACCTACATTTTCGTACCTTTCCCTTGACACACTGGTTTAGAATTTATTTTACAGACACTTCTTCTCGTTTGTAGTCGCCTCCGTTTTCTTACACTTTTCCTAATCTCAATGAATTAGTATTATTTTATACATACTTCTTCTACTTTGCGTTCGCCTACGTTTTCGTACCTTTCCCCTGACACACTGGTTTAGTATTTATTTTACAGACACTTCTCGTTTGTAGTCGCCTGCGTTATCTTACCTTTTCCCTGACTCACTAAGGTATGTTTTACACATGTTTTTTCTCGTTTGCGTTCGCCCATGTTTTCTTACACTTTTCCCTGACTCACTGGATTAGTATTTTTTTTAGAGACTCGTTTAAGTCGAGGAGTTCTCATACTTAATCTTTAGTTTTTGTCTTTACTTGACTTTCTATTTGCCTTGTCGCTGCTTCTCGATTGATTTTTTCTACATTCTTACATTTTTATCTGCCTCAGTGAATTAGTGTTTCTTTATACACTCTTTTTTGATCAAGAAGTTTGTTTACCCAACCTTTCTTCAGTTGAGTTTCTGTTTTCTTGTCGCTGCTTTTTGAACGATTTCCCTCCTAAGTATTTTTATTGTAATAAACACTTCATTCCTTAATGAATATAAACACATTTTAATGTTAAGATTTTATTTTGTCAATCCCTTTCCATTTCTTTACTTGTTTTGACTTGCCATTCACTTGCTTCTTCTTGGTTTTGTTGTGATAGATTTCTTCAAACTTCTCTTTTCTCATAGAATTCTGCATGTAAATATTTTATATCCACTAATTCCTTCCTGGTTAAGATTTTCTTTTACTCATACGCTTCTATTTGTTCTCTTTTTTCAACCTTCGAGTATTTCTCCTGGATCATCTCGTGTATGTCTCTCTATATCATCTTATACTAGAAAACTTTTCCTTTCCCACTGAACTAATAAGTATTTTATACACACGATTTTCTTCTAGTGTTAAGGTTTCATTTTAATAAACTTCTTTCTATTTTTATTTTTTCTTTTCTTTCTCGTTTGTCATCAGTACTGTTCTATTTATGCTCTCAGACGTCTTATTGCATTATTGAACTTTCCTCTTTTCATTAAATTACTGTATCTTCTTATTACCATTTTATATTCATTTTAAGGTTTATCTTCTGCACAATCTTCGTCTACTTCTTATTTTTCTTTACCTTCTCTTTTGCTTACGACTTTTTAGTGTTCATTTTCTTCCCTGTTTTGGTAAATGATGGTTTGTGATGCTCTTACAATATGAAGAATGATGTAATGGTGAAATTAGAGACGGATTTAAACAAAAAACTCCAAGTCAACTACCGTAAACACGCCTTGCCAACCACAAATTTTTCATGGAATCGAACGGAATTTGAACCCATCTACCACAAGGTGGAAGCTGATCGGTATAACTACTAAACCACGTATTCACTACAACCGATTGCTATCATTATAGTGCCAATTCCTTTAATGTAATACCTGAACTGAAAGATCGATTGTGATGGAATGATGATTTTCCTCGGGAGGTAGCGGTGATCGGGCCAGCGGGCCAGCGCCCCAGCTGGGATAAACCTCTAAGCTCCCGACTGGACTCCGCACGTGTGTGGTAATGTAGTGCATACAAGTGTGTGTGTAAGTAAGGGATGAGGAAAGAACAAGGAAGAAACAGGAAAAAACACGCACAACCTATGGCCCGTTTGTTAGAATACTATTCCGGCAGTCGCCTGGTGATGATGGGAGAAACCACGGAAAACTACCGATCAGAGCACCCGGCAGCTAGAATTATCCTCCAGACAGCGACTGTACTTGACCTAGCTATCTAACTATTGTCGAAAATTCTGTCACCATTAGTGACATCGGTAACATCAGTTGATGCTCTGAGCCATCTCTCCCGGTGTAACTGCTGCGACATCCGCTGGCACCCTGAGCTACATCTCCCGGCTCGCTCGTAAAATAAGGCAGAAACTGAACTGCTATGAAGAAGAGCACATCAGCGCGGCCGAGGGAGCGAGAGCGCGCCCAGCGGGCGAGAGAGACAACCCGCGCCGCGCGGGGGCGGCGGCGGCGGCGTCTCGGCAGGTGCGGCGCGGCGCGGCGCGGCGGTCGCCGAGGAGATCCGCTCCCTCGATAGACTTATTAGCCCGCGCGCAGTCGTTGCTATGACAATTCCCAATTACTCTGCTCCTCGCTCCCGCGCTCCGCCCCGCCCCGCACCGCCAACGCCGCGCCGCGCCGCTTTCGTCTCCTTTCCCGCCTCCTGGGCAAGAGTTGGTGGTGCGCGGTGTAACGCTTTGTTCCTTCACGCTCCGTCTCGCCAGGAGCCGCCCAGTAACACGACCACCCCGTCACGCGCAGCCTCGTCATGTTTCCCCTCGTCACGCCACCCCGTCGTCACGTCCCCCTTCGTCACGCCCCCTCCCGCCTCGCTCTCCATCGTCACGCTCTCCCTCGTCGCGCTCTCCTTGTCACGCTTCTCCCTCGTCCACGCTCTCCCTCGTCACGCTCTCCCTCGTCACGCTCTCCCTCGTCACGCTCTCCCTCGTCATGTTCCCCCTCGTCACGCCAACCCGTCGTCACACCCCCTCCCCTCATGACGCTCCCCCTCGCCACGGTCCCACCCGGCAGGTTCCCTTCGTCACGCTCCCACCCATTCATTTCCACTCGTCACGCTCCCCTTGTCACGATCTCCCTCGTCACGCTCTAGCTCGTCATGCCCCATCGTCGTGCCTCCGTCGTTATGTCCTCCTCGACGCGCTCCCACTCGACGCGTTTCAGATCCCCACGCTCGTCACGATCACACCGTCATGCTCCCAACCGTCATGCTCCCATTCGTCATGCTCTCAGCCATCACTCTCCCATTCGTCACGCTCCCAACCATGACGGTCCTACCCGCTACGCTCGCTCTAGTTACGAGTCACCCAATAGATAAATTCAAAATCTTTGACAAAACAACAAAAGACGTCAAAACTCCCACACATCACCACCATCATCTCCACTATCCCCTATCTGCGCCTTTCTGCTACCGCCCCCGCCTCCACCTCTCCACTGGCGTCCGCCTGCTTTGACTCCGTCGCCATGACGTCCGCCTCCCCCCCCCCCCGCCCCCTTCTTCCGCGCGAGTGCGGCGCCACCTGCCGCGCCTCCCCTCGACCAGAGGGCGCCAGCTCTCCACTCGACAACCTTCAGCTATTGCGAGAGGTGGCTCAGGGCATCAACCGATGTCACTGCAGTGCCTCTGACCGGGAGGTCGTAGAATTCCACTCCCGGCAGTGGCAAGATTTGCGACACCAGCTACACAGCTACGTCGAATTCAGTCTGGAGGAGAATTCTAGCGGCCAGCTGCTACGATAGGTAGTTTTTCCGTGATTTCTTCGATCAACACCAGGCGAATGCCGGAGCAGTACCCTCACAAACGGGCCACGGACCGCGCGTAATCTTTCCTTCCTATTCCTTGTCCTAACCTCACTCTTTACTTACACACACCACTTACATGCACTACACTACCACACATGCCGGGAGACCGGTCGGGAGCTTACAGCTTGCCCCGGCTGGGGCGGTGCCCCTGCTGGTGTGAAATACCTAGGTTGGGGGGAAACCTCGCTTAGTCGATGGTAGGTCGGCGGTGGATCTTATCATCAGCATGGGATGATCACCGCCACTTTTCGCGATAAAACATGCACTACACTTATGGAAGTAATGACCCCAGCAGTTGACGCGCTCGGAATCAACCACCAACAGACTTATTCCTCGATTGTCCTTCTTCGGTTACGAATAATATTTCAAATCATCTGATTTGCTTGTTTGAATATAACATTCTAGCTAATTGTACATTTAATAACATCTTGTCTGCTTTGCGTTAGAATTGATCACCTACCTGTAATTCTACCTACAAGAGCACAAATTTCGACAGTTTATTATGAATATCAATTTCCGGAATGCGTTATTAAATGCTATTGCTGTTCAGAAAAGCATGGGCGAAAATCGGTAACGATACTTCCAAGTATGTGTATTTTCCGTCCAAATCTCATAATTTTTGGCAGATTCCATGCCTTTTTATAAATCACCTCTCTCTTTCTCTAAATACACACTACAGTACGTGAATATTTGTACCCAAGACAGTGAATAGACCAAATAAAATGTTGAATAAATTTACATAAATAGTAATATAGATAATGATTATAAATTTAGTCAGTATTAATGAATAAATGAATGAATGAAGTTCAGAATATAATATATTCTCCCATCGAACACGTTTGTTTGTTCTATTTCCCTTGATGTAATAATTAAATGCTGATTTGGTCCATTTATTTGCTTCTGGGCAATAAATGTAGTACCTTTATCTCCCCTCCAAGTATTAACCGATTTAAAGTGAAGTAAATAAATAGCGAAATAAATGGACACCTTCGAAAATCATGCATTGTTATTCCAGTAAAGAGATCAGCCACGGCGATCCTTTTGCATTCGACCTCAATTAGCCCTTTTCCTCCCTACAGGTAGATCCTACAGGTAGATCCCACAGGCGCCCTTACAGACGATGTCCGGCCATCTTTGCCTCGCAGACATCGTTCCAAACAAGGGCGCCAGCCATAGTGGCTAAGCACACGTCAAAGTTAATTTTACGAGCCCGTAAAAATGCTGGGTATTCAAAAACATTACTCTGAGTTCACAACGCGCGCGGAGACGGTTTCGAAAAAGGTGTTTCGACATTCTACCTGCGTTTGACCTGGAAACGGAGGGTCGTCTTGTAGTTGACGACTCCGTGCTTAGTGGGTGTGGAAAGCCATAACGAACTCGGGAAGAACAAAAGAAATGCAGTCTTTAGAATAATTTTATGAAGCCATAAAATGATAAATGGTGTTTTTCCTATTCGAAACTCCAGACTTGCCTGGTAGTTTCCAAATGTGTTTAGAGTTGTTGGGGAGAGACGGGTTTTGAAAATATATGCTTTTACTCGTAGTCTTTATCATGATTTGTTAACATTTGAAGTGCCGGTTTCATGGCTTCGGGGATACATGATTATCTGCAATATCTGCCAAGTATAGCCGCAATTGGAGGTCAGTGTGGATGGAGTTATGAAGATTTGAGTTGGAACTCTTCACTATTCATGGTTGTCTCATGACAATACTTTTTTTATTTACAATTTGTAAACGGCACTTCTGACTTACTTCATCAGGCGAAATGTAAAATAATATAAAGAAAATTGTATTCTTTCGATGAAAATGATCTTCCAGAGATTGTTTTATAGATTTATTTATTCTTTGTGTTATAATTAATAACAAAGTACTGAATGAACAAATATTGATTTTATTTCTAAGATAACACTTGTAAAACGTAATTTTTTGGGGAATAACATCGAAATAATTTATTTACAAAGCCGGATAAATTTCATTATTTATTTGTTTAGTTGGTCATTATTGAAAATATAAATTACCTGATAATGTAAGGTTAGGTCAAAAGGTCTTTAAGATATCAAAAATCCCAGATTCTACTCATTTATTCTAATTCTGGTATTCGCCCATATGGTCTCTCCTTCAAATTAAAGCTGCGAAAAAATACCATAAGATTCGGCGGATTTAACTTAGAGTGGAACAATAGTGGAATAATTTAATTTGAAGTATTTATATGGTACTAATATTAACAACGCTAAATGAGATCTAGATAATTATTATATCGTTCGTAGACTGAAACATTGGCTTTACTAAAAAACTACGAATTTTGTGCTATGAGCGATATTTTATAACATCATATAATAATAATAATAATAATAATAATAATAATAATAATGTTATTGATAGAACGTCTATTAAGTCATTTAGTACTTCTTAACCATTAATTATTAATCATGCTATACCTGCTTTTGTACCATCAGCGAAAACATTAAATATTTTTATCTCGAAACTTCGAATAGTGACGTAATTGCAGATCATAAACGATATAACGTGCCCAAGATTAACTTATTTACATAAGAAAAAAGTTGATCTCTGAAAATTCGTATTTCGTAATGTTTCACCATATCTTTGAAAATTGCACCAGTCTACTATATATTACAAAGATAGCAACAAAACCATATTAAGATACGCCGGATCCAAAGTACTTCTACGCAAAGATGAACTAGCGCCATCTCGCAAGGACAATTCTTGATAACAGTTGAGTCACTAATGAGTTTCTAAAATTAAATCATGAGATATTCAGGAGTAAGGGTAGGTAATTCAATTAGTAAACGTATGTAAAATTTTTAATGAAATGTGGGTATATTCCGATTTAAACGTAATGGCATTTGAAGATAACGAGATGGAGAGGGGAGACATTGTCATCCAATAGGAAGCTTTGTTACGATTTGCATTTTTGGTTTTGGAGCTCCCGATTGCGTGATAACGTCCCCCTCTCCTTCCAACTTGTGACCTTGAAGTGCCACTGTTTAAATGGGAGTATAGTTCATAACTGAGAATTTCCATTGATAATGTCCAGCGATTTTACAACCACTAACGTATTATATACAGCTTATAGCGATTTCTGGACCAATTTACCTTGCTGCATTCCATTTTATTTACAAGTCAAAATATTAAATATGGTTGATAAAATAACGTTTATTACGGGTGAATTAGATATGATAGAAGACAAGGTACGCTTTCAACTCTTAGCTACGAAATCATTGCTGCTACTACGTAGCGTAACATAAACAAATGTACAAATTAGTAGCCATGACTTCCGCGGTGGCCTTCCTATTTCACAATCGATGTTTGAAAGAATACTTTTTACAGCACACAAATCCTCTAAGCCGATTCCTTTGCACTTGACTTATGCAGCAACAGCGAGAGTGTAAGTGTTTGGAGGTAGGGAATTGGATCTGCGATTAGGGTAAGCTTCCATCCTGCCTGATTTGCGTAACAGGAACACAAACGATCCTCTTGCGGGCCCACGTCACGTAGACAGAGGGAGCGGTTTTATTGGGTCTTTCTTTAAAAGCACAACGACCCATCCGCTTAGATGGCACATGTAATGCAGCAAGAGCAAGTTGAAGGGAAAGGCCCTCCTTATGTTTACTACACAGCGTTGGTAAATTTACACTTGTCAAAAGGAAAGTAGTATGTTGTAAATGTACTATTCGGAACGACAGCGTTATAATTAAGATTTGAAGAAGTAGAAGAAGAAAACATTAAGTAAGTCATGGGAATTAAAGAGATACAGCTATTAGCTTCAGGTTAAACTAAAAAAGAAAGAAAAGGAAGAAAGAAAGAAGTTGAAAAACAAACAAAGAAGCAAGTTAACAGTGAAGAAAAAGCTCATTCCCATTAACATTCCTGAGGTGAGAAAAATCATAATTAAGCTCACACATCTCTCTAGCTAGAAGTCAACACATTGAGATCTAGAAAAACCTTCGTATCAGCAAATTCAGTATGGGGAACATCTTTCAATTTATTTAGATCTGACTCTCCAAACAATTAATCTTTATATTTGTTGAGATATAGTGAAGTATATATTTTTAATTTAATGAACTCTGAAAACGTTCACTAGACACTCATTTCTAATAGATCTACATAGGTATATTTCAGCCCAATGAGATGTCAATACATTTCTCAGTAAACCATTCTGAAAGATGTAGGTACCTATGAATCGACTGAGATACATTACTCAGTCAACCAGTTGCAATAGATCTAGGTGTATTTCAATCCATAGGAAGGTAGACACTTTCTCTAATCAACGAATTTGAACGGATCTCATTTTATTTAAAGCTATTGCAATTCGGATACATTCCCTCAATCAACCAATTTAGACAGATACTGGTATATTTCAAGCAATTGCGATCTGGATACATTCTCCAGTCAACCAATTCACACAAATTTCGATACATTTCAATCCACTGCCATCCAGATACATTTCCCACTCAACCAATTTAGAGGTTCTCGGTACATTTTAATCCATTGAAATCTGGATACATTCCTTTATCAATCAATTCAGATGGATCTCGACACATTTTAATACTTCATTGCGATCCGGATACATTCTCCAATCAATCGATTCAAGGAGATCTCGCTATCTATTCATTTGTCATAGCTATCTGGATAGACTCCATTTTAATCCATTACGATCGAGATACATTCTCCGATCAAAGAATTCAAACGGACTTCAATCTATTTACAATACTTTATTGCGATTCGGATACGTTCCCGAGTCAACCAATTCAGACAGCTCTCGATACATTTCAATCCTTCATTGCGATCCGAATACATTCTCCAATCAACGCATTCAAACGAACCTCGATACATTTCAATCCTTTACTGTAATCCCAATACATTCTCCAATCAACGCATTCAAACGGATCTCTGTACATTTCAATCCTTCATAGCGATCCGAATGCATCTGCGAATCTCCAATCAACGCATTCAAACGGAACTCGATACATTTCAGTCCATTGGGATCCGAATACATTCTCCAATAAGCGCATTCAAGGACCTCGATACATTTCAATCCTTCATTGTGATCCGAATACATTCTCCAATCAACGCATTCAAACGGATCTCTATACATTTCAATCCTTCATAACGATCCGAATGCAAACTCCAATCAACGCATTCCAACGGACCACGATACATTTCAATCCCTTCCGATCCGGATACACTCTACAATCAACGCATTCAAACGGATCTATATACATTTCAATCCTTCATAGCGATCCGAATGCAATCTCCAATCAACGCATTCAAACAGACCTCGATGCATTTCAATCCGTCACTGCAATCCCAATACATTCTCCAATCAACGCATTGAAACGGATCTCTATACATTTCAATCCTTCATTAGCAATCCCAATACATTCTCCAATCAACGCATTCAAACGAATCTCTGTACACTTTCCATCCTTCATAGCGATCCGAATGCATTCTCGAATCAATGCATTCGAACGGACCTCGATACATTTCAATCCCTTCCGATCCGGATACACTCTACAATCAACGCATTCAAACGGATCTATATACATTTCAATCCGTCACTGCAATCCCAATACATTCTCCAATCAACGCTATCAAACGGATCTCCGATACATTTCAATCCTTCATAGAGATCCGAATACATTCTCCAATCATCGCATTCGAACGGACCTCGATACATTTCAATCCACTGAGATCCGGATACATTCCTCAATCAACCAATTCAAAGGACAACGCGGAAAGACAAAAGAGTGCGGCTCCTGGGACGCGGCGGCGGCGGCGGCGGCGGCGCGCGTGGGGCGCGTGGGGCGCGTGGGGCGCGTGGGGTTTTATTGGACCCTTCTTTAAGGGCGCGGGCGAGGGCGAGCGATCGCACGTGCGACGAAGGGGGACTCCGTGACGCCCGAGGGGGAGATCGTGCTCAGGAGGGGGGGCTAATTCGACGCGTGGGGGGTGGGTGGTGGGGGGAAAGGAGGGAGCGGGGGTGTGAGGGGATGTGTGTCGCGCATGTGGCCCCCCGCGGGAACCATCGCCTCGTAAAAAGGTCCCCGCGCCGGCCGCGAGGCGACGGACGCGGGCCGACGACGCTACAGGGGGAGCCGCAAGGCGCGGTTTCGCGATTTCGGACGCACCGCGAGTTTAACGGACGACTGAGAAAATGGTTAAGCAAACATTACGTTTTCTAGGCAGACGATACTGAAAGTGGTGACTTTTAGTGCCCAACGTGCTAAAAGTTGAATTTGCCTAACGTGCTCAACGTGAGGCGATGTTCAAATGTTCAATTAAAACTGAATGCATCATACGTAGAAAACTACTTACGTCTGATCAACTTCCACTGATCTTAATGTAACATGGGACCCCAATGATGTGATTTGCATAATTGTATTAAAATACAAGGAAAGCCAGTGAGTTCTGAAGTCAGGTTAACGGGGCATGATCAGTAGGAGAAAACGATTACTGCATGGTTGTTTGCCAATGTTTCAGAAAATATATTTACTTCATCAGGGCTTGCAGCCTCCAGAAGAGAGAAACCAAACAACATTTTGTCGAAGATGGGACTCTTCACGGGATGTGGTGAACATACACACGTAAACACATACCACATCAACACAGTTTTGTTTGACAATATGACATTCTCTTGTGTATTTCAATACATTTCCCCTAATCTTTTATCTGCCAAATTGTTGTTTACTCGTCATATGATTCCCGAAGCGGTCTCTCAATTCTCAGAAATTTATTTTTCTTGCAGTTGCTGTGGAGTTACTCTTGTGGTTACTCTTGTGGTTACTCTTGTGGTTACTCTTGGGGTTACTCTTGGGGTTACTCTTGGGGGTACTCTTGGGGTACTCTTGGGGGTACTCTTGGGGGTACTCTTGGGGTTACTCTTGGGGTTACTCTTGGGGTTACTCTTGGGGTTACTCTAGGGGTTACTGTGGGAGTTACTGTGGGGGTTACTGTGGGGTTACTGTGGGGGTTACTGTGGGAGTTACTGTGGGGGTTACTGTGGGGGTTACTGTGGGGGTTACTGTGGGGGTTACTGTGGGGGTTACTCTCGGGGTTATTCTCAGGGTTACTCTGGGGTTGCAAAGCTTCCGCGCGCCCTCCTGCGTTCGACCCACGACCACAAGTAGAGCGGACCAGCGCATCAACCACGGAGCCCTTGTGATAACCTGCAATTCTTGCGACACAATCCAAGTACGCTCTATCGACTTTCAGGAGGATAAAACATTACTGATACTTCCAGGAATCGTCAGAAACAAGAATTGCAGTAAGAAGTTTTCATCGCATTCGCTCGTGCTTATACTGAGATCAATAGTAACAGAATTGCTGTGAGAATTGATTAATAAAATAGCACAATATTTGCTGAT
Source organism: Acheta domesticus (assembly GCA_031308135.1). NCBI lineage: Eukaryota > Metazoa > Arthropoda > Insecta > Orthoptera > Gryllidae > Acheta > Acheta domesticus. The sequence continues at coordinate 15,749,119 of JAHLJT010002630.1, forward strand.
CAGAACAAAAGCATATTTTGTTGTTTAATAGCATATATTCGAAATGTCGCCTCAAACATTCAAGCAAACATCTCTCCCCATGTGGAAGTGGAGAATTGCCGTTTAGCTTTCATAACATTCATTTAAGGGGTCGTGTCAACAAGACGTTGCCACTATGAAGCGTTCGAGAGGTAGAAACATTGGAGAGCATTTGATTGATTGGTTGATTGATTATTTCCAGTTTCCGAGCGCGTCAACCGCTATGGTCAATACCCCTAGTCCCGATAGTGTAGTGCATGTTTTATCGCGGGAGATGGAGATGAGGACGGAGAGATCCTGCGCCGACCAAGATGTCGGGCAAGCCGAGTCAAGTTCGAAGCCCCCTATCAATCTCGCGTAGTACAGAGCATGTAAGTGTAATTGTGTTTAGGGAGGGAGAAAAGAAAAAGAAAGATGAAGAGAAGACGCGATCCTTAGCCCGGTTGTAAGTGTACTGCTCCCACATTCGTCTGGTGTTGATCAGATAAATCATGGAAAACTACGGATCAGAATAGCCGGCCGCTAAAATTCTCCAGTTCCAGTCGTCCAGACAGCCACTCTCCTCCAGATAACTAACTAGTGTCAATTTTTTTTTCCATTTTTAAGAAATTTATGAAAACGTTTTTGAGACTTCATTTGAGGCTAAAGTACCGTCAAAAATAAAATATCCTTTTGAAACTCCCAAAGTCTCCAGTTTGTTCAGATCAATGTGGGAATATCAATCTTGGAGAAAATCTGCTTAACGGTTTAGGCGCTAGCATTGACCACAGAACAGACAGACGTTTTGCAGTCAATCGATTTTTTCGGTATTAATGACTCATAAAACATGGATTCTGGCAACACCACGTGTTATAGAAGTAATTTAGTATATATAGCAATAGGATTTATCTCCTTTTTCGTTATCAGGGCCCAGCAATAACAGTTTTTCTGACAAAAATTCGCGATTACATATCTTTCTCTTGTTAGGACGTACCTTTGTAAAGGCGTGAAAATACAACCAAAAACGAATAAAACACTTAAATTTGATCACGTATATTTAATTTATTTTTAAACTTGATCGTGCTTCTCTGTCTGTTAGTGCGCGTTGTAGTTAAGCGCGTCTAGGACTTTACAGACTATGGAAATTCCATCTTTAGTGATAAACTTTTTTATTCCAAAAACACGTCTAGAAATTGTACCATTAATTAATATTGGGGTTAGCGATGAGCGAGTTTTATTTTGGGGGACAATCCTTTCATTTTGTTTTTGTAGGCGGTTAGTTTCGATAAGTTGGCCCTATCTTCATCTCTTTGACACTTATACCTGGTTTCGTGCATGTTTGATTATACAGTACATAATAAATCAACTTATATAATAAATCAATAGTAATAAATAACTCATATAATAAATCAACTTGCTGTGAGTTTTTTTTGCGTTCTAAAAAAAAGATCCAATGCTACTCAATAAACAGATGTAATTGTTGTAACACCGACATAAGAATGAAATTAGCTATGTTAATCATTATTATGCTGTTCCGTATCAGTACATATTTGACACGAACTCGAAGTGAAAAACATAGTTTCCACTTACTCATCAGTTTTTATAGAACACTGAAACAGATGCATGTGAAAGTAATGAAAAATTCATCATGGAAAATTGTGAAGATAAATGGAGGGATTACCGTTTCAAGATGTATTGCATATTGTATGCAATAAAGAATTATTCTGCAACGTGCCACATTCGTTCGTGTCTCTGCAAATGAGCGTGCGTGTCCCCGCCAGTTCGTCAACGCCAGGGAGATCAACTGGCTTCACAAACCACACACTTATCAACGGAGACCGTTAGACACGTGCGGTGGAAAACTGACAATTCTGTGCCCAAATAAACCACCAGATAAATAAATAAATTCTTGAAAGTACACGCAACATTAAGGTGATTAATTATAACTCGCTGAACCAGTGCGATTGCATCGCACAGAAGGAAGAGTTGTAGAAAAGGTACGGCAAAAAATACTGCGTATTCATGAATATATGTTTTTCTACTCCCATTGTATAATTCTGTCATTTGATGGCTGCAAACCGTTGCATAATGATAGACATTATGATACAGTTTTCATTATGATATAGGTTCTTGACCAATCACAGAGACGTTTACTATCCAAGTATTGGCACTTCATTAATCATTGAGAATCGTTGTAGCAAATGTTTCGTTCGAGTGTGTATATTAAAATTGCATTTAATATTATATTATGTTTCTCAGTTTTAATTTCTTTTGTTAATAGTAAATGTTTATGTGAAATATTATTGAAAATAAATTGGATAGTAATTTCTATTTGATCCTATTTGACTACCGCAGTGGTAGTTATTACAGAGAACATTTGAGTAACGTTAACATCAGAACACACGCCATTTAGTATGATCTGTTTCTGCCGTGTGGATGTCCTTAAAAACCGATCAATTCTTTAATTTAAAATATCTAGTAAATGGTGATTATTTCTGGTGGTATTGACATTTCCAGAAATAAGAGAAAACGTGAAAATGGTGACGTCGGAATATTATTGCCGCAACTTCTGTACTCCCTCGCAGGCGGTCTGGTAAAACAAAGCCACCTGGTAGGGTAGAGAGGTGTCAGCTGGGTGGCCTTGGTTGAATCCCGCATGTCGTCCCGGAACGCTTCAGTGGAGAAGTTTCACTTATAAAAGTTACCATAAGTCGTATAAAAACTACCGTATGAAACTTGATTTAATGGGTAATAATACATTTGTGTAAAGTTTACGATACTCGTGTATTAATACCCATCATTACATCATCGTTTCATAATGTGCTATTTACACAGTGCGCCAGGAAAGTCTCTCAGCTCCGAGCCGAATCAGAGCCCCATTAAAATGTGCACTTATATTGGTAGCAACCAGATCACTAGAAAACGAGTGAAGGGTACAACACTTCCAACATCTGTGGTGAGAACGGAATATACGTTTTCTTTTGTTACATGCTGCAGTTAGTGCTACCAATACAATTTCTGTACTCTCACCAGCACGGTACCACTGCGGAGAGACGTTCCTGGCATGCTGTATTTACCAAGATCTTCACACGTATATACATGAATATTCTTTTGGCCTGTAACAGCAAATCCTTCTATCAAACTTATTTTCATATAATGAGTGAATATTTTAATATCATCACTGAAATTTTTATATAGAGAGACCTGTGTCAGACACCTGTCATAATTAAGAATAACAGATAGTTGAGAAAGTGATGAGAAAAGAACAGTTGTCAGAAAAACAAAACGAAAATAATGAAATACAATTTCCAAATAAACATTACACCCTGACCTCTTGGTTTTCCGTAGATATCCCAAGAAGTAAATTGAATACTTATAATTCATAGTCACAAATATCGTTTTAACGATCACACAACACGATGACCTCTAAGCAAGATCCAACTACTGTTCGATTTACCGCGAACTTTACCTAGTTGCGCATGACTCCATCTTCCAGTTTCCATTCTAGCCGCGCATTTCAAACAACACAAATTTAATGTTATTAATAAATAAAAGCTGTGATCTATTCAATATACAGGTGTCCGGAGAGGAAACGTCGAAACTTCGAAAATAAGCTTTTAAGACAATTCTAAGCATATTCTGTCTAATAAACTACGAGGATATTCCGAATGGTTGAACCGCAATAAGCACTCAAAAGTTGGTTTGAAAAATTGATTTACAGTCAAAAATGTGCATTATAGAAATATAGAAACACTTCAGAAACACATAAATTGTTTATTATTTACAAAAGAAATGAATATATTTGTTCAGATAGAAAAATTAAGCGAGAAATAAAAATGCACCCAATTTACACAATTCGACTGCATTTTTATTTCTCGCTTAATTTTTCTGTCCGAGCAAATATACTAATTTCTTTTGTAAATGATAAACACTTTACATATTTCTGGAGTGATTCTATGCTTCCATAATGCAAATTTTTGCCTAGAAAGCATTTTTTCAAACCAACTTTTGAGTGCTCATTGCGGCTCAACCATTCGGAATATCTACGTAGTTTATTAGACAAAATATGCTTGGAATTATCTTAAGAGCTTATTTTCGAAGTTTCGACGTTTCCTTCCCGGACATCCTGTATAGTGACCTCCACTCATAATTTTTTACTTTCCCGTATACGTACGTATACACGGAGTGATACACGTAGTATAGGGAAAGTTATGTAATGCTGCGCGAAAAAATGGCTAATTTTCGTCTGAAAAAAATTAATTGCCGGGCCATGAAAACGAATAAGTGGATAAAACCAGTTGCTAAATTAAGAAAAAAAATCCCCTAACACGTGGTGTTCTCTTAAACGGCACATTATTTTTAAAAGAAAATTGCCATTTAAAGCTAGGTTTTTGTGTTGTTTAATATTCTAAAATTAATATTTTCGTTCTACCAATAGGAAACCGAAAAATTAAGAAATGACAAAAAAAATGTACTTTTGGCGATGATAGATGGTAGCTGGCAAGAAAGAGTATGTAGCAATTCCAAACAGCTAGCGAAAATCCAAGGAAATGGACAACTAATACGGGAAAGTCTGTGCCAATGTGTAGCACCACTAGTTAAAAGAAAATTGCCATTTACGGCTAGTTTTTTTTTAATATTCTAAAATTAATATTTTCGTTCTACCAACAGGAAATCGAAAAATTAAGAAAATGACAAAAAAATGTACTTTGGGCGGTGAAAGATGGTAGCTGGCAAGAAAGAGTATGTGGCAATTGCAAACAGCTAGCGAAAATCCAAGGAAATAGAAAACTAATACGGGAAAGTCTGTGCCATTCTGCAGCACCACTAGTTCTTTCTCTTTTGGTACCTCACTTGTTTAAATCCGTTCACTGGGAGCTGAATATGATTTATTGAGACATTTTAGGAATAAAAGTTAATAGAATATTTAATTCTATCTTTTGTTTTCAAAACAAATGCTTTAAGCATCATTAGGAGGGATTAGGAGGAACATAAAAGTTAATAAAATATTTAATTCTAATCTTTTGTTTTCAAAACAAATGCTTTAAGCATCATTAGGAGGGATTAGGAGGGACATAAAAGTTAATAAAATATTTAATTCTATCTTTTGTTTTCAAAACAAATGCTTTAAGCATCATTAGGAGGGATTAGGAGGGACATCATGTGCGGCGAACTTCCGGTTCCCCGCGAAGACCCCAGCGTCACGTGATCTCCGCGGCAGCCTGTGTCTCCAAAAAAGGTCGTTGGACGGCGCCGTAAAAATCGGCACGGCTGCCGCGGGCCGTTGCCCGCTGATTGGGCGGACGGACGCTGACGCGGCAGGGGGCGGTGGCCACGGCCCTCTCGAGACCTTTCTCGACCGACGTCCCCGCACGCGGTGATTAGGAGGACCGCCCCCGGAACTGGCGCCTGGAGACGATCGCACGTTAAGGGTACGTCCAGAGTGAATACGTTTTCTTTCCTTTCTCTAGCTTGGTTTTACTGCAAGTAGAGCCTACCCCCAGGCATGTTCATGGCGGGTTGAGTTAGGAGGCGACGTACATCTATTTATATCTAATTATTGTGGGATATATATTTATTCTAAGTACATACCATACCATTTGTTCGTATCTATGCAACTGTGCATTGAATGCAATAAAAAACAAAAAAGTCGTGGTGTATTAATGTTTCTAAAACATATTTTTACTTAGAGTGAAATTATCAGTTTTATTAATATTCCACATTATTTATCGTTACAATGTGGTTAAAACTGCATCACGAACTCAGATTAATTGATTGATTAGTGATTTTGAGTGAGACAACTGCTAAGGTCATGAGTCCCGCAAGTGCAATGCATGTTTGCCCGTCAGGAGGTGGCGATGATCTTCCCCCGCTGGGCGGTGAATTTTGGTGTCGATGTACCATCGGCTATTGGGGTTTTTCCTCAGCCAGGTGTCTCCCACCAGCGGGGAATAATCCCAACCGGGGCAAGCTCTAAGCTCTTGACCGGTCTCCCGACGTGTGTGGTATCGTAGTGCAAACAACTGTGTAAGTAAGAGGTGAGGACAAGGCAAGGAAGATTGAGGAAAGTTCGTGAGCGGTCCGTTGCCCGTTTGTGAGGGAACTGCATCGGCATTCGCCTGATATTGATCGGAGAAGTCACAAAAAACTGACGATCAGAGCTGTTAAAATTCTCCTCCAAACAGCGACTGAAGTGGTAAAGGAAAGACTTATTCCACGAGAATATGGGGAAAGATTTTTTGATTAACTACATTTTTCACTGAGCAAAAGAGAACGTGCACAGATAGTGAAGATGCGTACATTTATGCTCAGAAGTAAAACGTGGAACCATTTCTGTGTTTGCTCAAATGATTAGTGATCAGAGATCTGAAAAAATGACAAAATATCTACTCGGGGTAGGGTTCGTTGAGCCAGGCGTTGAGGTACAACACTTGTTCCAAGCAGATTAAGTATTTTAGAATTATACAGTACAAATGGTAGCTAATACTTTATATATCATCACTTTTCCATGGCACTGTAATGAGGATCGGAAGAAATGATTCATAGTATAGAGACAACGACGTTGATGGTGAGAAGGGAATGAGGCTCTGTCCACCCCGTGTTGAATATAGTGCTGCTCTGGCATTCATCTGGAAGTGATCAGGGTAGCCTCTAATCGGATCAGTCGGCCTGCGAATCAGATTACGCAATGTGTCACAAACTCACCGATATTAAAGACATTAAGAAAATGTGTGGTACCTTTCAGGAACGAACTAACCACTTTCTAACAAATTGTAATTGAAGACAGCAAGTCTCGCTACTTTCTGGAAAGACCTGACTAATAGTCTTTAGTCAATAAATAAACAAGTTGCCTTCCTAGTTGGATACGAAATAATTCTTCACCTTCCATTTACCGATGTTTGTATTAAAAAACACATTGAATCATTTGCCGGTGTTTTATTGTATTTTGCTGTACCCCGCAAACAGTTTGAACTTTCGCAATTTTCGAAAAATCAGAGTTTTTCAACGAACATGAGACTTTCACCATTCTCTTAAACATCCTTTACACCATCCAACAACAACGATGAAGCAATTTTTTTTAATTTGAAAAATGTTCCAGGAGCTTCATGTTAAGTACCCTCCACAATTAAAATAGCAGTTTCAAATTCAAGGAGCCGCGACATCAGCCAGATCAATTGGTGAATATCAATGTTGGAGAAAATCGGCTGAACGGTTTAGCGGCTAGCGTTGTTAAGAGACGGACGAACAGAGAAACGTTTTCACGTCATTCGATTTTTCGATATCTAAAGCCCACAAAGCATAGATTCTGGCCACACCGTGTTAGAAAATTTTTGTTTCTAAATTTAGCAACTGGATTTACCCACTTTTTTGTTACCAGGGCTCTGTGATAAGTTTTTCTGCCGAAAATTCACACCTTTTTCCCACAACATTGCATAAATTTCTCTTCACTCCGTTGGGATACAGTAAAAATAAGATCTCTTGTTTAAAAAATACATAAATTAGAAATATTTTTTCTTTGAATAGGAATACCTATATGCCATCTTTTCCTGCAAATACTTTGTGCCGATTGCTTTTAAAAGCCACACATTACGAAAAAGAACGAACTATTGTGGGACAAATCTAAATGTTCTGTTCTGCTCGGAGCACCGAGAGAAAACAACTAACTTGGACATAAGGGGCAATTCCAGTTCGCATCCAGCTGTGCTGGTAGATAAAAGGCCGCGGTACATCATTTTAGTTATGTTATAGCGAGCCACTTCAGACGGGATAAATTAGTCCCAAAACACGTGTATGGCTATGAATTATTATATTAAAATGTATATTGAAATAGTCTTAATGGTTGATACCTTCTCAATCCTAATAATCACGGATTAACACAATATCCCTACTGTCATCAAGGAAGTTAGGTCTATATGACAGAACGGTATTACGCAAAAGAAACAAACTATTGTGCGACAGATCTAAATGTTCCGCTCTGCGCGAAGCACCGAGAAGAAACTACTAACTCGGACGTAAGTGGCGATTCCAGTTCGCATCCAGCTGCGCTGGTGGACAAAAGGCGGTGCGAGGGCTGGGCGGGGAGGGGCGGGGCGTGGCGGGGCGGGACGCTATCTCGTGAGCGCGCGATGAGAGATAGGAGGCGACGGAGGCGGCTAACGGCCATTTGCTGCGGTCATCTCGTGATGGTGAGCCACTGCGGTCCCGGACTGCGGCCTGCCGCGCGGCGGGGGGCAGGGTGGTGGAGGGGGGTGAAGAGAGCTGGCCGGGAGCCATGTCCGCAACGACGCCGGCGACGAGCGAGGAAGGAGGAAGAGGCACGGGGTGGGGCGGAAGGAGAACGTTGTGCGGTGGCAAAAAATACAGACCGAAGTTAACGGAAAGAAAAGAAAAGAGGGTGGGAGGGAGGAAGGGAGGAAAGCAGGAAGGAAGGGAGGAATGAATCGAAGAAGGAAGGAATGGAGGTAGGAAGGAAGGAATGGAGGTAGAAAGGAAGGAATGGAGGTAGGAAGGAATGGAGGTAGGAAGGAAGGAATGGAGGTAGGAAGGAAGAAGTGGAGGTAGGAAGGAAGGAAGAAATGGAGGTAGGAAGGAAGAAAGAAATGGAGGTAGGAAGAAAGGAATGAAGGTAGGAAGGAATGGAGGTAGGAAGGAAGGAATGGAGATAGAAAGAAAGGAAGGAATGGAGGTAGGAAACAAGGAAAGAAGGAAGGAAGGGCGGAAAGGAGGAAGGATGAAACCAAGGAAAGGAGAGAGGTAGGAAGCAATGAAGAAAGGGAGGGGTAGGGAGGAAGAGTCGAAGGGACGAACCGAGGAACGGAGGACAGGAGGAAGTTAGGAAGCAAAGAAGGGAGGAAGGAAGGATACAAGTTGGAAGGGAGGTAGGAACTAGGTTGGAAGAGAGAATTGAAAGTAAAAAGGCACGGGTGAAAGGAATAAAGGCAGAAGGGAAGAGGTGAAGGAAGAAAGGGTAGAAAGGAAAAGAAATGAACGAGAAGAAGAGAGGGGTCTGAGACGAATTTATGGGAAAATATTGTTATACAATACAGGCATTTGAAGCAAGGCAAAAGAGGAAATCAGTCGCAATACAAAATTATGGATTTGAAGATCCTCATATCCATCAATGCACGTTTGCACAAAAGGGTACAAATAATATAGGAAAGGTCAAGAATATTATGTTTATATGTCTCTACACGTTTAAGCCAATGATTCGAAACACAATTTTGCGTGAACTTATTTTGTTTGTTGTGTATATAATTTTAAATTTGCACTAATATTTAATAGTTAATTTTAAGCAGAATGTTTTCCATCTAGTGGAAGTTAACCAGACCTAAAGAGTTTCGTTACGCAATCAAAAATTGGGAAATAAATAAAAATAAACATACACTCATACTGATCTATGTATCATTCAATTAAAAATGTAAAACTCTGCAACAACTACACTCGATTATGTAGAGAAGGTCCAGTTAAGCAGTGAAACTTTAAAGACAGACATTTAAAATAAAAGATTTATAAATTTACAAAAGAAAGTCAAAAAAGATATCGGAGAGAGTGAAAAAAAAAACAACAAATGGGTCTACATTGAGAAATATCTCGTCAATATTTTGGTTGGATGCAATTTTCTCAACAAAACATAAGAATCTCGAAAACTCACCGCTTGTGGACTTAGGCAGAAGTGAAGTCTTCATGCAGTATTACAACAACCTTTAAAGAATCTGTAACAAATACAAAAATAATAATTTTAGTTTTTTTTCTGATAAAGGTTACGATGCAAACAACGTAAGATGATGCTGTATGCTGGAATATAGAAAGCGGGAAGTGAAAGAGAATATGCGAAAGGGAAATGAAAGGGTTGTGAACGAGAAGGTAATAGGGAAGGAGAGATCATAGCTCGGCAGGAAAGTAATCGGCAGATGGGTATACGTGCGAGCAGATGACAGGGGAGGTGATAGTAGAGTGATCGGTAATGGTGAGACGCCGGCACAGGTGGTTCAGGGCATCTACTGATGTAACTGCAGCGCCTCTGACCGGGAGTCCTTACTCTCTGAATCTGAATCAGTGAAATTGTCAAAGTGTCAACCAGGTATCTCCCACCAGCGGGGCACCGCCCAGCCGGGACAAGTTGTAAGCTCCCGAGCGGTCTCCCGACATGTGTGTAGTGTAGTGCATGTTAGTGTAAGTTGTGTGTGTAAGAGGAGAGGATAGGACAAGGGAGAGGATGGAAAGATCGCGCGCGGTCCGTGGCCCGTTTGTTAGGGTACTGCTCCGGCATTCGCCTGGTGTTGATCGGAGAAACCACGGAAAACTACCGATCAGAGCAGCCGGCCGCTAGAATTCTTCTCCAGACAGCGACTGAATTCGACCTAGCTGACAAGCTAGTGTCGAAAATCCTGCCGCCGCACAGTGGGGCAGGAGGCCTCCAAAGTTGAGAATAAATATTTTAAGTGAACAGAAGAGCAGTAATGGACTGACTTGATAACAAAATATGTTAAGTAACTAAAATAAATCAAAATATAACATTATTTATTAACTTCAAATTACAGTGCGTTTTAAAACGTTGTTTCAAAAATTTGCAGATTCAAAGTCTGTTAATGAAGAAAAGGTAACACTTAATGATTGCCTTTATCTGTCTGTATCATCATTGTATGACCTAGTTCTTATCAACATAATGAATCTAAAGACTCAGCAGTATCATTATCTTCTGTTTCACATTGTGCTTTTCCAAGCACCACCATATTTAAAACATCTATCGTAAGTTCTTCAATTTTCGTTGCAGGAAGTGGTTTATAGCTTATGATGACAGGGTCAGATGACACCAGAAGTCGGTAAAAAATGTTTTTATTGGTTTTATTCAATGGCACACTAACGAGAAAGGTCTTCCCTAAATTTATTAATGTCCTTGTTACGTGTCTCTTCAGATAACTGACCAACAGGTAGTAAAGATTTCGCCAACACTGCTGGACAATGAATAAGTAGTTTGTGTACTACTATTCATTGCATACAGTACCAAGGGATTTTTCTACAGATAACCAGGCTGTATTAACACAAAAAAGTTGGAACTTTTCTAATACGAAACTCACTGTAAATGGCGAGAGCACTATGCGAAATCGTTCTATTAGTTCACGATCGAGACCTGTTACACATGCCGATATCTCAGGGATTTTCAAAAAAACGATCTTGCAGTATTACTATCAGTAGAATTGCTAAATCCAGGCTTGGGTCTGTCCACTCATAAACTCATATTTTCTTGGAATTATTTCTGTATTTTTCGTATTTTCAGACTATCATCTTGGCTTCTCCTCATGACTGCCATGATTTAAATGGAATTTTGTAGGAGATGTGCAGCAGGCACTCAAAGCATCGAATCCAAGTGTGCAGTACTGAAATACCAAATTCCCAAATCTGGGGAGTGAACTTCCATATTTAGACATTTTTCGATATCATTGAATTGTTTAGAAGTGTCTCAACATAAACAGCATTTGTGTGAATTTCGTGTCAGTCAAGAGCATTACAAATCTTCCCGTCAATCATAGCAAGTATCAAACAGTGCCTTAAAATAATATTCTTACATATCAGATTGATTATAGAGGGTTAGAGATCGGACTGTCAATTTTAGTGTCAATCTGATGTCAATTTCTCAGCTGCTGAAAACTCCACACTCTCTGGTTTAACTGCATTCTGATTGGTCTGCAATGTGTAGTAAACGATGGGCATGGGTTTTTGCCAAAGTACCGTTTCTTTGTTTTCGGAATTTCTTGTTAGCAACTGCAGCGGGACGATAGATGACAGAAATATACTGAACCATAGATATATGATTCACTGACACTATCTTTATATATAGGAAAGCACAATGATGTCTGCAGCCATCTTTTATTGATATTAATAAATCTATCGTACATTCTGTTCGGACCATTTCTGCTTAATTGGGAACTAAATGTTTGTATTCATTTTCAGAGGTTTTGAGGACAATTAATTATTACTCTAATGTGTTCTTTCAAGAAACAAACCTATTTTGAATATTTTCTTCATAAGACTAAGTTCATTCGAGATATGTCTAACGTCGCTTCCGGAGATACTGAAAAAAAGAACGCACGAACTTAGAAAAAAATATTTTTTTCGAAAGGGGCAAAAACGGGCAAAATTTCTCATTAAAATACTTCTAAGTAGAATGTGTGCTCAATTTAATGCAACAAAAAGTTTTGCTTGGACGCGTTTGGAAGGTAACTAAATCTTTATCAATTCATGCATTTCTTGCAATTTTGCCATAGGTTGACAAATATATTTTTGCTAGCAAACAGGCACTAAATATTCGCAATATTATGACGATATACTTTTACTTAGCCTTTGATGTATCAGCCATGTTAATTTAGTTCCAAAATTCCTTCGCGTTTACATTATACAACCTCAAAACACTAGCATACATCCAGCGCGTCCTGCGTAAGCTTACCGACTGGCCAGATTTGCCGATGCAAAACTTGTATCAAAACACGCCAGGAAACAAGTCGGTGCATGTTTGAGATAGAGTCCTCCTTCCTGTACGCAGCAACAATCAGTAAACATAAATCGGTCGACTTTTGATTTTTGAATTTTTCTCATGTTTTACAGTCTCCTGCCCCACTGTGCCGCCGTCGGGAAATCGAAACTACCTCCAGGTCAGAGGGAACTGCAGTGAATCAGGTGATGCACTGAGCCATGTAAATGTGTGTATGTAATTGTGAGAGCAGATGTGAGCGTAAATGTGAGGGCAGAAGTGAACGTACGAGTTAGCGTAGAAGTGAGCATAGATCTGAGCGTAAAAGTGAGGGTAAACGTAAGCGTAAACGTGAAGGTAGAAGAAAACGCAATGTCCTGGCGACGGAGCGGCTGCGAGCGCGGAGCGGAGCATAATATGAGCGTAGATGTGAGCGTAAACGAGAGCGTAAACGTGAAGGTAGAAGAAAACGCAATGTCCCGGGCGACGGAGCGGCTGCGAGCGCGGAGCGGAGCATAAATATGAGCGTAGATGTGAGCGTAAACGAGAGCGTAAACGTGAAGGTAGAAGAAAACGCAATGTCCTGGGCGACGGAGCGGCTGCGAGTGCGGAGCGGGCCATAAATATGAGCGTAGATCTGAGCGTAAACATGAGCGTAAACGTGAAGGTAGAAGAAAACGCAATGTCCTGGGCGACGGAGCGGCTGCGAGCGCGGAGCGGAGCATAAATATGAGCGTAGATGTGAGCGTAAACGAGAGCGTAACGTGAAGGTAGAAGAAAACGCAATGTCCCTGGGCGACGGAGCGGCTGCGAGCGCGGAGCGGAGCATAAATATGAGCGTAGATTGTGAGCTCAGTAAACGAGGAGCGTAAACGTGAAGGTAGAGACAAACGCAATGTCCTGCGAGACGGAGCGGCTGCGAGTGCGGAGCGGGCAATAATATGAGCGTAGATCTGAGCGTAACATGAGCGTAACGTGAAGGTAGAAGAAAACGCAATGTCCTGGGCGACGGAGCGGCCTGCGAGCGCGGAAGCGGAGCATAATATGAAGCGTAGATGTGAGCGTAAACGAGAGCGTAAACTGTGAATGGTAGAAGAAAACGCAATGTCCTGGGCGACGGAAGCGGCTGCTGCGAGCGCGGAGCGAGGCATAAATATGAGCGTAGATGTGAGCTGTAAACGAGAGCGTAACCGTTGATGGAAGGTAGAAGGAAAACGCCCCCCCCAATGTCCTGGGCGACGGAGCGGGCTGCGGAGCGCGGAGTCGGAGCATAAATATGAGCCGTTAGATTAGAGTTGTGAGCGGTAAACGAGAGGCTGTAACGTGAAGGTAGAAGGAAAACGCAATTTCCTGGGCGACGGAGCGGCTGCGAGCGCGGAGCGGAGCATAAATATGAGCGTAGATGTGAGCGTAAACGAGAGCGTAACGTGAAGGTAGAAGAAAACGCAATGTCCTGGGCGACGCAGCGGCCTGCGAGTGCGGAGCGGGCCATAAATATGAGCGTAGATCTGAGCGTAAACATGAGCGTAAACGCGAGCGTAAACGTGAGCGTAGATGTGAGCGTAAACGTGAGCGTAAACGCGAAGGTAGAAGAAAACGCAATGTCCGGGGCGACGGAGCGGCTGCTGAGCGCGGAGCGAGCATAAATATGAGCGTAGATGTGAGCGTAAACGAGAGCGTAAACGTGAAGGTAGAAGAAAACGCAATGTCCTGGGCGACGGAGCGGCTGCGGAGCGCGGAGCGGAGCATAAATATGAGCGTAGATGTGAGCGTAAACGAGAGCGTAAACGTGAAGGTAGAAGAAAACGCAATGTCCCGGGCGACGGAGCGGCTGCGAGCGCGGAGCGGAGCATAAATATGAGCGTAGATGTGAGCGTAAACGAGAGCGTAAACGTGAAGGTAGAAGAAAACGCAATGTCCCGGGCGACGGAGCGGCTGCGAGCGCGGAGCGGAGCATAAATATGAGCGTAGATGTGAGCGTAAACGAGAGCGTAAACGTGAAGGTAGAAGAAAACGCAATGTCCCGGGCGACGGAGCGGCTGCGAGCGCGGAGCGGAGCATAATATGAGCGTAGATGTGAGCGTAAACGAGAGCGTAAACGTGAAGGTAGAAGAAAACGCAATGTCCTGGGCGAACAGGAGCGGCTGCGAGCGCGGAGCGGAGCATAAATATGAGCGTAGATGTGAGCGTAAACGAGAGCGTAAACGTGAAGGTAGAAGAAAACGCAATGTCCTGGGCGACGCAGCGGCTGCGAGCGCGGAGCGGAGCATAAATATGAGCGTAGATGTGAGCGTAAAACGAGAGCGTAAACGTGAAGGTAGAAGAAAACGCAATGTCCCGGGCGACGGAGCGGCTGCGAGCGCGGAGCGGAGCATAAATATGAGCGTAGATGTGAGCGTAAACGAGAGCGTAAACGTGAAGGTAGAAGAAAACGCCAATGTCCGGGCGACGGAGCGGCTGCGAGCGCGGAGCGGGAGCATAAATATGAGCGTAGATGTGAGCGTAAACGAGAGCGTAACGTGAAGGTTAGAAGAAAACGCAATGTCCTGGGCGACGAGAGCGGCTGCGAGCGCGGAGCGGAGCATAAATATGAGCGTAGATGTGAGCCGTAAACGAGAGCGTAAACGTGAAGGTAGAAGAAAACGCAATGTCCTGGGCGACGGAGCGGCTGCGAGCGCGGAGCGGAGCATAAATATGAGCGTAGATGTGAGCGTAAACGAGAGCGTAAACGTGAAGGTAGAAGAAAACGCAATGTCCTGGGCGACGGAGCGGCTGCGAGCGCGGAGCGGAGCATAAATATGAGCGTAGATCTGAGCGTAAACATGAGCGTAAACGCGAGCGTAAACGTGAGCGTAGATGTGAGCGTAAACGTGAGCGTAAACGCGAAGGTAGAAGAAACGCAATGTCCGGGGCGACGGAGCGGCTGCGAGCGCGGAGCGGAGCATAAATATGAGCGTAGATGTTGAGCGTTAAACGAGAGCGTAAACGTGAAGGTAGAAGAAAACGCCAATGTCCTGGGCGACGGAGCGGCTGCGAGCGCGGAGCGGAGCATAATATGAGCGTAGATGTGAGCAGTAAACGAGAGCGTAAACGTGAAGGTAGAAGGAAAACGCAATGTCCCGGGCGACGGAGCGGCTGCGAGCGCGGAGCGGAGCATAAATATGAGCGTAGATGTGAGCGTAAACGAGAGCGTAAACGGTGAAGGTAGAAGAAAACGCAATGTCCCGGGCGACGGAGCGGCTGCTGAGCGCGGAGCGGAGCATAAATATGAGCGTAGCTGTGAGCGTAAACGAGAGCGTAAACGTGAAGGTAGAAGAAAACGCAATGTCCCGGGCGACGGAGCGGCTGTGCGAGCGCGGAGCGGAGCATAAATATGAGCGTAGATGTGAGCGTAAACGAGAGCGTAAACGTGAAGGTAGAAGGAAAACGCAATGTCCCGGGCGACGGAGCGGCTGCGAGCGCGGAGCGGAGCATAAATATGAGCAGTAGATGTGAGCGGTAACGAGAGCGTAACGTGAAGGTTAGAAGAAAACGCAATGTCCTGGGCGACGGAGCGGCTGCGAGCGCGGAGCGGAGCATAAATATGAGCGTAGATGTGAGGCGTAACGAGAGCGTAAACGTGAAGGTAGAAGAAAACGCAATGTCCTGGGCGACGGAGCGGCTGCGAGCGCGGAGCGGAGCATAAATATGTAGCGTAGATGTGAGCGTAAACGAGAGCGTAAACGTGAAGGTAGAAGAAAACGCAATGTCCTGGGCGACGGAGCGGCTGCGAGCGCGGAGCGGAGCATAAATATGAGCGTAGATGTGAGCGTAAACGAGAGCGTAAACGTGAAGGTAGAAGAAAACGCAATGTCCTGGGCGGACGCAGCGGCTGCGAGTGCGGAGCGGGCCATAAATATGAGCGTAGATCTGAGCGTAAACAGAGCGTAAACGCGAGCGTAAAACGTGGAGCGTAGATGTGAGCGTAAACGTGAGCGTAAACCGCGAGGTAGAAGAAAACGCAATGTCCTGGGCGACGGAGCGGCTGCGAGCGCGGAGCGGAGCATAACTATGAGCGTAGATGTGAGCGTAACGAGAGCGTAAACGTGAAGGTAGAAGAAAACGCAATGTCCTGGGCGACGGAGCGGCCTGCGAGCGCGGAGCGGAGCATAAACTATGAGCGTAGATGTGAGCGTAAACGAGAGCGTAAACGTGAAGGTAGAAGAAAACGCAATGTCCTGGGCGACGCAGCGGCTGCGAGTGCGGAGCGGGCCATAAATATGAGAGTAGATCTGAGCGTAAACATGAGCGTAAACGCGAGCGTAAACGCCGAGCGTAGATGTGAGCGTAAACGTGAGCGTAAACGCGAAGGTAGAAGAAAACGCAATGTCCGGGGCGACGGAGCGGCTGCGAGCGGGACAGGCCAGGGGCGGGCGCTCCGGATGGGCACTCGGCCAGGCGCGCGGCCCGCCATCGCGGTCAGCCCGGCGATCTTCGCGAGTCATTTCCACGCCAAAACGAGGCGAGGCGAGCAGAGTTTGATTCGCGGGCGCGAGGCGCGGCGCCGAGGGGCCGTATGGGTAACACGGCGCTGCTTTACGCCGCTGTTGATTTAGGCCCTCCCGGGACCTCTTTGTCCGCTTTTAGCGGGCGCGGCATGAAAACAGGACGCGGGCGGGGGGCGGGGGTGAGTGAGACAAGGGAGAGGATGGTCAGGCGGGTGGACCTGCAGGGGAGGGCCGGGAAGGATCTGCAGGGTAGGAGAGGGGTAGGGCTGTATAGGACGTCTGGAGAATTCAAATGGGTTGGAGTGGCTGCTGGTCCAAGAGGGAATGGGGAGGGGAGCAGGATGGAATGGGCACGTCTCGGTGGAATGGGTTTGGATGAGCGACATTTGGCGGGGGTAGGCGAGTCTGGGCGAGACTGGGTGGAGATGCGAGGGACTGGGTGGAGATGCGAGGGACTGGGTGGAATGCGAGGGACTGGATGGGGATGAGAGAAATGGGTGGAGATGCGAGGGACTGGGTGGGGATGAGAGGGACTGGTGTGGAGATGAGAGGGACTGGGTGAGGATGAGAGGGACTGGGTGGGGATGAGAGGGACTGGGTGGGGATGAGAGGGATCGGGTGACGATGAGACGGACTGGGTGCGAATGAGAGGGATTGGGTGGGGATGCGAGGGACTGGGTGGGGGATGAGAGGGAATGGGTGGGGAGGAGAGGGACTGGGTGGAGATGCGAGGGACTGGGTGGAGATGAGAGGGACTGGTTGGGATGAGAGGGAATGGGTGGGGATGAGAGGGAATGGGTGGGGATGAGAGGGGAATGGGTGGGGATGAGAGGGAATGGGTGGGGATGAGAGGGAATGGGTGGGGATGAGAGAGACTGGTTGGGGATAAGCGGGACAGAAGGGGATGTAAAGGACTGAGCGGGGATGGAAATGACTGTGCTGTGATGGGGAGAATTGGGTGGAATGGGGCGGGGTTGAGATGTGAGAGCTGAGCGGATCTGCATGGGTTGGCCGAAGCAGGAAAGGGCAAAAGAAGGAAGGACGACAGGAAAGGGAAGGTGCAGGGCAAGAAGGGAGTGAGAGGACGTGGCGGGAGGTCTAGGCAGACCGCGCGCAGTTGGCTTGTTCTGTGTCGGGTTTTTGTGGCCTTTACGGCCACGGCATATAAAAGCTGGATTCTCCGAAATCGTTGTACGCAGTAACTCAAGGAACTATTCGTTCTGAGTGTTTCAAAACGTTGGGGCTGTATAATGACCGAATGCGGGATTGATTGAGAGAGAAATAGTTTTAGGTTTAAATGTGAGTTGGAATGTACAGTTCTCTCGTAGGTCACAGAAGTACCTGAAGTTTAATTACTGTCGGTTCAAAGAGCCTTTGCGTTTGAAAATGGTTGTTCAAAGACTGTGAATGGGTCTATATTGTTTTATGCGTCTATATTGTTATCGCAGCGAAGCTCGTCTACCATTTTCATTTTTTATCTAACATATATTTTCGATCACAAATTCTATTTCATTTAAAATGAATGCTTAACCCATTTACGGCCACCGTTGCGAAAACGCAACACCAATTATATAATTTTTTTTTTTAGAGTCTCTTTGAAATGAACTCCAAATACTTTACTCTGAACTCTTCTTTATTCTTTATTTTGCTGTGCTGTACGTTTTTATACAGTTTTCTCACCATACAGGTTTATTCTGAGGAATTATTTTGGGCTAAGTTTTCAACCGAATAACATGGCATATTTCTAATTAGCTAAAGGGAGCTCTTTTTTATAAAATTCAAATAAATATTTAGTTTAGTGTAATGCTATAGTGTTTATTGAAAGAATAGTTTTGAAAATTCAAAAATCATACTCATTGTTGCGTCAGAATATTGGATCCAATTTCCCTGTTGCGTTTTCGCAACGTTGGCGCAATCAGTGATCTTTCCGAGAAGCAGGTCTCGACTCGCACAGGCGCATGCTATCTTAGAGCGCTCTCGTAGACGACGTGTAATATTACTGTTTCTTCAGTTCTCCCGTGATTTTTGCTGTTTTCATGCCAATAAGTTCGATTTGTTTCTTACGCGTTATTTATGACATAGTGGAATAGTTGTGGGCCATGGTAAGTATCTTTTTGAAGTAAGGAAAGTTTATTCCGATTAGTTTTGTTTTGAAATATAACACCGAATTTCCTCTTTTGTTAGAATTCAGATCGTGTGAAAGCTTTGACAGTAGAAGAACTTACCGCAATCCTAGAAGAATCTGATTCATCTGATTCGGAAACTGAAATGTTGATATTGTTTATATACCACCTGAAGTGACAGCGTTGACTGATGAAGAAGATATAGATGACAATTTGCTTACTGAAGACGTTTTGGAAAAAGACATCGCAGGACGTTCAGAAATTCATGGAAAGGAAAACTCTAAGGTAAAAATTTCTAAAACATCGAAAAACTCTATGAAACCAAATTGGAATAAAACAGAATATCCTATTTATTCGGCCTTCCCTACATCAGTTGAGTCAGCATGTTTACAAGATATGGTGGTTCAGTATGGTGAATTGTCACCTTTGAAATATTTTCATTGTTTGTGGATAATACTCTCTTGAAAATGATAGCAGATTTTTCAAAAAAAATATGCTAATTCAAACAATCGCCACAATTTTGTTTGCCTCAGAAACAGAGTTTGAAAAAGTTTCTAGGTATTTTTGTTCTTATCTGGATATAATACTTTTCCCCAACAAGATATGTTTTGGTCGACAGACGAAGACCAAAGGTGTGGACCTGGTAAAGAAAGCAATGAGTAGAAACAGATTTAGAGAGATAAAGAGAAATTTGCATGTATCAGACAACTCTTCTCTAGACAAAAGAGATAAATGTTCAAAGTTACGTCCATCATAGAATATCTGAATAAAAAATTTATTCAGTTTGGCATTTTTTCCCATAATCTTTCAATGATGAACAAATGTTCCATACTTTGGAAGGCATTCGGCGAAAATGTTTATAAAGGAAAACCTGTACGGTTGGTTTTAAAATTGGTGTCTTTGTTCATCAAACGGTATTTGTATCAATTTCAGCCTTACGGGGGGGGCCACTCAAATATTAAACGATGTTCATAAAACGTTAGGTGAAAGAGTTGTTGTTGACTTACTTCATGTAGTCCAAGATCCATCTCACCATCGTGTATTCTTTGATAATTTTTTTTCTTCCTTTGCTTTATTTGTCACACTTCGAGAGAAGGGTTTCTTGCAAACTGGTACAATTCGCGATGCGCGAACTGGAAAATGTACACTCACGGGCAAAAGGAAATGCAAAAAACCCAAAGAGGAAGTTACGATAGTGCACAAGACAATAAAAATGAGATTACAATGGTGAGGTGGGAACCGACAACAACATCGTTACTATTGCTACTAACTATGGTTTCAGTTCATCCCCTTCACAAGGCTAAAAGATTCAGCCGGAAAGAACGTAAATCCATACATGTAAATCAGCCCGACATACTAATGGATTACAATAAACATATGGGAGGAGTAGATATTCATGACAACGGAGTGGCAAATTACAGAATCCAAATACGAGGGAAAAATGGTGGTGGCCGCTATTTACCAATTCCTTAGGACAGCTGTATGGTCAATTCTTGGAAGTTATTCAACCTTCTGACACCAGACAAATCCATGAGCCAACTGGATTATAAAAGTTACTTGCAAGATGCCTCATAAGATGTGAAAGTCCGGAAGATGTTGAATATTCTGGAGGAAGCTCACGTAGCTCAACAGTTTTGGACAAAATAAGATATGATGGAGTAGGTCACATTGTGGTAAAATCAGATAACGAAACAAGAAGAAGGTGTAAATTGTGCCATAGCACCACAGTGTATCAATGTAAAAAGTGCAATTGTTATTTGCATTCAAAATGTTTTGAAGAATACCATTTAAAAAATAGGTGTAATTTGTACCTACAAGCAGCCAATGTTGCGTTTTCGCAACAGCAAAATTTTCTAACTTCAATAGAAAAAATTTTTTTTTAATTTATTTTGTGTTCTTAACAGTAAATAAATACTATTCAGTAAGAATACTGACTTTCTGTCATTTTTTTCTACCTTTGGCCGTTAATGGGTTAAAAACAATCTCTGCAAATGACTGATTTATCGATGGACTGATTTTGTGCAGACAGAATAATATTTACTGTTGCTCTTTGTGTTTTGAGAAAAGAATCACAATATGTTATGTATACTAAGCAAAGCATTTTAGTATTCTAGTGGTTTACATAATGAAATCGATGAAAAAAGGATATCGATATCCATTACATTCTAATTACGTTCATCCCCATAGCAAAACTTTAGTGCAATGAATACGAAACAAGAAGATTTATCACTCTTTACGTGAAAATGTTAATTCTATTGTAATAATAAATAAGTAAATAAATAAGCAAGAGCAATTTTCTTTTGTAACCAAAAGTTGTAAAGCGGGCAATTTAGAAAATTTAATTAACAATAACATAATCTTTTTAGAAATAATTCCATGAAAAATGAGGGGTTTGTTATAAGTTTTATTTCCTTTTATTCACAATTTTCATATTGAATAACAATCACTTTTCCTGAGCATTTCCGTATTTCAAATATTCGGCGCATTAAATAAAATATCAACATGTTACCTAAAAATATTTTTTAAAGTATCAATCACCAATATTTTTGAAAGATTGACATGTTTTTCGCCTTTAAGGCCCTACCAAAGTTACCAAATGTGCGTCGAAATATAGAATTTTCTTACAAAATTTACGGGAGGTGCACTTTCTCTTTATAAATAATCACATTGCTGAATGTTGTTGAATGCGTTGTAGCAGCATACGGCTCTCTTTTCATTAGGTTCCCAATTTTAATGCAAATGCATTACCCCCCTGAATCAGAAGTAACGCTCACTTGGCATGTGCATGAAACAATCAATTTTCAATTTTTTAAACAGAATTGTATGCGGCATATCTTGCCATATTTTTGCCTGTTTTTTAATAAACGTCACATTTCTGCAAATTACTAATAATTCTGCATGTTTTGTTATTGTTTCAAATGAATATTTCCCGGATGAACATTTTCCGGAATGATAATTTCCCAAATGCAGGTTTTCTCGAATGCACGTTTTCTCGAATGAACGTTTTCCCCAAACGCACGTTTTCTAAGTGATCACTATCCCGAACGAAGTTTTTTCCAAGTGATCATTTTCCCGAATGAAGTTTTTTCCAAATGAACATTTTCCTGAATGAACGTTTTCTCGAATGAACATTTTCCTGAATGTGGGTTTATGGGCGGCCATGTGGGTTTTGTGTGGCGTGGAATTAATTGCACAAGACCGTCAGCATTCCTTGGCGTTTTACATGTAGAAGATCCCCGTATTTCCTGACAGACAAAATACATCTCAACAACACCTCCCTCAGTCTGGTATCGCCTCCACAGCGAGGCTTCGAGTCTTCTGGTTCTACAGCCAAGCAAGGGTAGCGCGTCTCATTTGTTTGTGAAGATTCTGCGATCGTATCGCTCGCATTGCGCTCGTACGGCGCTCGCAAGTGCAAGTGCGAGGGCGAGGACGGGGGCGAGGGCGGGGGCGGGGGCAAGTGCGATTGCGATTGCGAGAGTGAGATGGGCGAATGAGAGGAAAGTGCGACGTGAATGAGACGAATGCGAGGGCGATGTGCGAGGGCGAGTGCGAGGGCGAGTGCGAGGGCGAGTGCGAGGGCGAGTGCGAGGGCGAGTGCGAGGGCGAGTGCGAGGGCGAGTGCGAGGGCGAGTGCGAGGGCGAGTGCGAGTGCGAGGGCGAGTGCGAGGGCGAGTGCGAGGGCGAGTGCGAGGGCGAGTGCGAGGGCGAGTGCGAGGGCGAGTGAGAGGGAGAGTTCAAGTGCGAGTGCGAAGGCGAGTGCGAGTGAGAAGGCGATGTGAGAGGGCGAGTGCGAGGGTGAGTGCGAGTGAGAAAGCGAGTGCGAGGGTGAGTGCGATTAAGAGAGCGAGTGCAAGACCAGGGCGAGGGTGAGGGTGGGGGCGAGAGCGAGGGCGAGGCGAGGACGATTGCGAGGGAGAGGGCGAGCCGAGGGCCAAAGCAAAGGCGAGGACGAACGCGAGGGCAAGGGTGAGGGCGAGGACGAGTTCGAGTGCGAGGGCGAGAGCAAGTGCGAGTGCGAGGGCGAGTGCGAGGGTGAGTGGAAGGGCGAGGGCGAGAGCAAGTGCAAGGGCGAGTGCGAGTGCGAGGGCGAGCGCGAGGGCGAGGGCGAGGGCGAGGGCGAGGGCGAGGACGATTGCGAGAGAGAGGGCGAGCCGAGGGCCAAAGCAAGGGTGAGGACGAACGCGAGGGCAAGGTGAGGGCGAGGACGAGTTCGAGTGCGAGTGCGAGAGCAAGTGCGAGTGCGAGACGAGTGCGAGGGCGAGTGCAAGGGCGAGTGCGCGGGCGAGAGCGAGTGCGAGTGCGAGGGCAAGTGCAAGGGCGAGTGCGAGTGCAAGGGCGGGTGCAGTGAGAGGGCGAGTGCGAGCCGAGGACGCGCAAAGGTAGAATGACGAGGCGAGGCGGGCGGGGTGTGCGAGGAATGAGAACGGGCGGAGAGCGGGGCGGTTGTAAGGATGAGGCGGAGCCGAGGCGAGGTCGGAGTAGGCGGGGAAAGGGTGGGACGGGGTGAAAGCGGGGCGGGGGCGGGGCCGCGATATGAGAATAAATAATGAGGAGGAGATGAAAAACAGGGCGAGTAAACAAGAGAGCAGTCGGGAGCGGGTAATTAGAAGCCGAGGAGCGGGCGAAGAGTTGGGAAGCTTGAGGGAGGGGACACAAAAGGGGAAATTGGAGGGGGGTGAAGGCTGTGGTGCGGGGTGGAGGCGGTAGTGGCGGGGTGGAGCAAAATCTATGAAAGCGACGCACCTAATGAAAAGGGCTTCGGGTGATAACAAAATCATCACTGCAGGGACGACAAAACGAATGTTACTTATGTTTTGGCACTATCGGTGTTTTAGTGGTTAAAGGAAGAACAGCATAAAGCAAATACAGATGTACAAAGAATTTAAGCCAGGATTAGGTGATACTAATGAAACTTAGAATTATTTCTTAGAAGAAAAAGAGGCATTCAAGATGCGACAAAACGAGCAATGTGTATGGAATGGAAATGGAAATGTTGTGGGCACTTGATGAGACTCGAACACCAAAGATGGACCCACGCTACAACAGTGTGGGACCCGTGAGTAGGATGGAGACGACAAGGCCGACAGGAACTAGATTGTCTGACTACTGATTGTGAACTAGAGGGGCGAAGGACCGTGAATAGTTGGAAAACTATGTACGTTCAAAATTAAGACGTTCGGTTCAGATGATGTGCAACCTCCCTGCCTTAAGCAGGAGGCCTTTGCCCTACTAAAGGATGCATAGGCTTATAATAATAATAATAATAATAATAATAATAATAATAATAATAATAATAATAATAATAATAACGCAACTTGTACAGAATATTTTAATATCGACGATGTAGTGTACGAATCGGAATGGTTGGGCTTGCTTTGTAATCAAGATAGATAGTATTTGGCATTACAACTGATTCGCAGTTGAAAAAGAGGCAACAAAGAATGATGGATGATTAATTCAGCTTCATTGTGGCTGTCTGAGTGACGAACTCGGTGATAATGTGATAACAATAACCGACAGTAGATGTTAATGACTCTCAGTGTTTTGGAAAAGTTAAGTCGCAAGTAGTCGCGCCTAAGGAGTCTTTTGAAGTGAAGTAAGGCGAATCGTGTACGTCCCAAAGGTAGCATTGACAAGCGGCTTTTATGGTGAAGAATGCTGAACAGTAACGAGAAAGATGAAGTGATGCAGTATGACTGTTAATTGAGTGTTTGGGGAACGTCAATAGCTAAGGTCATTAGGGCCATTAGTGTACACACATAACGGGAGACATTGATGCTAGCGACCCTAGTGGCCCGACCTGTCATAATCATTTCTTTTAAAATTTAAGGTTGCATCAACATCAAGAGCATTAGCGACCACTATTGGATTTAACGTTTACGGTACGAGGATGAAACGATACGGTGAAGATAGGGGGTGAAAGGACCAACACATACAACCATGACAAGGCGAGACTCGAACCCGCGACTCCACGGCCTGAGATCACTACTGTGGTAGCAATCTCGACCACGGGGCCGACTGTCATAATCATTGTGATTACAAGTACGAAGTGTATCAGTTTGAAATACTATCAATTTACTTACAATTATGTTTACTTACGTTTCGCAGAGTGATTCAACAGGTATTGAAAATGTACTGAAATTTGAATCAGTCGCCGATTTTCAAGACCACGACTCTTGGTTCGCAAGTGAGGACTTGTCTCCCATTCATAGTATGTGAAAGGTGCAAAGTGTCTTGTATTTTCTCTGTAGTATTTGCATCCATCCATTGATGCCCTGAGCCACCTAAGCCGGTATGGCGCGAGATTGGAGAGGCGAAGACAAAGACGGCGACGTCGAAGGCGACGCTGGAAGCGCCACTGGTAGCGGACGCGATAGAAGGGCGTTGTGGGCGCGGTCAGTCGTGGAGGCGGCGGCGTTGGCGGTGGCGGAGACAGCGGTGGAGGTGGAGGCGATGGCAGTGTCGGTGGCAATGTTGGTAGTGGTGGCGGTGGCAATGGCGGTGGCATTGGTGGTGGTGGTGGTTGTGGTGTTAGCGGTGGTGGTGGTGGTGGTGGCGGTGGCGGTGGCGGTGGCGGTGGCGGCGGTGGCCGTGGTGGCCGTGGTGGCGGTGGCGGCGGTGGCGGTGGCGGTGGCGGTGGCATTGGTGGTGGTGGTGGTTGTGGTGTTAGCGGTGGTGGTGGTGGTGGCGGTGGCGGTGGCGGTGGCGGCGGCGGCGGTGGCCGTGGTGGCCGTGGTGGCGGTGGCGGCGGTGGCGGTGGCGGTGGCGGCGGCCGTAGTGGCGGTGGCGGTGGCCGTGGTGACAGTGGCGGCGGCGGCGGCGGCGGTGGCCGTGGTGGCGGCGGCGGTGGCAGTGGTGGTGGCGGCGGCGGTGGCAGTGGTGGCGGCGGCGGCGGTTGCCATGGTGGCGGTGGCGGTGGCCGTGGTGACAGTGGCGGCGGCGGTGGCGGTGGCGGTAGCGGTGCCTGTGGCGGCGACGGCGGCGGCGGCAGCCCCAAAGCTCCGAAGCGCCGCGCCCGCGCGTGAAGACGAGGGCTGAAGAACGAGGACGCGCAGACGTTAGAAAGGGAGAGGCTGCGACTTCACACACAGGCGACGCCTCTCTGCCGGCGGCGGAGGTGGAGGGGACGGTGCGGTAGGTGGCGGCGGAGTTGTCAGTGGCGAGAGGCGGAGGCTGCGGATGCGACGCTAGTTCTCGCTGGAGTCGGTGGAAGTGGTAGAAGCGGCAGACTACGCGTAGTTGGCGGTCGGGGCGGTGGGGCCGTGGGGATGGCGGAAAACGGCGGTAGGGGAAGCGGGGGACAGCGGCGGGAGGGATGGCGGCCAAAACGACAGGGGGCGGCGGGGACGGCGGGGGGCAACGGGGGGGCAGGAGCACACGCTGCAGGCGACAAGAGCGACGAAATTTCATTAAATCTGAGGAGGCGCCTGCGAGAGCGCCGGGGCGAGAGGGGAAGGGGGTGTCAAGGAGAAGAGGGGGAAGGAGAGGGGGAGGGGAGGGGAAGGGGAGGGGGTGTGCGGCACCTCGGCGTCGACCGCGCGACATCCGGGCGGTGGGGGCGAAGGCGGTGGTGGCGACGGCTGATGTTTAGAGACTCGGGTCAAGGCCGATGACAAGTTTATGGGTTCAGTTGTCCGGGGGAATTGCAAACTACACTATGTGATCAAAAGTATCCCGATACGGAGGCGATGGGGTTATGAAGTGATCGTGTTCTTCATGGTGGGGGCTTGAACTCCTTGTTGTTTTGCGTGGCACTATCACGGCACAGGCCTGCGTTGATGTTTTAAACACCTTCTTGCTTCCCACCGTTGAAGAGCAATTCGGAGATGGCGATCGCATCTTTCAAGACGATCGAGCACCTGTTCATACTGCACGACCTGTGGCGGAGTGGTTACTCGACAATAACATCCCTGTAATGGACTGGCCTGCATAGAGTCCTGACTTGAATCCTATCCAACACTTTTGGGATGTTTTGCAACGCCGACCTCGTGCCAGGCCTCACCGACCTACATCGATACCTCTCCTCAGTGCAGCACTCCGTGAAGAACAGCCTGCCATTCCCCAAGTAACCTTCCAGCACTTGATTGAAAGTATGCCAGCGAAAGTGGAAGTTGTCATGAAGGTTGAAGGTGGGCCAACAACCTATTGAATTCCAGCATTACCGATGGAGGGCCCCACGAACTGGTAAGTCATTCCAGTTCCGTGTCTGGATACTTTTGATCACTTAGTGTGTATCTCCGGTATTGAGGCTGTAACACATGGTGTGGGCAGCCTCACTTTCCCATTTGGGTCTCGGGGTTCAAATTGCGGTTGATGCGTATGGAATTTTTGGTGGCCAACGTGAGTTCGTGGAAGATTTTCTCGGAGTTCTCCCGTTTTAACCACTTCTGTTCCACCGTTCATGGAATAACATCAACTCCCTACGCATTGAACTCATTTGCTCACTAAAGGTACAGCTTTAGAAAACAAGAAACTGGCATCACAACAAATATTAATTAGTGATGGGCGGTGTACAATTTTACCGCAATTCGATAGGCAAGGACTACATATAATTACGTTATTATTAATTGAATTGCACCGTTTGAACTCAAAACAATCCGCTACCAATACCGCTGATCAAGACCTAATTTAATGTCTAATGTTCAAACGCATTTAAATAGTTGACGGTTTAATAATGGGGAGGGAGGCAGTTTTGTCGTATACAGTACGCACTATCACGTTAAGATCATGACCACGACAAATATGCGATTAACAACAATACTAGCATTGTTCCCTACTCACAAAACCTCTCACGCAACGTAACCCACCTAATTATTCATAGTATAAGATCAATGTGCGCGCACATCCTTTCCAATACCTATTCAATACACTATTTTCCTCTTGCGTATATTTATACATTCTCGAGCATACCTTGAGGAACAAAAATACTGGAGTACGAAGGAAACGAAATAAAAATAACGAATAAATGAAGAAAAAATATGAAAAGTAAAAAATAAAGAAAAGAAAAGTAATAAATACAAGAAAGAGAAAGAAGAGACTGCGAAGAAAAAATAAACAATGGCTAAAGGAATTACATTGGCAGGAAATGTCTGATAAATTAAATTACAAACCGCAACGAAATTAGCACTATCAAACCTAAGAACATATATCGAAACATAAGACACACTAATTCACATCCCCATTTTTAATCCAAAACGATATTTTAGAAATTGATATTCTTCCCTTGATAATTTAAGAAAAACTTTTTATTTGTGAAAACAAACCTATTAAAATACACAAATACAAAATAATAAAAATAAAAATTTTAATTATGTGGAATAATAAATCATCCTTTATTATTGTTTCACAGTTAATATAGATTTTTTTACAACGTAGATATGAGTATATCGCTGTTTTGCAGAACATGTACTAACTCAATGTATTTATTCCTTCTTGTTATTTATAAATAAAACAAACTTCATCTCAAAATATTAACTTTCCTCAAATGTGAACACTTAGAATGTCGTCACCATTTAAAACGAAGCATTAACAGTTTTTGGAGGAAGACCACCACAAATATAGGACTCTAAACCTCATTTTTTTCTCGTCACAGAAAGACTTGCAATTCATCCCTATCCCGCTCTCAATTTATTACAATTAGAAATCAAAGCAATCTGTTCTATTCTATATTTTGTAAGTGAAACCAAGTTAATTTCACATTCTATGGGTGTGCAAGCGTTTTCTCCAATAATACAAAGACCTTCGGGCCGATGGATCGTGGTTTCGAATCCCGCCTCGGGCAGCGTCATGTGTGTTGCGTGAGTTTGTCTGTACGTAATGCATTTGTGCGTCCCCTGTGGTTGGCATCAGGAAGGTCATCCGTCAGTAAAAACATCGCCAAATCATGATAAAACGGAGTGTGCAGAAAATTAACAACAAACAACAAACAAAACAAAAGAACCTGAGCCCATCGCCAGTAGCGCACATTCCGTAGAATCGAGAAGAAAGGCTAGGATGAAAGAAAAAAAAAAGCGCAGACCTGCATTGCTAGTTCCTGGAAACAAGAATTCTACCACCCCAGCAGAGACTCAGGAACACAACAGCCCTCCTAAATCCCGTTTCCTTCACCACACGAGAACTCGCATCCCCTCCCCTCCGCCACCCCACCCACCCCCCTCGAACCACCCCCCTCGAGAGGGAGGGTTTCCTTCAAAAGCGCCAGCCAAGGCAAACTGCGCCCTCAAGGTTCGCTAGGTGTCTTCTGAACGCTTCTCATTACCTCAAGGGGTTCGGCTCTAATTCCCGAGACTTTTCATTACGCCTTCGCGCGACACCCCTTTCCACTCCCTCTCCCCCCACCACCACCCTCCTACGTGTGCCCCGGCGACCCGCGTGCCGGGCCATATTTTCTTTGAAACTCGAACGACACGCCGCAGCGGTGTGCCAAGAGCGCGGAGAGGTAGGCGCGGCAGAAGGCGAGAGAAGAAGAAGAACGAGGAGGAGGAGGAGGAAAGAGGGAGACGGGGTGGGTGAGGGAGTACTTACGACCGCGAACTCCCACTTCGGTCGCCGAAGCGAGAGGCGCTCTGTTCTGGGAGCGCTGTTGGAATGTGCGAACGAACAACGGAGTCTTCTGGAACGATGCTTTAGGCTGTCTTTGCCTAGAGAAGAACTTCGAGGCATTTTGTGTTGTTTCCTGTGGAATTCCCTGCGCAACGATGGATGATCCACAGGTATTGAAATATTTGATGAATCTATAAGTTCTAAAGAGTAATGAAATTCTTTGTGAAAGGAGATTTCATGACATGAGATAAATAATATAGTTGAAAAATTACATTATTTAAAAAAAATAAGATTTAAGAAAACTAAAAGACTTCAATGCTATAACTGATAGATTATCAGGTTGTTACGCCCAAGTTTGCGGGTTCAAACTCAATCAAAACCGTGGATTTTTGAGGGCAAACAATTCCTTCTTACGCTTTCCTTCGGAGGGAGGTAAAGCTGGTAGTCACATGTTGTAGATTTACGGCATGTAAAATATCTTTAAGCTTAAAAAAAGCCTCTGAACTAAACTTAAATCGTCTGTACTGTCACCCGAGTGGTACCTTTTTTCTCCGCTAGATGATGGAAGGAGCGTAGGAAAGTCTGAAAGATCAGTCGGAACAGCGGGTCTCACTACCCAAGTCCTGCCACGTAAAATAAGGCTTCATTGAATTGAAAAGGAAGTACAAGAAATATGGAAAGGGATGAGAAAGAGGAGGAAGGAGGGAAGGAGGAGTTCAAATAGAGATTCTACCAACCGCTTACATACCCATCTGTCCAAAAGGAGAGGACGCGTCATTTCTGTGTGTGGTGTGTAGAATGTAGCATTAAACAACGGAGTCCTTGTACATGAGAATGTACGATTAACAACGAAGTCTGTCTCCACAGGGTGGTTCAAATTAAATGTTACAAATTTCTAATTTTTTTAGGGAATGTAGGGTGTCGAAAATAATCACTTTTTGACATTGATCATACGAAGGAAATCTCCTATAAAGAAGTAACATGTGACCCATTTTTGACACCGCGTTTCTAATGTAAAGTTACTCATGCTGCATTGTTTTGCAGGTCCACGGACTCTCAGGAAACAAACTACTCACTAGCAATAGTAATATATTTTTGTCTTCATTGTGCAACTTGAACTATGACTTTGAATTTGGATCTTAACGTGCATAGCGTACATCTTAACGTGCATAGCATGCAGCAGTCATCCTGTCAAATGGTCAAATGGAGAAATTTCTGTAGTCTTCCTTTGCAACATTTATTCTGAATTTCTCTGCAGAGAAGGACTTTGAGAAGGACATTTAATGGTAACTTGTGTTCTCTCCCTAATCCAGGACATTTTGGATAAAACTACTGAAATATGTGATGACGTGATACAATTACTGCTAGAGTTGTTTGTTGACGAGGAGATACAAGGAAATAATTTAGTTTCACCTGTCTACCCGAATAATTTCGTTGGTGTATGTTTTTTGATAGGTTTCCAATTTACATCAATATTTTTGGAAAGGGAAGAAGATGGAGAAAGGAAGGAGACAGAAAATGGTAGGACGGCGAAGAAAAGAGGAAGTGGAGAAAAAAGCAGGGAGTAGGGTTCGGCTCGTGGAACTAGTGTGATAGTTGTGTCAAACATGAACAATGTAATCTTCTAGAAAGTTGATTAAGGACATTTTTCTACGGCCATTTAAAAATATACGCATTTCTGCTGAATATTTAATCGACAAATGTCATCGATTACACACCCCGTGGATTTCAGCTCGGAATCCACGGCCTGTCGACCAATCACGTTCCTATAATTTTCGGAATCCACGGGCAGAATTGCATTCTCTTTGAAATTCGCGCTTCTTTTTTAAGAACGCGCGGTAAACAAGTGATAATTTTGCAATTTCACGACGCAACCCAGACATTGTTGTACTCGTATTTCTCGTTTACATTTCGCACTGATCATTTAACAAAAAGTGAATATGGAAGCAGCGGCAGCGACAATGAAATTTGTACTCCACTTGAATGGTATTTTACGTATAAATGCGCAACACACATGAACATTTTTGTGTAACTAGTGCGATTTTCTACACGCCTAGTGCGAGAAACCTCAACTTTATGGACGATTAACATTACAGAAATTGCGGCTTTAAGGGATGAGTACACAAACAATTTTTTCTCATAGGTTTTGAATTGCATGTGTCTAAAAAAAGATTAGTTAAGAAGTTAAAATATTCACTTTTTGTATGAGTAATTATAAGAAAAGGCTCCACGTATTTTGCTCGTTGTTCACAAGCATTATTAATCCGAATCCAAGTGCATTATTAATTCCGAGCTTATTTTCCCCGCTGCTCTCAAGCGTGGATATTTTTAATAAACACGGGCAAACGCTACGCAGCGAAGCTCCTCCCCTTGAGAGAGACTTTGCCTTCACAGCCTCCATCGCCACTCCCCTTCGCAAAACGATCTCATTGTTTTAGTCTCTCACGCGTCACTGCAATTTTTTTAGCAGTCGTGCTGAAGAAAAGAGTAGGCAAACCATGAACTGTTTCAACTTTCCCGTAGAAAAGTTCAAAACGGGACCACGGACTACATCAGGCATTATAAAAGGTTTTATACGAGATAGTCCTAAGAGCTACGTAGTGAGACTTCTAAGGCAATCGAGGCAAGCTGGGCAGGAATTGTCTCAAGGGAGAAGTTTGGTTGGAGCGTTTCCTGGAGGCGGCGGTAGATGGCAGCCGGGTAATAAATCCGGCAAACAGTTTACGGACAGGTGGCACTTTTTGGTTCAGCAGTGAAGGATTCATCCTCCTTGAGAGAGACTTTGCCTTCACAGCCTCCATCGCCGCTCCCCTTCGCAAAACGATCTCATTGTTTTAGTCCCTCACGCGTCACTGCAATTTTTTAGCAGGCGTGCTGAAGAACGAGTAGGCAAACCATGAACTGTTTCATCATTCCGTAGGAAAGTGCAAAACGGGACCACGGACTACATTGGGCATTATGAAAAGGTTTTATATGAGATGGTCCTAACACGAAACACTCACCGTGCTGGATACTGGGATGGACATGAAATTTCACCAGCTGATAGAACACCATGTAAAACCTACATACGCAAATTTTGAAGTGCTATGGAATATTATAAATGGTGTTTTATAGGTATTTTGTACCAGGACCTTTCGTGACCTTTCGCGCTTCCCGCAGTGGGCGAGACGTTGCTTCGGCAGCGCTGGGAACGTTACGCAGCGTCGATCAGGCGATGTCAGATTTCCAAGCGCGTTCGTTCCATCTGAACCTGCAAAGTAAACATCCGTTTTTGTCACCCCGCCTGCCCTCCAAGTAACAGAGACCCTGCCGACAGGCCGATAGTGCAGGCGCGGTGTATGAGGAACGTCCGCAGAACCAGCGGCGGGCAGCGATTTCCGCCCTTCCACGGTCGGTAAGGTCAAGAAAGGTCCCAATACTAATTTTCGCAAAATCACTACTTGCAATGCTTCATAGCACGTAAAAATTGGTATGTAGGGGTTTGAAGGTGCTGAACAAGCTGGTAAAATCTCAAGTCAATCCGAGTATCCAGCACGGTGAGTGTTGCGTGTAAGAGATACATAGGTAGTGAGGCTTCTAAGGCAATCAAGGCAAGCTGGGCAGGGATTGTCTCAAGGGAGAAGTTTGGTTGGAGCGTTTCCCTGGAGGCGGCGGTAGATGGCAGCCGGGTAATAAATCCGGCAACAGTTTTAAGGACAGGTGGAATTTTTTTGGTTCAGCAGCGGAGGATTCCTGTCCTTGGGAGAGATTATGCCATCACAGATTCCATTGCCTCTCCCTTCGCAAAATGAACTCATTGTTTTAGTCTCTCACGCAGTCTCTTTTTTAGCAGTCGTGCTGAGGAAAAGAGTAGACAAACCATGGACTGTTTCATCATTCCCGTAGAAAAGTGCAAGACGGAACTACGGGGTACGTCATTATGAAAACGTTGTATCCGAAATAGTCCTAAGGGCTACATCGGAAGGCTTGTAAGGGAGTCGGGGCTAGCTGGACAGCGCTTGTCCCAAGCGCGAATTTTGGTTGGAGTGTCCCTTAGAGGCAGCGGTAGAAGGCAGCCGGGTAATATATAAATCCGGCAAACAGTTTAAGGACAGTGGTACTTTTTTGGATCAGCATAGGAGGATTCCTGTCCTTGAGGGGAGACTATGCCATCACAGATTCCATTGCCTCTCCCTTCACAAAACGGTCTCATTTTTTTGGTCTCTCACGTGTCACTCCAAGTTTTTAGCAGGCGTGCTGAAGAAAAAAGTAAGCAAACCATGGGCTGTTTCATCATTCCCCTAGAAAAGTGCAAAATGGGACCACGGGGTGTGTCACTTATGAAAACGTTCTATCCGAGATTAGTATTAAGGGCTACATCGGTACCAAGGCTTGTTAGAGTCGGGCAAGCTGGGCAGGGATTGTAACAAGCGAGAGTGTTTCGATGGAAACTTCGAGGCATCGCTAGATGGCAGCCGGGCAAGGAATCCGACAAACCGTTTAAGGACAGATGAACTTTTTTGGCTGATGGACGGAGGATTCTCTCTTTGCAGAAATTATGATCAAGAAAAAAGAAGACAAACCATGGACAGTTTCCCTAATCCCGTAGAAAAGTGCATGACGGGACCACGGCGTTCTACCTGATACAGTCCCAAGGGTCACATCGGAAGTGAAGTTTGTGGAGGAGACGAGTAGTGTTGGTGTAGTTTCCGTGGAGGTGTGTAGGCGGCACTATACTTGGGTTTTTTGTTCTTGGCGTACCAAGGTCATAGACCAAAAAATGGAGAGGGAAGGCTTTCTCCAATAGGGAGCAATGTATGCACTACTATGTTGTGACGTGGAAGCTCCCTATTGGAGAAAGCCTTCCCTCTCATTTTTCGTCCGTGACCTTAGTGAGCCAAGAACGAAAAACCCAAGTATAGAAGCCAGCCGAGGAAGGGATGGGTTGAGTGGTTGGTTCCTGTTTTGGTCGTTAGGCCCGTTCGTGTGGTGAATGTTATATCCCTTGAGGTGGTGGTGATTCCTTCCCGCTCGATGGTGATTTCAACGCGCCGACTTACACTTCGCTTACGGGAAAATTCCTCACCGAGGTATTTACCCCAAACGGGGAGGCGCCGGAGCAAGTTCTAAGCTCCCGACTGATCTCCCGTCTGTGTGGAATCGTAGTGCATGGGAGTATACATCAGTTATACATCAGTACAGTGGATAACAGGCACAAAATCAATTTAAGACAGCAGAGAACGGATGTCGGGAAATTTTCTTTTTACTAATCGATCGATTACGGAATGTAATAGATTGCCTGCAAAACCTTTGAACCCTTTCCTCAAAGCGTTCAACAGTTTAGAAATTAATTTAGGGTATTATTAAGTAAATGAGGGAGAATAGTGTGGTTACATAGCAATGCGTAAGTGTTCTATTGTGAAGTGAGGTGTCGGGCAGTGTATAGCAAGAAATAAGAAGGAAATGTTTTCAGGTCTTAGTGAAGTGAAGTGCGGAGTGATCCTAGTGCAGTGTGGGTTGTTTTTTTCCCTTTTCTTTTCTCTCTTAATGTAATTTAATGTTTAATGAGTCAGTTTTATATTATTATCATTATTTACCACTATTTTTATTATTTTACCATTATTATTACTATAATTAGTATATAATTTGCTAGTTATATTACCTTATTGTTATTGTAATTATTATTATTATTATTATTATTATTATTATTATTATTAGTGTTCTATATTACTGAGAGACTGTGTATATTTATGTTTCTGTAATTAGCTGCCACCGGGTTAAACCCAATTGCAGTTTAAATAAATCTATCTATCTATAATTACAAGGTGCACGGATAGGACAAGGAAAAGGAAGAAAATAACGCGTGCGGTTTGTTACTGTTCTAATCCTTCATTTGAGTCACATTGACCGGAGAAACTGCGTAAAACTACCGATCAGAGCAGGTGGTTACCACAATTCTCCATTTGGCGGATGAAGTCGACCTAACTGTTCATCCAGTGTGGAAAATCTGCCACCGTCAGGATTCGAACCCAGAACAGAAGGACCGCCCGGTCAGAGTCGCTACACACACAGCCGCAATGCTGGATCTGATTTAAACTCAACCAATGTAAGAGCAAAACGTTGAAGGGCAGATGGTACTTTTTGGGGAACATTTTTTGGCTGAGCAGTGAGGGATTCCTCAGCTTGAGAAAGACTTTGCCATCATACTCTCCATCGCGACTTCCCCTCACAAAATGATTCCTTTGCCTTAATCTCGCGCGCACCACCCTAACACTTTAGCAGTCGCGATGGAAGAAGGGTTGGTAAACCACTCTCGAACTTGATCGCCGCTTATTTCTGCGAAAGCGCATGATGGGCACACGGGCTGTGTCGGACATTTCAAAAAGGTTCTAACCGAGATGGACCTGAGGGCTATTTCAGATGTCAGGCTTATGGGAAAGGCTGACGTCGTAGTATAGTTGATGTTGTCATTGTTAGAGAGAGAAGATAAGATCATTGAAAGTTCGTGGATGTCAATGAATCAGTGGAATGATTGAGAATATATTACTCTTGATTTGAATTCAGTTTATTCTTCAGAATTTTTATTAAGTGATATAAATTCGTGAAACAAATCACACGTGATTGACACAAATAATGAAATGTAGATTTGTCTCTTAAATCCTGGATCAATGTGTCGCAGATAGACGGGTCGATGAAAAAGCCGAAATGACACTGAAGCAGTGAAAATGACTCAAAAACTATTTTGATTACACTAGTAGTGCCTACGGTACAAAAGTCAATTGTATATTTCTTTTGCTTTAGATCTATAGACATAATGTTCCAATTGTGAAAAAGTGAATTGAAAATTGCGTCACTGATTCTTTTTCTCCCATTGAAAAGTTCATCTTATTTATTTTTAGCATGAATTAGAATTCTAGCATTTTGATTTAGAATAATTTACCAATTTCAAAAAGTTTTGATGGTTTCCCACTCTCAACGTGCCTTAAGTAAGTTTCAAGCATTTCTAAATCTGAATATTTGCCCAGTTTCCAAATATTCGTTTCCTGTTTATTAACATGCACCAAGCAAATTTCTTTGTCATTCGTTTGTATTACCTTCGTGGGAAAACTCATGTTCCACACATTCTTTTCCACCATCTACAAATGGAGAGTTGTAGGTTTGTAGAGAGATACACTGATTTGAAAAACTTTGAAGAAAAAGTAAAAAAACCCTATTGGCAGTACAGGGTACATTAGGGACGCAAAGCATGAAAGTAATTCAAAACAGACTAGAAAACCCACCATACAGAGACAAATGCGAGTATCAATACAAATCTGTATAACCACAGACATAAAATTCAGTAAAGGAACAATTATGAATTGCAAAATATTTCTGTAGAGTTGTGCTATAGTTCTATTACCTAATATACTTTTTATGGTATTAGTGATTAGGATTTTTTATCGCGGATAACATTATTGTTTTCACAATAATGTATTGTTATAACTAGGTGCTGACAACAAATCACTTGCAAGTAAATTAACTCACTATTTAAATTCACAGTATGGTCGGATGGTCAGAGAATACAAACTCTGACAGCGCGCGTCTCTTAAGTATCTCCCAACCCACGTCCCGTTCATATTTCACTCCGTCTTCCGTCATCTTTAAAGCCTTAATTCGAAAGATTTCCACCCGGCGTGATTCGCGGGGGCGTCGCCAGATTCGCCGCCGTCGCGCCGCCGCCGCCGACGCAATCTTCCGGGCGGGGCCGGCAGCTACTCCTCTTTCTGTCCAAGCGCGCGCTCCCCCCTCCCCCTTCCCCCTCCCTTCCCCTCACCGAACACCAACGCGCCGCGCGCTCCCGCTGCCTTATTACCTGTGTGCGTCTACCTGCGTACGACACGCCGAGATTCCCCGCCTTTTCCAATGAGTTCCTCGAGTTGTTAAATAACTTTTTCCTTCCTCTGCGTCGCAAATTGGTTGCCCGCTGGAGAGAGAGAGAGAGGGAGGGGTGGGGGCGGGGCGTCGGACAGACAGACGGGTCGGGCGTAAAGGCGCTGGAGCCACCGCCGCCAGGCCTTCCCGCGAAGCCGTGCTCTTCTCCTCTCGCCGCCCACACCCCCGTCCCTGCCGCTCTCTTCTCGCGTCCCGCCCGCCCCCCCTTCGCAGCACCGCCTTTGCCCCCCCTCCCTTCCCCCCCCGGGCCGCTCTCTCGCGCGCGTGAGAGAGCCGTGCTCTACTTTGTTACAGACGTTGCTGATGAATTTATTTGAATCATTTCCGCGCCAATAATTCGTATAACGAGATTCGTACTGTGCGATAAAGCAACAACAGAGAGACGCCGTAGGACGGGATGCTCTCTTGCGTCCGCCGCCGCGCCACCCCCGCCGCCGCCCCCGCCGCCGCCTCCGCAGCATGCTGCTGCTGCTTCTCCACCGCCGCCGCCGCCGCTGTTGCCGCCTTTGAGTTTTGCGAAATTGCAAACTTTGCGTCTCGCCGACAGAAGGGGCTAGCGGGGTGGGGAGGCGGGCCGGGAGGGGCGGGGCTGGGCGAAGCTGTGGCGGAGAGAGAGGAGGGGGGAGCGGTGCAGGCAGCTAGGAGCGGTGCAGGCAGCTAGGAGCGGAGCGGGGCTAGGCTGAGCTGTGTGGGAATGGGCCGCGAGAGATGGAAAGGATCGGAGTGAGTTGGGGAGTGAAGGAGCGGGATGGGGCAGGGAACAAAGGGGGCGGGGAGTTAAGGAGGCGGGGAAGGAAGGGGGCAGGGCGGGTATGGAAAGGGGGCCGGGTGGGACAGGGAAGTGAAGTAGCTTGGGGGCGGGGCGGGGCGTGGCGGGGCGAAGCGTGGCGAGGGCGGGTCGGAGCGTGGCGGGTCGGAGCGTGGCGGGGCAGAGCGTGGCGGGGCGTGCGAGCGAGGGATGGAGCTATGCGGGGGTCGTGGAACGGGGTGGATCGGGGAGAGGAGGGGGGGCGAGGAATGTGTGGAAAAGCGAAGGGGGCAAGGTGGAGCGGTACGGGGAGGACGGGAATAGACGGGGCAAGGCTATGTGCCGGTGAGGGAGGCGAGACGAGGCGGGCGGGGCGGAGTGGGGCGGGGTAGGACGGAGCAAAGCGCTGTGGAGCGGGGCGAGGCGAGGCGAGGCGAGGCGAGGCGAGGTGGGCGGGGTAGTTCGGGAGGGCGAGAGGTGAGGCTGGGCAGGGCGGAGCGGGGCGGGGCAGGGCGGAGCGGGGCAGGGCGGAGCGGGGCAGGGCGGAGCGGGGCAGGGCGGAGCGGGGCAGGGCGGAGCGGGGCAGGGGCGGAGCGGGGCAGGGCGGAGCGGGGCAGGGCGGAGCGGGCAGGGCGGAGCGGGGCAGGGCGGAGCGGGGCAGGGTGGAGCGGGGCAGGGCGGAGCGGGGCAGGGTGGAGCGGGGCAGGGCGGAGCGGGGCAGGGCGGAGCGGGGCAGGGTGGAGCGGGGCAGGGCGGAGCGGGGCAGGGAGGAGCGGGGCGGGGCGGGGCGGAGCGGGCGGGGCGGAGCGGAGCGGGCGGGGCGGAGCGGGGAAGGGCGGACGGGGCAGGGCGGAGCGGAGTGGGGAAGGGCAGAGCGGGGTAGGGCGGAGCGGGGCAGTTCGGAACGGATGGGGAGGACCGGAGCGGAGTGGGACGGGTTAGAAATACGGAGCGGGGTGGAGACGGGGTTGTGTTGTGGGGCGGGGCGAGTAGAGCGGGTGCGGGGAGGGTAGTTGGATGCTGGGGTTGAGGTGGTGGGTAGTTGCAGAGCCGCGAAGGCCGTCGGCTGCGCTCAGAAAGGCGTCGGACGCCAGAGCAGAGGCTTGGGAAGAGGAACGTGAATCGGGCAAAGATTGTGATGAGTGAGTAAGGAAGAAGAAATGCTATGCGGGAAGGAAAAGAATGCGGCGATTGGGATATTGGGTTAAACTGTTCTGCTCCTAATGGAAGAATGTGATGACGACAAAGAGTCGAATGGAAGTAGAAATGTGGACGAGTTAAAGGGATTTTCTACTGGAAGAAAATTTTAAAAACAAGGTGTTAACCTGTGGTAAATGGTGAAAGAGAAAGAGAAGCCTCTGCAGGCTTAATAAGGTGGGATGAAAAAAGGAGTTCACCTCCAAAAAAATAGGCGGATCGTTCATATCGGAAAGGGACACACTGTACAAAAGCTCGTGTTCAGCCGCGCAGTGTCGTGAGAATACAATAATGGCCGAGGAAGCTTTAACCCTCCGGCGGGCGCGTCCCATCATTTCCCACCAGCAGAGCGTGCGGCACTCCGTACCGCACTTATCATCTTCGATTTTCACGTCAATAGTTATTACTTTTGTTAGCGACATGTGAAGGAAATATTCTATATTTATGTTTTTATACATTTTATTTAATAATAAGTAAATACCAAAAGAAAATTACAGTATTAATTAGAATAGGATCCATCACTCGTTCCCTCCATGTTTTGCCACGTGTTACATGACGGGAAATGAATACGGTGCAAGCGTGCCTTCTAGCGTTTCTTCGGAAATAATGGTTCTAAATTTGAATTAGTAGTTAGTACTCCAAAATCTGTGTCATAGAGCTCACTACAAAACTGCAGTAAGAATTCTAATGGATAAAATATGCAAATATTATACTTACATGACATAGCGAGTGCTGCAATCGTTGCGGCGTTCTGATTACTAATGAATAACGGTCAATCGGTCAATTGAAAGTGTCTAAAATCGTGATTTGAATGTCATCTGGTTGAAAATATAATGAACGAAGAATAACTACGCGGTCAATAATGCGACGTCAATTATTTACATGAAAACAACAAAAATGTGAGAATGCGGCACTGTATGCCGCTACACCCCCGCTGGAGGGTTAAATAAGGCAGAGTCAAAATGACACATAAGTTAATGTTTAATGCAATGCAAAAAAACAGCGGTTCTATATGATGTTGACTTGAATGGGGTGAAGTTTTGTGGCAACACTTTGTTACAGGCTACAAGTGATGTGAATGCTACAAAATAATTCCCCGTTCAGATGTTGGGGCGAGAGGTCAACTGCATCACCGCTAGCAGTTCTCTTCTTTATCGCTGTCGCAGGAATAACATCTAAACAGCAAAGATTTTCTTATACAGTTTCAAACACCAAAATGCTTACATCAGTCTAGCAATTAATAAGCAATTAAAAGCGCGAAGTACAGGGTTTGGCGAAAGACAACTTTGAACTTCCATGGATTTGCGACAAATCGGCAATCAATACACAATCATCTGTGCACAAACCAGTTATTTGAATTCATTGTAGATACATCGAAAAAATCAGTTTCTAAAAGTAAAAGTTAAGTTTTCCTAAGTGAAGTCCATCAATCCTACCCAGGACCTTATATGTTATACCCCTGACCTTTCCACCACTGAAGTGATCACATCATCACACTCGCCATAAGTGAGAGCGTACCAGTATATGATAATCTAAATGGTGTAAGTGTACATCTTCTCACACAGTGTGATCTCGCACAAGTAGAAGGGATCACAGTACCAGCCATAATCTACCAAGGTTCACTCGAATCTATTGCAATCGATCCAAACCAAAGCAGTCTACAAACAATAATGCAGGACGGAAATGGAGGCAGCCTTCAATAAATAAAGGTCAGCCAGCTACGAAGATATAACTTATGGAAACAAAAAGAAATCTACTAACGATGATAATTCAAAGGCAGTACACGATCACGTAAACCCCGTACAATAAAATACCTCTACCAAAAACATATTCGGACCGTTATCACAACAAGACACAAGACAGTAACAGACTGAAGTATTTAAACGAAATCTCCTAGTGAATTAAGGGACAATTCAAAAACATCCCTCTAGTTTTTTATCGAAATTTCTAATGTAAATACCTTCACAAGAAAAATAAAAACCAAGGTGACAACAAACTTCACAGCAGATTTTAAATACGGTGTTGTGAAAGTCAGTGCTAGCATAACTATAAACTTCTAACAGAAGTAATAAAATTAAAAAATACCACAAACAAAAGAAGACTTTGGGCCCATCTAAGTACATTGGACTGGAAGCTGAATTATGTGCGATAATTAAAACAACGAGGTAAGTTCTAAAAAACTACAAAGACCAACAGTGTCACAACTTTCTGTAAAAATTAAGCATGAAAAACAAATCTTTATGGTTATTCACAAAAAATACTTAGACAAAAAGCCATTATTCAACCAAAAGACCCAAACAAAGGCAATATATTTAAACCAGAACAGAGAGTAGAAGAACTAGCCATATTTTTACAATTAATTCCACAAAACCGCAACTCACACAACTAAAATAATAAAACAAATGACATACCAATGGATGACCCTCTCCTGAAATAGAATATACATCCCCAACACAAATCAAACCAATTATAAATCAATACCTAAAAATGCCCCAACTCATATATAACAGGATATTTTCCACAAACATAAAAACATGCAATAATTTTTCTAGTCATCAAGTCAAATAGAAACCAAGTCTAGTAAAAAACAGTTACAGCTAACAGTTTACTCTACTCGCTTTCAAAAATACTGGAAAAATAATCTTCAAACATCTACGCCAAGAATGCAATTCCCATAAAATAATTATATTTACATAAGACATTCCAACACATCGCCACACGCCACCAATTACTTCACATATTATAATGTGTCTACGCAACCTTCTAGTGGAAACATCATTTCCAGACAAAAAGTAGCATTTGACCGAATCTACCATTAACCGACAAACTCCAAGAAATAGACATATTTTTATACGTTCTAAATAATCACCAATCCCCGAAAAGACAGGACTTCCTAGATTGCAGTTAATAATCACCAATCAAATCCTAAACTGTCAGAGCAAGATTACCAGAGGACTGCCACACTTGCAAACTTTTAACCTTTACGTGGCATATTTATTTTAACTCTATTTAATAAAAATGGCGAAGATTGCTGATGATACTGCAATTTATACATGTAGCCACTCACTAAAAGAGGTTAAAACTCAGCTTCAATTATATCTGAACCTTGTAGACAGCTTGAGGTTTAAAATTAACATTAAATTAAACACAAAACTGACATAAAATATTCATTCGGTAACCATACATCCTCCCATTCCTCTCACATTAAACCAGGGAATAATTAACTGTTACTCTCCTAACAAACTTTTAAAATACTTAAGATTATTAATGGCTTCCAAAAGAAAATTCAAATAAATTACAAAATAATGCAGGATAAACAAAATTTCACCAACTCAATAATCGTAGAAAATTTCACCAACTCAGTAAACGTTGATGTTCTAGGCACGCGCCACGTGCATAACCTGAAGCACAAGATAAACAAGACACGTTATTCTTCCTGTCCTTTTATAGAGAACCATGTAAGAAAGTCTGGAGGAAAATTTTCATTCGTCAACAGATTTTTTAAGAGATTGGACCAGTTTGTCGAAAAAAATTAACGACTCCTTGCAATGTTCATACTCGTAGAAATATGTTAGAAATGTGGTACCAACAAGTCGGTAACTTTAGAATCTTGGTCATAGTAAGTTAAAATGTAAACCACTAGCTATTCAGTGTTGTGAGTATCGTTGAAGGGTAGGACGGTCTCAGGTGCCTCTTGGCATCAACTAGGGCAAGTCCTAGGGTTCCAGTCTCGACGATGAATTTTCGACACTCTCTACGTAGCTAGGTCGAACTCCTCGACTGTCTGGAGAAGATTTATAGCTACCGGCTGCTCTGATCGGTAGCTTCCCGTGTTTTTTCGATCAAGAGCACGGGAGTGTCGTTCCCTAATTAACGAACCACGGACCGCGCGCGATCTTTCCCTTCTCGTCCATGTTCTATCCTCACCTCTTCCATACACAATACCACTCATACTGAAAAAACAGTGTACAGCTTAGAGCTTGTATCGACTGTGGCGGTGACTCGCAGGGGGGAGATACTTAGGGAATGGACGTGTAATTTACGTTGACACCGAGAGAAGTGGCTCAGTGCCTAGCGCGCTGGATTCGCAATCGGGAGGTCCGGGTCCAATACCCTGGCCGGCCATTCTCACCAGGGTTTTCGTGGTTTACTACCTTGGTCATTAGGCGAATGCTGGGATGGTTCCAAAATCCCACGAACACCTCTTACCACCCACTACCCCACCTCCCACCTTTCAACTCCCACCATCATCCCAGTCCTTTCACCAGTCATCCAGTCATCGTCATCCTGTCACTTCACCGACGATTACCTCCCACCAGCCATCTGCCACCTCCCACCATCATCCTAGTCCTTCACCTCTCACCATTATCATATCACCTCATAACTCATCAATAATAGTAATAACAACAACAATAATAGGGGGGACAAAGTTGCTCGCGTGCATGGTCTACCACCTGTGTCCCCTAGGTAACGCGTGAAAATGAGCAACAGTGATTCGCCACCTACGCGCTTGACCACTGGTCAACGCGTCACCTAGTGACTACATGCCATGGGTGGGCGTTGATATCAATAAAAAAAATAATTTGCGTTGAGATTGTTTTGGATTAAAAATGTACAATTCAAAGACCCTTCAATAAATAAAACTGATTTATGATTACGATTATATCACATGAAGATCGGGAGTAATGTACACGACGAGGATACTTGTCAATTAATTTTTAAATCAACTGTTTGAAAATGAATTCTTTGAAAGGTTAGGAGTACAGAAATTCAGAAAAGTGAGTATTTGAAAAGAAGAGAAAACTTATAAAGCAACTGATACAGAATGAGAACCTA
The DNA here is from genome assembly GCA_031308135.1 of Acheta domesticus. Classification (NCBI taxonomy): domain Eukaryota; kingdom Metazoa; phylum Arthropoda; class Insecta; order Orthoptera; family Gryllidae; genus Acheta; species Acheta domesticus. The sequence continues at coordinate 15,793,432 of JAHLJT010002630.1, forward strand.
TGTAAAGAGCCAAAACTGAGATTATTCAATAAGTACCACATTTTGTAACTTTTTAGTTGATTATTTCAAAAGAGGGTAACTGATAATGTTCCGATATGGGATGTTATATGATTGGTATACGTTATTGTTTCAAAGAGGTTTCACCAAAATAATTATGTTTAATCAGTCTGAATATTTAATAGTACCAGGAGCGGATTCTGATAGATGTTTTTGTTTTGCAAGTCTTAAGGACGAGTAAAAATATTTGGTAATGTACCAAAAAGTAGTAATTCAAACCAAACTCTATTGAAAATCGACGCTCTCTATTATTGTTGCAAATGGATTAAACATATTGTCCGCAGTGTATGTCTAGCCCACGCCGTGAAAGCAGTTAAAACGTATATCAAGAAAATAGGCAGTGAAAGGGAGGAAAAAATGAGGGGAGAGGAAAATTATATATCTGGATGAAAATTGTGACATGTATCACCACTCAGATCCTGTCAACTTTCACTATCTCGCCTTACGGATACTTTGTAAGAAGAGAAAGCTATGTGAGAAAAAATTGTGCGCCAGAAAACGTCAGAAAAACTCTCATTGTCGGGCTCTGGTAACGAAAAAGTGGATGAATCCTGTCGCCAAAACAACTTTAGAATAGGATATTCTCTAACTCGTAGTGTAGCCAGAATCCATGTGTTGATGGCTCTAGACACCGAAAAATCGATTGACGGCAAAACGTCCGCCTGTCTGTCTGTGTAGTCAACGCTAGCACCTAAACCGTTCAGCCGATTTCCTTCAAAATTGGTATTCCTTAATCGTTTTGGCTGATGTCGAAGCTACTCGTTTATTGCAATTTTAGGTGGGCATTTCCTTTTGAAGTACTAAGCGTGGTTTTTGAAACAAAATATAAAAAAAATAGTAAATTAGTTAATAGGATGGAAACGTGTAGTGAAGTAAAGTGCAGTGAAGTGAAACTTGCGATTATGGGCAGCGTACAGTTAAAAATATATTAATATTTAGATAAAGTGTTATGAAGTACAGTGAACAGAAGTGAAGTGATTTCATTTCATTCTGTTTATGTATTTCGCTACTCCAAAACGTCTGTTATGGGTTATTCTGACAAACGTTGGTATTTATTGATTTATGTTAATGAGTGTTTTATGTGTTAGAAATGTATTAATTATCATAAGTATTGTATATTATTATATTGTACTTAGGTAAAAATGTTTATCTATATTTGTCTGATTATGATTAGGAGTGAACAGATGCAGGTTGGTGTGTATGAGAGGGTTCCTAGGTCTCTGTGTGATACGTATGTATGTATGTGTGTATGTTCGTATATATAAATATTTGTGTAATATGTAAGTTTATTTATTTAAATGTTAGTATATATGTATTCTCGTTTGTTGTATATGCACGTAAATGCATTTGCATATTCTGGGTAATGACAAAGATAATTTGTTTTTATATATTGTTTTATTTGTAATTGTAAATGTAATTTCATGTTTCTGTATTCTGCCACCGGGCAACATCTTCCCAATTGTAGAAGAAAGCTTATATCTATCTACTACATATGAAGCAGTTCACATCTGGTTTGAACATAAAAATGACTCGTTTACGATGTATACGACCTTGCTTTATCTATTAAATGGTTTCGCCCTGATGGGAATGCTGGCGCTACTCTCTTAATCTGAATCAGTGAAAAACTGCTGATTGACAGTGACTATTCACTGATGGAGGCATCTGTAACCCTGCCACTGACAATCAGTGAATTGAACTGAACAAATCAGTGAAAATCGGGTCCACTTTTTGAATCAGTGAAACTTCACTGTTTGAATCAGTGAAATCTGTGAAAACAAGCAGCACGCGAACGACTGAACGATCAGTGAGCGATGGTGACGCGGCACTTTTACCACTGATGATCAGTGAAATGCTGGCGGTCATTACGAAAAGGTTCGCATATTCGCTGATTGTCAGCGAAACCTCACATTTCGACTGAAGATATCAGCGACTTTGGCTCTCACTGATTGAATCAGCGACAATTTCACTGATTCAGATTCAGAGAGTAGTGAGGCGGGCGAGCGCTTGTGAACGCCCTCCGCCTTCGCCGGTTCCCCTCCGCCCATTGACGCCCCCCGTGCGGATCGCCTCCGGAGCCGTTTAGTGCTCCGGCGCTGGCATAATGCGCCGCTAAGCTACTGGATCCGCTCCGCGCTCCCCCAGGGCGGCAGCAGCAGCAGCATCCTGCGCGGGGAGATGCTCCGGCAGGATGCTGCATCCGTCACCACCACCGCCGCCCTCGCTTCCGCACCCGCCATCGTCGTCGACTCCGCCTTCGCCGACTCCACCGTCGCCGCCATGTAGGGGCCGTAGTTGTTGTCATGTCTTCGTGTCGTCATATCATGTCATCGCGTCGTCATGTCATATCATGTCATCGTGTCGTCATATCATATCATGTCAGATCATGTCATCGTGTCGTCATGTCATATCATGTCAGATCATGTCATCGTGTCGTCATGTCATATCATGTCAGATCATGTCATCGTGTCGTGTCATGACATGACATATGTCATGTCGTCATCGTCGTCTCTTCAGCGTCGTCTCGTCATCGTCGTCTCTTCAGCGTCGTCTCTTCAGCGTCGTCTCTTCAGCGTCGTCTCGTCATCGTCGTCTCGTCATCGTCGTCTCGTCATCGTCGTCTCGTCATCGTCGTCTCGTCATCGTCGTCTCGTCATCGTCGTCTCGTCATCGTCGTCTCGTCATCGTCGTCTCGTCATCGTCGTCTCGTCAGCGTCGTCTCGTCAGCGTCGTCTCGTCAGCGTCCTCTCGTCATCGTCCTCTCGTCATCGTCGTCTCGTCATCGTCGTCTCGTCATCGTCGTCTCGTCATCGTCGTCTCGTCATCGTCGTCTCGTCATCGTCGTCTCGTCAGCGTCGTCTCGTCAGCGTCGTCTCGTCAGCGTCGTCTCGTCAGCGTCGTCTCGTCAGCGTCGTCTCGTCAGCGTCGTCTCGTCAGCGTCGTCTCGTCAGCGTCGTCTCGTCGGCGTCGTCTCGTCAGCGTCGTCTCGTCAGCGTCGTCTCGTCGGCGTCGTCTCGTCAGCGTCGTCTCGTCGGCGTCGTCTCGTCATCGTTGTCTCGTCATCGTCGCCTAGTCATCGTCGCCTCGTCATCGTCGTCTCGTCAGCGTCGTCTCGTTGTCGTTGTCTCGTTGTAGACATCGTCATCTCCGCTGGCAGCTTCCACCACTTCAACCGACGCCTCTATGGGCTGACTGCAGTCACCCCTACCACCGCCACCGCGACTGCCGCCGTCTATGTCGCTGTCTCCTCCGTCTCCAATTCCGCCTCCTCCGCTTCCGATCCCTCCACCCCTCCATCCTCACTACCTGTATCGCCGTTACCGCTGCTCACGCTACCACCATTATTATCTTTGCTATTGGCACTGCTACCATCGCCTTTGCTGACGCATTACCCCCTACGTGATCAGTTTATCTTCTTCTTCCTCGTCTTCTCTTCTTCCTACTCTTCGTCCTCCTTCTCCGTCTTCTTGTCCTCTTCAGCCGCCACCTACTAACGCCGCCGCCTCCTGATATACCTCCGCCGCCGTCCTCTCCTCCTCCGCTTCCTCTGTCCCTTCCGTCTCATTTTTCTTCTTCTCCTCCCACCAACGCATTCTCTGAATCTTCTCGCTTGGTCTCCACCATCTCCTCCTCCTTCGTCTCCACCGCCACTTCCTCAGACTCCTCTGCCTTCTCGTCTTCCTCCGTCTTTTCCTCACCGTCTCCCAATATTTCCCCATCTTTCTCCTCCTCCTGCTCCGTCTCTTCTATTCCGTCTTCGGGTTTACCGTAACTGATGTATAAATACTAAAGTTAGGTCAATAAATTTGCATTGGAGAAGTCAGTCAGATGATATTGGAAGAAACGGTAGCAAGAAACCGATAGGAACATTTCAGAATAATAAGTAATAAATGTAGTGGCTATCTACAAAATACATATTTCAAAAAAAAATAATAAAAATTAGTATGCAACGGATTAAAATATGGTTTTGAAGTTTCATTGTAGAAGAAGTAAGAAAAATAAGTTTCGAATCCTCAGTTATTATTTTCAGAATAGAGCTGATTCTTTTCATGCTATTCTTTCCTTTTCAGCGAAACAGACAGCGATTCCCTAGGCAGCGAAATTTCACTGCCTCCCTCCCACATCACTCGTCTTTTGTCATTTTCTTATCCTTTGCGTTCACGTCGTTGTGCATACTTGCCTCCTGTCACGTTTTGATTCCAAAGACAGATTACATTCTAAACGGTTCCCATACACAATAATGTGGAAAAGCGACTGTATAGAAGGGAAATCGCTCAGAACTCCGCAATCACTCGACTCGCTCGCTCTCCCTCGAAGTCCCCATCGTCGTCGTCGTCGTCGTCGTCGTCGTCACAATCATCTGGGATCCCCCAAGCCCTGCTTGCGACGTCTGAAACCTCCGCTGTCATTATACGGCGTCGGCGACGGAAATCTCAAACGAATCTCTCGCTTCTGGGCTTCATTGTGCGCTGATAACAATCGATGGCGCTCGAGAGGTTTGTGGCAGAATCGCAGTGCTGCCAACTTTGATGATACTCCCCTGGCTCCGCGATTCACTTTCTGGTACAGTTTCAAAAAGCATTGGTGGAAAGAAACGAATGTATTGAGATGCAAGACATTTATATTTTGGAGACACTTTGTTGTAAAATTTTTGAATATTACGCTTTGCATGACGTTTATATTTTTTCAAATTATCTATTTTCAACTGTTTTTATTGCACATGTATCTAATACATTTATTATTTTATTAATGCGACACTCATAGACAATAAAATATGAAGAAATTAGCAAGTAAAAATATTCTACTCTAATCTAAAATCAAGATTAAATCACAGAATTATTTTTATTTAGAATTCATTGTCACTGAAAAAGAATGCGTGTTTGGTCTCACACGTTAGAGATGAAAATTTAAAGACACGTGATAGGAAACTTGCAAGTTGAAACAACATTACTTCAAGAGTAATATTTTAAGAATTTGCACATTCTTATTTGCAACGTTGAAAAGAAAGTGAAAAGAAATAGCGTAGTGAGAAATTTTCCGACAATCTGGTGATTTTTCGTCCAATTACAACTGAAGGGAAGAGAGCGCCTTTGAAGAACCTGCACAATTTCAGGGAAGGGAACCTGAAGTAGCATCGGTGAAATATTCATACTTTATTGAAAGGTATACTGAGAACTCTGAAGAAATACTAGTAGCTAGAAGTAGCTAAGAGCGTGTACCGACTCAGCGCTTTGGTCCGAAGGTTAGCGGGTTCGAGTCCCGCCTTGTGCATAGTTGTTACTTGTCTCTCATGTATGAGTTGTCGCGGAGGGCCTCGCGTTCTGCTGATCCCATATCAGAAGAGTCTGCCTGTGATGGTGTCTGGTGTATGGTCGAATATGTGTCACGTCGGGATGTAAAGGGTAACCGGCAGTCGGCTTGAAAAAGCTCTAGGAAAAAAAGGAACTAGTACACAAAGTAAATATTTGTACTTTGTGTACAAGTTCATTGCTTCGTTTGATAAATTGCTATAAACACACATTGTAGTATTTTGATTCCTTCCACAACAGTACACAGCCCATTATTTCTTATCTCTAAGGGCCTATATGTGCCACTTCCACTGTTGGACCTCATATAATGTATTTTATTATTCCCCCAACCAAATAATTCTCACAAAGAAATTCAACACGTAGAAAAAGAGCTGATTTCAAAACAAGGGTGTAATATTGTATCACAAAAAAGGAAAAATATCGACCACAGTTGGATTTCAAGACACACATACAACAAATCCTTTAAGAAACTCACACTCCTCTTCTTAGGAAATGAGTTGATTTCAAAAGAAGTGTGTTTTATTTTATCACCAAAAACCAGCAATTTCGTCAAAACTTCGATTTTAACACAGACACAGACACACACACACACACACACACACACTCAATACTTCAAGGACCTTACACTCCTGTTCTTAGGAAATGAATCGAATTCAAAAGAAGGGTGTAATATTTTATCACAAGAAAACAGCAAATATCGTCAACAGTTGGATTTCAACACACACACACACACAATCTTTCAAGGAACTCACACTCCTCTTCTTCAGAAATGAGTCGATTTCAAAAGAAGTGTGTAAAATTTTATCACAAAAAAACAGCCAATATCGTCAACAGTTGGATTTCAACACACACACACAGACACAAACACACTCCTTTAAGAAACTCACACTCTCCTCGTCTCGACTCGCCAAATCCGAAACCCATCTTCCTCCACCGTACACCCTCCAGTTCTAATTATTCACCTCTTAGCTATTCTAATAAGAACGTAGCGCATTTAACTCCTTAAACTCCCACCTCCCACCCGCCCCTTCCCCACTCGTCGACCTTCTCAGCCGACGACACAAGGGCGAGTAGTCCTCGCAGCGCGTAAATCCCACGACTCCTTCGACTCGGCAAAGACGCCGCGTCGCATTCGGATCCGCCCTGGAAATAACAGCTCTCCAGAGCGCCCGCTTGCTCCGCGCTCTCGCGGGGGTTGCCCGAAACGCGCAAGAGAGAGAGGAGGAGAGAGAGGAGAGCGACAACCCGACGACGGAAACACCGTTACGAAACAGCAATAAACCCCTTTTCGGGGGGTCTCGGCAACTTCGCGTGCAAATCCTACGGGCTTCGCCGTCGGGTGTTGGTTGCAGCGGCGGCGGCGGCGGCGGCGGCGGCGGCGGCGGCAGGTGGTGAGACAGCGTGGCGCTGGGGGAGAGACTGTGCGTGGGGATGCGGGTGCGAGGGCGGGTAAGAAATGGGTGAGGACGGGTGAGGATACAGGTGAGAATGGGGTGAGCATGCTGGTGAGGGTGGGGTGAAGTCAAGAGCAGGTCTGGGTGAGGGGCTTTTTTAAAGACAGTGAGAAATGCACGATGGTGGAGTTTGGGAGACGATGGAGATGTGATGTGATGAGCGTGAGTGCGAAGTGAGATCGATGTCGGAAGCGGGTGAGGACAAAGTGGGGCAAGGCTTGGTGAAGAAGAACGTTACCTGGTAAGGCGTGTTGGGACGCTGTGGTGTAAAGTTGGGCGGTGGTCGCAGACATGGTGAGGAGAGGCGGTTTGAGGACGGGGTGGGAAGAGAACGGGGTGGGAAGTGGACGGGGTGGGAAGTGGACGGGGTGGGAAGTGGACGGGGTGGGAAGAGGCAGGGGTGGGAAGAGGACGGGCTGGATGAGGACGGGCTGGATGAGGAGGGGGTGGATGAGGACGGGGTGGGAAGAGGACGGGTGGGAAGAGGACGGGTGGGAAGAGGACGGGTGGGAAGAGGACGGGATGGGAAGAGGACGGGTTGGGAAGAGGGCAGGCTGGATGAGGACGGGCTGGATGAGGACGAGTTGGATGAGGACGAGTTGGATAAGGACGAGTTGGATGAGGACGGGTTGGATGAGAACGGGTTGGATGAGAACGGGCTGGATGAGGCCCGGTTGGATGAGGACGGGTTGGACGAGGACGGGCTGGATGAGGACGGGCGGGACGAGGACACACACGACGCGAGGATCAGGTGGGAAGAGCACGAGGTAGCACGAGGACGAGGCGGCATGAGGACGAGGGGAGATGAAAGTGGAGCAGTGTGAGGACGGCGCGGGTAACACCAGGACGAAATGAGGACCGGCAGATTCGTGGCGAAGCGCGGCAATGCGTTGCGGGGCGAGACGGAGCGCGGAGCGGCGCGTGGCGCGGAGAGGCGAGTCGGAGCGTGGCGGGACGGGATGAGGACGAGGCAGCGTCCTCCCTCCTCGCTAAGTCCTGCTCTTGTCCCGGGGCGTCGCTTCTAAATAATGCAAGAGCCTCGATGCCGGGCGGCGAAGGGGGTGAGTGGGTGGGTGGGTGGGTGGGTTGGGTGTTGCGGATATGCGAGCTCGTCTGTTTGCAGTCTTAACGCCGCTGATGGTTCATGAATATGGATCGGTGGAGTCCTGGCCTTCTTACGGCTGGCGGCTCGGGCTTCGTGCGCGGTGCGGACGCGAGAGGACTAGGCGGCTGCCGAGCCGGGCGCCGGGCGATGCCGTGGGGGGGGGGGGGTCGGCGATATCGGAGCGCGGGGATGCCCCTGCCACGTGACCCTACGCGAACGGGTACGCGCATCTCGCGATCAGCGACCGCATCCGCACACCGCACTGTGTCTGCTCGTCGCAAAATTCCGAGCGAATAATATCTAGAGACCGGAAAAATATGTAGTATTAAACATCAAAATATGTACGTAAATATGTAATGAAAACAGTGAGAATACGTAATAAATATGTAAAATCCGATATATGTAATATTAAAATTGTCTAAATAAAAACCAATTACATAGCAAGAAATTACATTTAGAAAAACTGCTCAATTTACATCATACAACTTTCTCGTCAGTAGTGAAAGCTTCATCTATTGTAATCCAGGACCGTCGTTTAGCAGCCGGACTAATCGCAATGGAAGCCATGGCACAAACTGACGAGATCTACGACCAGGAAACATACACAGTAGCATCTTCATCGAAGTGATACACGTCGGCGATCGCAAATTTTTCTCCGAAATTAAGGTTACACATTACAAAACGCGATGTCAATGATATTTTGGACACGTAGATTTCCCCAATAATGGAGGGAAAATACTGATTTAAAAAAACTTCTTTTTATAAAAATAATGGAATAAAATTGAAGACTGATAAAATAAGCAAATACATTGTGAAAACATCAAAATATGTAAAATATGTAATATAGTACTGAATATGTAAAAATATGTAACGAAAAAATTTGATATTTTGTTAGGAGGGCTATGATTTGCCAAGATTACAATTTTGAGAACGGTAAGTAGAAAGACAAAAAATATGTAATTACATAAAAATCCGGTCTCTAATAATAACACACACAATTGAGTGTACGTTAATTCTAAATCCTTGAGTCTTGATTCCTGGTGGCACAATCTCCTAGCTTTACTCATACAATAGAAATGTGTAGTATATTTTTTCAAAGATCACTCTTTATTCATGTCAAAACGTATCTCTTAGCGAGCGAGGTGATATTTTTTGCTTTTAATTACAAGTCGCTATTCTATTTGAAGATGGATGTAGGGTATGGGGACCTGGATGACGGAAATTGTAAGGTGGTAACGGGGAGTCTTGGTTATACTGTAATTCAATGACTATAAAACACAGCCGGTACATTTATTACATAACTTTTATTGACTTGCTAAGATGTCCTAATTCGTTTCATTGACTCATTTTTAAGATTAAAATTGTGCATCAGTATATCATACCATACTTACAAAACCTTTTCTATGAAAATTTCTCAGTAATTATATATTAATTTCCAATATAACTACCGTGTTTTGGAATTAATTAAAATCCCACTCTTCTATTTTTCTCTTTATAACATCCCATGACAGTAACAAACCAAATTAAACCGTTTTAATTCTAGACATCCATATACTAAAGTTTTGCATCCTCAACTTCCTTTCATTTAGATCCCATAGATCATCTAATTCCATTTGATAGTTAATAAGCATTCTGTTTTGAATCCTGTGTGTATAAATCTTTTATTTCATTGTACTCTACAGTCCATTCAATATTATTGAATGGACTATAGAGTACAATTAACCTCCAAAACAATGTTTTCGGAAATAATTACTTGCTGAATGTTAAATAAAATTGCAAACTTCTAGAACACCACCTGTGGATTGGTTTGAGACTTGAAGATTGTGAATGTCACACAGACAAGATACAAAGCGCCAAAAGTATTCTAATATGTATAACAATTCTTCGTAGTGTCTGTAAACTGTCCACGAACGATATAACACTCAGCGCAAACTAGAATACAATGCGAAGCAATATAGCGAAGTCAAACATTCAAGAAAAGTTAGAATACTTATAAAACTGTCACATGTACATTATTACGTCATGTGGTGAAATTTCAAGTCTGCATTTTCAAAGTTGCAGAAACGTGTCTATTTAAACAGTAAACAATTATTTGAGATGGCCGCCCTGTTATAGGAAATTCTTTTTATTTTGACATACATACACACAAGAAATTATATACACATTTGACAAAGAAAAGCATGTTATGTACCGGTTACCCGGAAATCCTCGTTATACATCAGAAATACACAAGACAGCGACTTCAATCGAGGCAACTCCGGAATTTTGTGTCGTACGTCCCAAGAAGGGGATTTATGCGTAAAGAACGATCGAAACGCTTAATGTGTTGATTTCAATTCTAAGTGTACGGCTAAGTTGATCCCTGTTCGGACGAAGGAAAGATAAGGTGGCAACGGCCCAGTGATCTGCTTAACGGTCGTGGCATAGACTAAGGACATCTTTACTCTATGGTCGTGGTCACACTGCATTCGACTGCAGTCATTCGTCATCAAATCATTCACTTATAATACGAGGGTTGTACCAAAAGTGTAATTGCCATCTTTTTTCAAAACATTATTTATTGTTATTAATTTATACATCGTTGAAAAGCTTACACTGTTGTCCATTTTTCAACATAGTCCATTTTTCGACACACTTTTGAAGACGGTGCTCCACCTTTTGTATTCATAAGTCGAGAAAGTTTACTGCCAATCCGTTGAGTTTTCCGCCAATCCAAAGACCTCTGTTCGGACTTCATCGTCGCTCTTGAAGCGTTCGCCACCTAAGTGTTCCTTTAGCTTGGGGAAGAGGTGATAATCGCTGGGATCTAAGTCCGGACTGCACGGGGATGCGGCATAACCGTCCGCCCAAATTTCTTCAAAAGGTCTTGTGTTGGACGAGCGATGTGGGGTCGAGCGTTGTCGTGAAGAAGCACTACTCCGTCCGTCAGTCGTTCTCTCCTTCTGGATTGCGGTAACTTCCTTGTGAGGAGAAATCGTATTACTGCTCGAACCTCGTACTTGGCGGGAGCGGCGATCAACACTTGCATCTCTGACGGCTGCCACGCGAACACTGAGCGACGTAGCGAAACGCTGACGGGCGGAACTCGAGAGTGGGGGAACCACTGGGCACGGCACTGTTGTCAGATTTAGCCTAGCAACCTGCCTTCGAGACTGTAGCTCATTGGGAACCTTACTTTTGGTACAACCCTCGTAGAAGCTAACAGATTTAAACAGCTCGCTAAGAGCAATATTTGATATGAAACAAGAGATGTGTTTGCAAAAGAAACTCCACATTCTATTGTAATAGTAGGTGGAGAAGAGATTTTTTTGTTATTTAAGATTGCATCAACTACTAGGTCATTAGCGACCAGTATTGGATTTAAGGTTATGGTATGAGAATGAAACGATATGGTGATGATAGGGGGGTGAAAGGACGAACACATACAACCATGCCAGAGGCGGGACTCGAACCCGCGACCCCTAGGTCTAAGATCACTATGACACTACTGTCTTAACGATCTCGGACAGGGAGGCGACGGAGAGAAGATTCTATGAGTATTAATCAAGATTCAAGGGCTCAGAATGAATGTACTCTCAGTGATGTGTATTATTATTGGCCTGGAACTGCGAAGAGCAATCACTGACTTTTCCTATTCTCCAAAGTTTGTGGCAAGCTAGTCGGTCATTATACTAGTTCAAAATTGTGAGTAACAAGCATGTAACATTATTACTCTGCCAGAATTGTGAACAGGCACTAAACATTTTTATTCGTCCAGATTGGCTCTAACCAGGAACTGAATACATCATTAGACCACGTTTTAGTGAGGAAGAATTGAACATTCTTTCTCGTCCCAATGTTGATATTCTTATGCATTCAGATTTAGAGCATCACCTCTCTTCTGGAATTGCTGTCACAAATCTTTAAACAGTATTACACGTCAGAAATGTTAATAATTAAGTCCTGAACTCCATTGGTTTCCTACAAGTGTATTGCATAGGCGATGTTCAAGTTTATTCATGCGATTTGGTCCAGTCTACTCTCTCAGTCTGAATCAGTGAAAAACAACTGATTCAGGGTGACTATTCACTGATGGTGTCAGTTATAACCCTGCCACTGACAATCAGTGCATTGATCTGAACAAATCAGTGAAAATTGGGTCCACTTTTTGAATCACTGAAACTTCACTGTTTGCATCAGTGAAATGTGTGACACTAATTGAACGAGACGACTGAACGATGAGTGAGCGATGGTGGCGCGGCACTTTCACCACTGACGATCAGTGAAATGCTGGAGGTCATTATGAAAAGGTTCGCGTGTTCGCTGATTGTCAGCTGAACTACCCATCTCGACTGAAGATATCGGTGACTTTGGTTCTCACTGATTGAATCAGTGACGATTTCAATGATTGAGATTCAGAGAGTAAACACTAAAACTGCAAGTGTTAGTAACGTAATCTTTCTTTTGGTTCATAAACCCTCCCGATCTCGCCTTCGGTCGCAGCGGAGCCCGCAGCACGTACCCCCAAACACGCCTTCTGCTTCCGCTCGCACCCGGAGGAGTCGGCGCGCGCCCAAAGAAAGAGCGAAGGAAAGACCGCGCCAATAGCCACGACCCCTACCTCCCCCGCCGTTCCCCGCCCGCCCCCATTCACGCAGAGAGACTCGTTTAAGATATGAAAACGCTAACTGCCCTGAATATACGGCCGCCGCCATAATGGCACCCCGTTAAAATAGCGGCGGCGCGTCCGCTGGCCCGACGGCCCCGCGGGGGTGGGCGAGGGAGGGGGGTGTAGTTCATCGTCGGCTTCTCGCCAACCCCTCCCCCGTCCCCCTTCCCCCGCTCCACCCGCAAACACGCTGGTTTTTACTGTAATTAAGTCCCTGATAAATGCCTTCCCCTCTTTTCCTTACTCCGCCGACCGTCCTCCCGCTACCACCCCCCCCCACCCCCACCCACCCCTCCACCAGACAAAAGAGCAGCGCAATCCTCTCCGAGTGCCAGGAAACGTCGCCGTGGTGTCCACTTTTTACAGCTCCTCCTTCGGATTTTCTCATTTTCTTAAGAGTCGCCCCCCCACTCCTCCTCCCCCCGCCGGCCTGCCCCGTTCTCACCCGGAGCCTCACTCGATCCCACACCCCCGTTGTCCTTACCCTTCCACGTCGGCCTGAGTGAGAAACCCCCTCATCCTAGCCGTGCTTCAACCCCCCCGCCCTCCCGCTTCCCGAAAAGAAGAAAGAGGCAGCTCATTGTTTCATCTCAAACTGCATGTTTTAATTTCTGTTCGGCGCGCGTTCTGGCGGAACGGCCCGGAAACAGCGCGAGGGAGAGAGAGGGAGCGAACGGGTTCCGGTAGAGGCAGCAGCTGTCGGCGGGGGAGGAGGGGGAGGGGAAAGACCTGAATGCGGAAGAGGTAATGGTTCTCGAGCAGAGAAAGGCGGTCCACTCCGAGTGAAAACGCCTTGAAAAGGACGGCGGACTGCTAGGCATAAGGCAAAAGAAGTTGCTAGAAAGTTCCTTCCCGCTCCCGCCCCCGCCGCCCCCCCACCCTCTTCCTCAGATTATGGGCCGCGCCCCTGAAAGTGGCAACTCGTTCCCATAACCCGGGGTGAGACCTTGAAAAGTGCCGCCCCGCGCTCACCCTCTCCCAGCCGCCAGGGCCGCTGTGTGAAGACCTCTTTTCGCCGTTCGGCATCGCGGCAGCAGCAGCAGCAGCATCTCTTTTGAAAAGCGGCGTCTTTCTCCCACCGTAAGATTTCGCTTCTTCCCGATCCGATCGCAAAAGAGAAGACGCCCGCCGCCCGGGTCAGACCGGCCCGCCTACAGAAAGCGTGGGAGCTTCGGCTGCGTGCATTGTAGAGTTGCCAAGTTTTGAGTAATTAAACATTCATGGCCCGGAGATTCCAACTCCCTCTTGGAATAAGCTTCGAGGGAAAGGCTTCGAAATATGGATATCCGCGCCTCGGACCTGTATTTAGAGGCAGGGAAGGGTCGTCGATGGTTCTTTGCCGGTGAGGATCTTGGGGAGCCTGGAGGACTTCAATGAGGGGGGGCCCGCGCCGAATAGATAGTCTGCGTGAGAGTTCGGCGATGGTAAAGTTCGTGAAAATGTGCGAGGAAAATACAGTAAGAGAGTGGTGTCTTTATGAGGTTTTCAAAGAGCGAAGGTAATGAGTGTTTCGCGCAGAAATGTTTTCATCGTATTCTGTGATCTAGAAGTACTTAAACACTGTTTTAATCACGGGTAACTTGGCTATTCTACATAATGGGATAATCCTATTTGACTGATTTTTGGCATGTATAACAGAAACAGACTTTTTCAGTATATCGTACTCTGTAGTACTTCATTTGACTGTGATAATAGGGAAATCAAAGACACAAATGAAGTTCAACAAAAATCCAAAACTTCTATTACAGTTGTAAAATATTTTAGCTAAACTTAAAAACTTGATTTTTGATAAATTGTCTTTATTAGTATTAGTTATTCTGTTGAACATTTTTCAAAGGGGAAAAATAACTTGTATAAAGAATCTCCATGGTTATACCACATGCGTAAACATTTATTCAGCACGTCACAAATATTTTAATGGGTTAATTTAATACAAACGCTTTCTGAAGGCATGTGTCATAGTTAGATATTCATTTCATTTATAGTATATTTAAAGACAAGATGAAAGGGAAAAGGGAGAAAGTAAGATCAAAGGCGAAGCAGGAAGAGAGAAGGAAGGAGACGTGGAGAAAATATAGCAAAGAAAAAGTGAATGTACTCTAGAGATATTAAGATTGAAAATACATAAAGATTATAATTTTATATATAAGGAGAGAGAGAGAGAGAGACAGAGAGAGCAAAATGAAAGGGCAAGTAAGGAGAGTGAAGGATTGAGAAGGCGACTAAATGAAGCACAGGAAGAATGAAACTTCATCAGAAAGATTACGATTCAAAATACAAAAGAATCAAGCGCGCGCGTGAAAGCGCGAGAGATATTGCAACATCAGAATCAAGAGTGACCCCGCGGTCCTCTCCAACCATTCATACCATTTCCTCTACCTCTTCCGCCGCCACCCCCAGGGCCTACCTCTAGGGCCGAGACGGCGGCGGCGGTGGCCATACAAAGTGGCCATTCCAGCGCCTTGCAAGTGGCGTCGTACAAGATCGTTAAGCCCCAGCCGCCCGGCGCGGCCCGGCCCGGGGCGGCGCGGCTCGGCTCCCCTCAGGGCAGCTCTCCCCTCAGGCGTCGGCCGTTAAGGAAATTGACTTACCACCGCACATCTCCACCGCCTCGCCCCGCTTCCGATATCGGAGATGGTTGCGCGCCGCTGGATTGTTTGCGCAGTCTTGACGACTCCTTGTTTGGCGCCCGGGCACAGGAGGGTGAAATTTAGGAAGTCGTGTGTAATTCATTGTATTGAATGATAAACGTTTCGAAAGAATGGAGTGAATTGGTGCTAGTAGTACTGTAGTGTGTCGAAAAAAATAGGATGTTTGTCTGATTTTCTTATATGAATTATTAAGCCACAAATACAGTCAGTATCCGTAGAATTAGTTTCCATGTATTGTTTCACAGAGACATTATTCATTTAAATTTGAAAGAAGCTAGATATATGGGTTAGTCAGTTAAATCGTTCATCTTGAATGGTGCACGGTATTGAGATGCAATTCTCAACAAGCGATTCAGTTTTGATTGATTGATTCGTGTCTCCGGGCGCGTCAACTACTTTGGTCAGTAGTCCCGTAAGTGTGGTGCGTGTTTTTTCTCGGGAGGTGGCGGTTATGTTTCCCTGCTGGATGGCAAGATCTGGCGCCGACCTACCGTCGACTAGCGGGTTTTCCCCTCAACCAGGTATCTCCCGCCAGCGGGGCACCGCCCCAGCCGGGACAAGCTGTAAGCTCCCGACCGGTCTCCCGGCATGTGTGGTAGTGTAATGCATGTTAGTGTGTGTGTGTAAGAGGAGAGGATAGGACAAGGAAGAGGAAGGAAAGATCGCGCGCAGTCCGTGGCCCGTTTGTTATGGTACTGCTCCGGCATTCGCCTGGTGTTGATCGGAGAAACCACGGAAAACGACCGATCAGAGCAGCCGGCCGCTAGAATTCTCCTCCAGATCGCGACTGAATTCGACCTAGCTGACAAGCGAGTGTTGAAAACCTTACCGCCGTCGGGAGTGGAACCTAGGACCTCCCGGTCAGAGGGACTGCAGTGACATCAGGTTGATTCACTGAGCCATCTGTCCGGTAACAAGCATTTCAGGACAGAAGGACGTATTGGTTCTAGTTATTACCCTTTTGGCAGCATTTCTCTTTTAAAGTGATTAAACTCACTTCCTTCGCGTCGCTGGATTGTTTGGGGAGACTTGACTTCTTGTTTGGCGTCCAGACACAGGGGAATGAGATTCAGGAAGTCGTGTGTAATTCATTGTTGAGAAGTATAGACATTTCAAAAGACTGGAATCAAGTCAACTGGACTTGAGTGATCTGAGCTTGGACTGTGGGTGGAATGTTAGTAGTAATGTATGTCGAAAAGGAAGATGGGATATTTGCCTGTTTTTATTATATGAATTATTTAGCCATAAACACAGACATTATCCGTACAATTAGTTTACTTATATTGTTTAATAGAAACGTAATTCATTTAAAATGGAAAGAATTTAAAAACAAAGAGAGAAAAAATCTCACCTGGAATATTCTATAAACGATACAAAGTACTCAGATGCAATTTTCAACAACCTATTCGGGGCACAGGAGCATATTGGTGGAAATTATTTGCTTTTTGGTAGCATTCTATTCTATTCTAACGTGATTGGACTAAAAATATAGATAGGAAAGTATAGTGTTTCTTTTTCTAAAAGAAACACTATACTTTCTTTAGATAGAACATGAGAAGGGAAATTAAGCAATATTACATGCATTGGTATTTGATGAATAACTAAACATCACAAAAAGTGTGAAAATTGCGTCGCGTGTGAACATTGTTATTGACCAACACTGTACAACTTCTGTACCCTAGGCAACGCAAGTAAAGTTATTAGATTTACGTTTTATTGATTGTCATAGCTGAATCAAGAGAAGTTGCATTTATAATAGACAATCATATTAAAGTTATTAGATGCTCACCTAGATCTGTGGCTTAATAAATTATATCGTAATAATGTAGTTACGTTTTCACAAGCAATAATTATGTCACTATTCTTGACTGTGAGGGTCACGAATTATTGAGCAAATATATCCGTTATGAAATTTACCTACAACCGCACTTCTCCGCCACACAGTCCCCTACAGTTGAGCCGGATTATTTCGCAGCAAATAAGACTTGCTTCAGTCCTTATTTGGCGCATGGAAGAAGGTAGTTCAAATGCAGGATGTTTTAATAATTCATTGTTGGGAATGATCAATTTTGAAGTTATTGGAGAAAATGGAAGCCATGAAATTTCTACTTGCTGAAGTAATATCAGACTGTTTAATAGCCTGACTTACCACACACATCACCAACTGTCTCGCTCAAACTCTTGTATCTATTTACGTAGTCAACACACCCATGACGATTCACTGGCTTTCTAGTCAGCAGTTCCGCAGTAAAATGAATCAGTTGGATGTTTAGTCTGATAGTTGGATATTCATTGACTGCCAACGCTTGGCAGTGTTTTTTTCATAGTGGTTATCACACAATGCATATCCATGAAAACGGGATTTACGTGTCACATTTATTTCTATTTTTCTCTTCTTTTATAAGGAAACTAACCATTCTTCTCTCCTGAGGAAGCTTGTAAAAGGAATTCATGAACGTTAATCATTTTTCACTGTTTCCTTCGTTTAAGAAACAAACCAGAGAATTATTTCAAGCATGGGGTATTACTATCTTGGCTAGTAGTGCAGCAAAAGTTCCAGCTCAAAGAAATTACAAGTTTGCTGATGCTTTTTCTTTATGCTCATTTATTCCTGCGTTTACAAAATGTGTAAAAAAAATAAATATTTTTTGTTTGCAAGCATAATTTTGTACATGTTTTTGTTCTTATTTTACTTTCTCCATTAATTTATAAAGAAAAAAGCGAAAGTTTGTTTCGATCTAACAAGGCTTCTGAAACACTTCTATCAAGTTCATTCTTCATGCAGTAAAATTTTAAAACGTTTATGTTTATTTTACTTTCTTCCTTCTTTACTAAGAACCAAACGAAGAGTTCTTCTCTTCTAACGGAAAGACGTGGAACTTTTTCTTCATGCTTATTCCTTATTTACCCACTATTCCTCCATTTCGTATAAAAAAACAACAACAACAAAACCAGCGCTTTTTTCTAACGTATCGCCGCGGCCGTTTATTTTACTTTTTTCCTTCCTTACTAGGAACCAAACGAACGGTTCTCCTCATCTAACGGAGACTTGTGGAACTTTTTCTTCATGCTTATTCCTTATTTCCCTACTCTTCCTCCATTTCGTTAAAAAAAACAAAAAACAAAACCAGCGCTTTTTTTTCACGTATCGGGAAACTACTAACTCGGTTAGTTACACAATGCAGTTTTTTAAATATGTTTCTGTTATTTACTTTTTCTTTCCTTACTGGGAACCAAACGAACGGTTCTTTTCTTCTAACGGAGACTTGTGGAACTGTTTCTTCATGCATATTCCTTATTTCCCCACTCTTCCTCCATTTCGTTGAAAAACAAAACAAAACCAGCGCTTTTTTCTCACGTATCGGGAAAACTACTAACTCGGCTAGTTACACGCTGCAGTCTTTTAAAAATGTTTCTGTTTATTTTACTTTATTCCTTTCCTTACTAGGAACCAAACGAACGGTTCTCCTCTTCTAACGGAGACTTGTGGAACTTTTTCTTCATGCTTATTCCTTATTTCCCCACTCTTCCTCCATTTCGTCAAAAAGAAACAAACAAAACCAGCGCTTTTTTTCTCACGTATCGGAAAACTACTAACTCGGCTAGTTACACGGCCGCGACCCCGGCGGCGCGATATCGCCCCTGAGGGGCCCTGAAAGGGGACGAAGCGTGGGGGGGGGAAGGGGGGGCGTCCTTAAGGAAATTTAGTGACCGCCGGCGCGGCGCCCCACGCGTCGGAACACGTGTCCCAGGGCGCCCCAATGAATTGGCGCCGGGCCGCGCGCGCGCCCATCGAAGGCCCGGAGATTTGTGGGGGCGGGGCTGAGCGACCGACGGCGCGGCGCGGCGCGGCGCGGCGCGGAGGCGGCAGCGGACGTGCGGGAAGAGCAGGAGGAGGAGGAGCAGGAGAAGGACGAGACGAAGGAGGGGAGGGGGAGAGAGAGAGAGAGTTGAGTGCGGCTGGAGGTGTAATGGGCTACCCTCTGGACGACTGTGTGGAGTGAAATAAGATTGTCTTCCCAAAGAGTGACCTTCAATATTCGTGTCGTTTCGGTGCGAAATGTCGCTATCGTTGAGAGTCGCTATCTTTGATTGTCGGAGTGCCGCTATTGTTGAGAATCGCTGTATTTAGCGTCGCTGTATTTAGCGTCGCTATATTTAGCGTCGCTGTATTTAGCGTCGCTGTAGTTAGCGTCCCCAGTGTTAGCGTCCCCAGTGTTAGCGTCCCCAGTGTTAACGTCCCCAGTGTTAGCGTCCCCAGTGTTAGCGTCCCCAGTGTTAGCGTCCCTAGTGTTAGCGTCCCCCGTGTTACCGTCCCCAGTGTTAGCGTCCCCAGTGTTAGCGTCCCCAGTGTTAGCGTCCCCCAGTGTTAGCGTCCCCAGTGTTAGCGTCCCCAGTGTTAGCGTCCCCAGTGTTAGCGTCCCCAGTGTTAACGTCCCCAGTGTTAGCGTCCCCAGTGTTAGCGTCCCCAGTGTTAGCGTCCCCAGTGTTAGCGTCCCCAGTGTTAGCGTCCCCAGTGTTAGCGTCCCCAGTGTTAACGTCCCCAGTGTTAGCGTGCCCAGTGTTAGCGTCCCCAGTGTTAGCGTCCCCAGTGTTAGCGTCCCCAGTGTTAGCGTCCCCAGTGTTAGCGTCCCCAGTGTTAGCGTCCCCAGTGTTAGCGTCCCCAGTGTTAGCGTCCCCAGTGTTAGCGTCCCCAGTGTTAGCGTCCCCAGTGTTAGCGTCCCCAGTGTTAGCGTCCCCAGTGTTAGCGTCCCCAGTGTTAGCGTCCTCAGTGTTAGCGTCCTCAGTGTTAGCGTCCCCAGTGTTAGCGTCCCCAGTGTTAGCGTCCCCAGTGTTAGCGTCCCCAGTGTTAGCGTCCCCAGTGTTAGCGTCCCAGTGTTAGCGTCCCCAGTGTTAGCGTCCCCAGTGTTAGCGTGCCCAGTGTTAGCGTCCCCAGTGTTAGCGTCCCTAGTGTTAGCGTCCCTAGTGTTAGCGTCTCTAGTGATAGTGTCTCTAATCTATTAGTTTCAGTATCATAAGTGTTAGTATCGCTAGTGCTACTATCACTAATTGATTACTAGTGATACTGGGCGCGTGGTATCTACATTAACGTGGTGGTTTCTACATTAATAATTTTGAATTTCGACGTAAATTGACGGAAAAAGGCAGCCTCCGACCGTGTGAAATGTGTCTGTGATTTTGTTTAAGCGGGAATGCTGGAAAATCTGAAAATAATGAGGTAGTTTCGATTAGAGTGACAAATGCAAATATTGGAGTGAGTTATTCTGCCTACTCTCTCACAGCATGTCCGCGTGAATTCTTGTAGTACTCGTATGTACATCACCTGTTACCTCACACCTGACGACATGCGAGAGCAAGGTTCTAAAGGAGAAGGCCTTCCCACCATTAAATATTTGGTATTCAGTGTTGCATTATTCAGCAACTCTTTTGATATTCCTTGTACTCGTTCTCATATGCACAAAACTGTCGTACTGTACATACACCATGCTATTGCAGTATTCGAGAAGAGTAGTTTTTGCTAAAATATTTAATTTATTCACATTTTATACCAGACCATTTCATTTATTTTTCATAGCAGTGTGTGTACTACTTTACGGATCATCATTTTATGATGATTTGTCCCAGCCACTGGTTCTTATCTCGTTTTCAGCCAAACGTTGCCTCCACCTTATTCAGGAAGGTCAGAGAAATAAATTTAAAAAGAAGAGCGCCTGGAAAGGCACGTGGGGGCACGGCAAGGGTTGGATTGACTGCGAGACCTGCGGAGGGGTTGGAGGGTTGCGATCGTGCGGCGGGACGGGGCGGGGGCGAAAGTGGAGGCCGGAAATAGGGCGGGGGGCGAGGCGAGGGCGAAGGCGGGGGCGGGGGCGGAATTGGGGGAGGAAGCGGAGGCGGTGGGGTGGAGGGGGCGGTGGTGGAGGCGAGGGTGGTGGCGTGGGCGGGAGCGGGGGTATGGTTGGAAGCTGTGGCGGAGACAGGGATGGAGGCGGGGGCGGAGGTGTGGTTCGGGCGGAGATAAGTGCGGATGCGGTGGTGGCAGGGGCGGAGGCAGGGTCGGGGGCGGAAGCGGGGGCGGAGGCGAGGCGGAGGCGGGGCGGACGGCGGGACGGGGGCAGGGACGGAGGCGGGAGCGGGGGAGGAGGTATGATTTCAGGCGGAAATAGGGGCGGAGGCGGTGGTGGGAGTGGAGGTGGGGCGGAGGCGTGGCGGAGGCGGGGGCAGAGGCGGGGGCGGAGGCGGGGACGGAGGCGGGGACGGAGGCGGGGGCGGAGGCATGGTTTCAGGCGGAGATAGGGGCGGATGCGGTGGTGGGGGCGGAGGCGGGAGTGGAGGCGGAGGCGCTGGCGAAGGCAGGAGCGGCTGGGGCGGGGATGAAGGTGATGGCGAAGGCGGGGGAAGCGGCGGAGGCGGGGGTGGTAGCCGAGGCGCAGGCGGTGGCGGAGACGAAGGCGTGGGCGGAGGCGCGGGCGGGGGGTCTGGAGCGGAGGCGAGGGCGGGGCGGAGGCAAACGCCGTGAGAGGCCTTTGAATCGGACGATCGATCCTGCAAGGTAGATGCGCCCCTCGCCCTCTGCCCGTCTCCAGGACAGCCAGGAACGTTCGGCCCGCGAAGGGCAGGGCCAGGCCGCGGCGCGCCAGGGCGGAGGGGGGGTGGATGGCAGCGAACAGGTGAGCTCTTCATTACGCGCGGGAGGTTCATAGCCAGCAGATCCCTCTGGTGGCCGGCGAGGGAATGTGGGATTTCGGGAATCGTTGCTGAACACTTGAGAAACCAGTTCATGCCGGTGGACAAACAACAATCTCGTGCCCGATATGTCTGCTAACAGTTCATTGACTCTCTGGTCACGTCTTTGAACTCTGTGGGGTGTTAGTGGGAACTATTTCATCATCAGTTACCATGAAATAAACTTTTTCTGTGCTCGGTATTTAGTCGATTACTTCACGTGGAGGTGCAATAAGGAATAAGAAAAAGAAGTTGCATTATTACCAAGAGAAATAGTTTCTAAACCATGAAGCGAATATTTTTTGCAATACAATTTTGATAAAACGTTACTTTTATTCGAAATTCAACTTAGTACAGTAAAATAAGGATGAAAGAGATACCAGAGCTGAAGGTTACACGTTTGCAGATTGGTATTCTTCTTCGTACGTCACATTTTAACTATTTTTGACGTTAAATAAGTAAAGTATATGTCACACGCGGTTTGATATAAATGTTTTCATCAATATTTACTTCGTTACTTGGGTGGATGTCTAATATATATTATTGCTGTTTTTTACAGTCTTATTTATTCATTTCTATTTCATATAACTAACTTTTGTTTTGCTGAATTTTTGTCAATTTTTATTTATTTTTCAAAAACGTTCGTAGTCACTGGAAGATGGGAAGAATATCTCAAAATATTTATGATAGTTGACAATTTAAATTGTTTAAATCGTATGAAATTTATTTTATAAGTAGTAATTTGTTTCAAACATCCATAAGAATGTTTACTCCTAAAATTTTCATAAATATTTACTTCTAAAAATACTTCATGCTGGAGCTAAGACTATAGCTAGCTAAAAATATATATACAATGAAACGTTGAATGTAGTCTAGTGATTATTTTAGGATAAAAATATGTTTGCACGTCTTTGTCGAAAGTATTGAACTTGGTGAGAATATAGAATTAAGGAGAAAAGAAATATCAAAGCGATATAAACTAAATAAATATTTTGTTTGGCATATTTATCGGACACAAAATGTATATTTCGAAGTTTGAAAAGAAAGAAGTCTGATGCACTTGAAGAAATAGCACTCCAGATAGTATCATTATTGATTATAGAAGTCACTCGATTGCGTCGGTTGTATGGAAAATAAATTTATCGCTCCAATATTTGTTTACATGCTCTAGTTATACTTTCTGCAATTTAAAAAAATGTTGTGAAAATATATTTGATTTTTATCAAGGTTTTTTTTATCAAGGAACTGAATATTAGGATAAACATACTATTCTTCCAGATAATGTGTGCGTTAACGAATTTAATGTACTTTCTCAATATTTTCAGCATTCAAACTCAAATAGTTATATTATTTTAGAATTAACCTGAAATATCCAGATATTTGAGAGCATATCACCACACTAAACTTCGATGCGACAGTGAACTTTCGCACTACTGATAAAATTGAAAACAACTGTTAATAATTCAAAACAACTTTCGACCTCAGGGCATGGTTTCGACTACGGATATTATAACTTCAGGATTTCCACAGGGAAGTGTTTTAGAGCCATTACTTTTCTTAGCGTACGTGAATGTTCTGCATGTTAACAATCAAAAGGTGCGTTTATTTGCAGATGATTCTGTTATATTTCGCCAAATCAAAGGTAGCGCTGACGAACCAATATTACAACAGGATTTAGAACAATTACGTGACTGAGTCTGAAACAAATGACATGGTAATTAACGGATCGAAAAATAAAATAATAACGTTCGGGGCGAGGACGAAATTATGAAGAACAAGATTATCGTTTAGGTGAGGTCATCATTCGAAGAGTCTCGTAATGCAAGTATTTAGGCATTCATCTAGATAGTAAATTAGGGTGGGAGAAGCATATAAATCAGGTAACGAGCAAAACATGGAAGTCCTTACATTTTGTAACGCAAATTCTAAAGAAAATTTCTACAAAGGCCAAAGAATTAGCATATCTTTTGCTGGTTTGATCTTTCATGGAATACGGAGTAGCATGTTGGGATCGGTACAGAAAGTCGCACCGGAAAAACCTAGACAGAATACAGAGGAAAACGAATAAGTTTACCTATAGAACTGACGCAATAAAAATTCTTGGGAACCTCTAGAAACGAGAAGAACAAGGGCGAGGATTTGTGCACTTTATAAATCGTACGTAGTTCAGCCAGTTTGGAAGGAAATTCAGGTTAGACTGTAAAAACAAAATTATCTAGGCCGAAGCAATCACACCCACAAAATTCGAACAAGGAAACACAATTCAGATCTTGGGATATTTTAATTTAGTAGCAGAGCAATTAGATATTGGAACTGTTAAACCGCAGCAACTTTCAAAGCCTTTCCTCTAAGTGTCTGAAGTTGTAGAAAAAAGTTAGAACAAGCTGAGAGTAATTGATGTTAAATGAGTAACTGCTGTGAAGTGCTGGTTAGTGAAATTCAAAGCAAAACAGTGTAGTGTAGTGCAGTGAAGCGTAGTGAACGCAATCAATAACTTTTTCTCAATCTAATTTAGCCAATATCTATGTACTCGTAGCTTATATTGATTTTTAGTATCACCAACAGATAATTGTTATATATCATGCTAGAGTTGAAATAATTGTTATAGCACTTGATATTAGAGGTAGTATGATTATTACATCGTATTGTATTGTGCTCTTCTATTACATTTTTATAACATTATTATTATTTTCATTATTATTATTATCATTATTATTATCATTATTATTATTATCATTATTATTATTATCATTATTATTATTATCATTATTATTATTATCATTATTATTATCATTATTATTATCATTATTATTATTATTATTATTATTGGAATTATTGAAATTATTGTTAATTAACTGCCACCGGGTCATACACATTTGTAGTTTAAATAAATGTAGTAAAATGTAATAATTGTTTACACATGAGAATTACGAAAATTAAATGTCAGTTTTAATCATGAAACGAAATATAAACATTGTGAGGATTATTATAATTTGTTTACAGTTTATTATATAAATGATCTTTTAACTTTCCCCGCCTATTTATCTGTATTTTATCATTTACGATCGTAGTCATTTCACTAGACGTTCATCATTGTTACAGTGCAACTGTTCCAAGCTTTCAACATACTAGTTAATATACTGTTCTGAATCTCTATGAAGATATTTTTGCTCATTTCTTGAATATTAATAGACTCACAGAACACATTTAGAAGATTAGAAGATCATGTGGAATCAATAACATATTACAAAGATCTACACAAAGTAAATTATGACGAAAGCATCTTGGCAATCTTCCACGCCAGATGCAAAACATCGCATCTCAGAGCAGGTATGGGAAACAGAATAAAACCCTTCACATTAAAATGCAAAACCAAAAAATGTGTAAAAAAGAAATTGAAAATATGATTATAAAAGAAAAAAATAACGAAATGAGTAGATTTTCAGAAAGGGAAGGAAAGAAAAAGGCCTAATAATGGGATAAGAAAAGAATAATCGGAGAAGGTAGGAAGAAGAATTGTAAAAGAAAATGAACTAAAGGAAAGGTACGAAGAAACAATAAAAAAGATGCAGAAACGTATTTTACAAAGAACGTCGATACCAGACCCGTCACTTCATTTCCGCATCAAATGTTGAACAGGTATACACAAACCAATGACCACGAACACACCAACCATAAAATACATTACGTCACCCAAAACGCACCAACGAATTCCTCTCACCCGGTAGAGAGACGGAGTGGCGACGTCACACAACTCCGCACCCCCTCCCACTCCCCATCCGTTTCCTGGACCCCCGGACACCCCGACAGCCGCGTCGCCAGTTTTCTAATAAGTTAATTAAATTAGGGAGAATTAAGAGTTATCGCTGGCGCTCCACACGCAAACAGGCCCCGAGCGCCGGCGCCGCCCCTCCCCCCTGCCCTCTAGGAGGAGGAGGGGGTTTCCGCTCTGTTTACCCCCTGGCACCGCGTTAAGATTCGGTTGAACGCGATTTGTGGCGGCAATTTCGTGCCGTGGAGGTGGCGGAGAATGGAGACCTGGAATGAAACGAAAGTGAAGATAAGGAGGTGGGGATGAGGAGAGGGTGGGGATGAGGAGAGGGCGGGTATGAGGAGAAGGCGGGTGTGAGGAGAGGGCGGGTGTGAGGAGAGGGCGGTTGTGAGGAGAGGGCGGGTGTGAGGAGAGGGCGGGTGTGAGGAGAGGGCGGGTGTGAGGTGAGAGCGGATGTGAGGAGAGGGCGGGTGTGAGGAGAGGGCGAGTATGAGGAGAGGGCGGGTATGAGGAGAGGGCGGGTGTGAGGAGAGGGCGGATGTGAGGAGAGGGCGGGTGTGAGGAGAGGGCGGGTGTGAGGAGAGGGCGGATGTGAGGAGAGGGCGAGTTGTGAGGAGAGGGCGGTTGTGAGGAGAGGGCGGGTGTGAGGAGAGGGCGGGTGTGAGGAGAGGGCGGGTGTGAGGTGAGAGCGGATGTGAGGTGAGGGCAGGTGTGAGGTGAGAGCGGATGTGAGGAGAGGGCGGGTATGAGGAGAGGGCGAGTATGAGGAGAGGGCGGGTATGAGGAGAGGGCGGGTGTGAGGAGAGGGCGGATGTGAGGAGAGGGCGGGTGTGAGGAGAGGGCGGGTGTGAGGAGAGGGCGGGTGTGAGGAGAGGGCGGGTGTGAGGAGAGGGCGGGTGTGAGGAGAGGGCGGATGTGAGGAGAGGGGCGAGTGTGAGGAGAGGGCGGTTGTGAGGAGAGGGCGGGTATGAGGAGAGGGCGAGTATGAGGAGAGGGCGGGTATGAGGAGAGGGCGGGTGTGAGGAGAGGGCGGGTATGAGGAGAGGGCGGGTGTGAGGAGAGGGCGGATGTGAGGAGAGGGCGGGTGTGAGGAGAGGGCGGGTGTGAGGAGAGGGCGGGTGTGAGGAGAGGGCGGGTGTGAGGAGAGGGCGGATGTGAGAAGAGGGCGGGTGTGAGGAGAGGGCGGGTGTGAGGAGAGGGCGGGTGTGAGGAAAGGGCGGGTGTGAGAAGAGGGCGGGTGTGAGGTGAGAGCGGATGTGAGGTGAGGGCAGGTGTGAGGTGAGGGCGGATGTGAGGAGAGGGCGGGTGTGAGGAGAGGGGCGGTTGTGAGGAGAGGGCGGGTGTGAGAAGAGGGCGGGTGTGAGGTGAGAGCGGATGTGAGGTGAGGGCAGGTGTGAGGTGAGGGCGGATGTGAGGAGAGGGCGGGTATGAGGAGAGGGCGAGTATGAGGAGAGGGCGGGTATGAGGAGAGGGCGGGTATGAGGAGAGGGCGGGTATGAGGAGAGGGCGGGTATGAGGAGAGGGCGGGTATGAGGAGAGGGCGGGTGTGAGGAGAGGGCGGATGTGAGGAGAGGGCGGGTGTGAGGAGAGGGCGGGTTGTGAGGAGAGGGCGGGGTGTGAGGAGAGGGCGGGTGTGAGGAGAGGGCGGGTGTGAGGAGAGGGCGGTTGTGAGGAGAGGGCGGGTGTGAGAAGAGGGCGGGTGTGAGGTGAGAGCGGATGTGAGGTGAGGGCAGGTGTGAGGTGAGGGCGGATGTGAGGAGAGGGCGGGTGTGAGTAGAGGGCGGGTGTGAGGAGAGGGCGGGTGTGAGGAGAGGGCGGGTGTGAGGAGAGGGCGGGGTGTGAGGAGAGGGCGGGTGTGAGGAGAGGGCGGGTGTGAGGAGAGGGCGGGTGTGAGGAGAGGGCGGTTGTGAGGAGAGGGCGGGTGTGAGAAGAGGGCGGGTGTGAGGTGAGAGCGGATGTGAGGTGAGGGCAGGTGTGAGGTGAGGGCGGATGTGAGGAGAGGGCGGGTATGAGGAGAGGGCGAGTATGAGGAGAGGGCGGGTATGAGGGAGAGGGCGGGTATGAGGAGAGGGCGGGTGTGAGGAGAGGGCGGATGTGAGGAGAGGGCGGGTGTGAGGAGAGGGCGGGTGTGAGGAGAGGGCGGGTGTGAGGAGAGGGCGGGTGTGAGGAGAGGGCGGGTGTGAGGAGAGGTACGATATACGTACGTATACGAGAGATTAAGAAATGTATTAGACAATGGGTGCTGTAATTCTCCTTTCAGGAAGAGAATCATAATGACAAAAAAATCAATACAATTTAAGCAACGAAATAGATGTATCTTAGGAGAGTTACAGCCTACAAAAAAACAAGATCTCAAAAAAGCGAAATATCCAGAAATATTTGGAAATGTATAATAAGCGAGTATTGACGTATTTAGAGAACCATAGACGCACGATATTGAAATAATGGGTAAAGAAAAGTTTAACAATTGAGTATCGACCAAAGGGAAAAAGATCGGAAGACCTCGGAAGAGATGATAATAACGTAGAAAGTGAAATCGAAACATTCATGTCAAATTTATGAAAGGAAGGAAATTTAAGAACGTAAATATTGAGCCAATGTTGCAAATATGGCTAATTTTCGAATTAGCAGGTTCATTTGCAAATTAATTAGACGGTATGGATAAAACTGTATGAATGACAACAAACGGATCATTTCGCATAACATCCGCGTAATATTGACGTTAGTTACATTGGCTAAACTGAGGCGATCGTTAGAGAACGAAGCACATATTGTGTTCACAACAAGTATTTTGAGGATAAAATGCCTTGGAATGTATAGGTTGCACAGGAGCAAGTTTGTTTTATGAAATCCCTGACACCTAAGGTTAGAGCCTTATCACTCCAACTCGAAAATGCGGAAGGAGGGGTCAATTGAGGTATGAAGTTAGGTTAGTCTACATGATACCAAGTAAATGAAAACAATGAAACTGTGGAACTCGAAATAACATACCTTGTGTCTCACTAACCTGAAACCTTCCCACCAACTGAGCCCTGCTTATCGTATAATATGCTATTCTTCGTCAGTTTAATGCTCTTTACCTACACTAGACATCTCGTTAAAGTCCGAAATAAGTGCTTTATCCACCCATCGTGAATAAAAATGACAGTAAGTGTGAAACATGAAGTGAAGTGCAGTGAAGTGATTTCATTTCGTTCTGTTTATTTCGCTAATCTAAAGCGTCTTTTGTAGGCTATTCTGACAAAAGTTGGTATTTATTGACTTGTGTTAACGAGTGTTTTACGTGTTAGAAATGTAAAAATTATTATTAGTATTGTATATTATCATGTTGAAGGTAAAATGTTTATCCATATTTGTCTGAATATGATTGTGAGTGAATACGTGCAGGATGGTGTGTAGGCGAGTGTTCCTATGTCTTTGTATGATATGTATGTAAGCGTGTATGTTTGTATGTATGAATGTTGGTGTAATATGTAAGTAAGTTTATTTACTTCAATGTTAGTATATGCGTAGTTTCATTTGTTGTATATGTATGTAAATGCATTTGCATGTTCTAGATAATGACCAAGATAATTTGTTTTTTACATTGATTTTTTATATATTGTTTT
This sequence comes from Acheta domesticus, assembly GCA_031308135.1. NCBI lineage: Eukaryota > Metazoa > Arthropoda > Insecta > Orthoptera > Gryllidae > Acheta > Acheta domesticus. The sequence goes on from JAHLJT010002630.1 coordinate 15,822,756, forward strand.
TATTGTTAATTGTGTTCTGTAATTGTAAATGTACTTTTATGTTTCTGTATTCTGCCACTGGGCAACATCCGCCCAATTGTAGAATAAACCTTATATCTATATCTATTAACCGGTTAATTAGCGAATAAGGCAGATTCGGATACAAACCTGTACACAAACACATTAATTTTTAATTTCAACAACATGAAACTTTTCATTTTTTCAACACTTATACATTAGATGAAACATCCAATTAAACAAAATAATATATTATTCTTTTCCATAATTTTAGCAAAAAATTTCAAGCACAATATTGTTCTGATCTCTTACGAAACTTGCAAATGAGCAAACATCGACAATGCAGTACCTTTGACCAGAAGCTTCTAAGGTTCGAGTCCCGACGGCGCGCGGCAGAATTTTCGACACTAGCTGCATAGCTATGTCGAATTCAGCGCTGTCTGGAGCAATATTCTAGCGGTTGAGACTGCTTTGATTGATAGTTTTCCGTGATGTCTCCGATTTCCATCAGCCGAATGACGGAGCAATACACTAACAAACGGGTCACGGACCGCGCGCAATTATTCCGGTCGCCTTTCTTTTCCTATCCTTTCCCCTTATATAGAAGAATTCACGTAAGAACAAGCAAAAGTGACAGTTCGCTAAACAAGTGAACATCACATGTCATTCGGAGAAATATCCCTCCGCCGCGGCAGCTGTTCAGAAACACGTGCACCAGTACGCATCTTACATTCAAGACTATGTTTTAAAATAAACATAATATTTATCACGCAAAAAGTAAATTCCATATAACGTGCATTAAAAATAAATTTTTACAGAAGAGCACGTAGCACCACACTTCCTAATTTCAATTATTTCTCGTGGCGCACTATATTTTCGTTAGACGAGGACATGACAAAAGGAAGCGTCGAAACCATTTACAAGTTAGCCAACTGCAAAGAAACGAATCGAGGAAGGAGAGTTCAATGGGATCAAGGACACAACGATCCCAGAACCTTCGGTTATGTTGCCAGCACTAGCAGTCAAAATTACTTGTTCTTACATGAATCTCTCTTTACAGACTTACACTTGCATGCACTACAGTACCACACGTGCCGAGAGACGATTCATGAGCTTAGAGCTTGTCCCGGCTGGGGCGGTGCCCGCTGATAGGAGATACCTGGTAGAGGAAAAACCTCGCTGGACGTGGTGTTGGTCGATGGAGGATCTCGCAAATCCGGCGGGGACGATCAATAGGAAATGGTATGCACTACGCTTACGGGACAAATGAACTTAGCAGATGGCGCGCCCGGAATCACTAATCGATTTCGGATGGCGTAACGGGCAGATGTACCCAAGTTCGCGGGTTCAAACCCGATCGAAACCGTGGATTTTTAAGGGTGAAAAAATCCTTCGTACTCTCTCAGCCTGAATCAGTGAAATATTACTGATTGACAGGGACTATTCACTGATGGTGTTAGCAATAACTCTGCCACTGACAATCAGTGAATTGAACTGAACAATTCAGTGAAAATCGGGTCCACTTTTTGAATCAGTGAAACTTTACTGTTTGAATCACAACAGCAGCACGTGAACGTGACTGAACGATCAGTGAGCGATGGCGGCGCGGCACTTTTACCACTGACGACCAGTGAAATGCTGGCGGTCATTATGAAAAGATTCGCATATTCACCGATTGCCAGCGAAACTACACTTTTCGACTGAAGATATCAGTGACTTCAGCTCTCACTGATTGAATCCGTAACAATTTCACTGATTCAAATTCAGAGAGTACGCCTTCCTTTGGAGGGGAAGTAAAGCCGGCTGTCCCATGTTAGTAGATTTACTTGCATGTAAAAGATCCTCAAGCCTAAATGAAGCCTCTGGGCAAAATTCAAATCGCAGGTTTCGTCGCCCGAGATAATACCTTCTTTCTCCGCTAGTTGGTGAAAGGAGTGTAGCGAAATTTGCGTGGTCAGACGGAAGAGCAGGTCTCATGGCCTGAGTCTCGCCACGTAAAATAAGGCATCAATTCAATTCAATTCAATCAATCAGTCCAAATGTGGAGCTGCCCAAGAATACAGCATGTTAGTCGACTTGGGGATATCTCACAGGGAGCGCCTTCTGCAAGGAGAAGAAGAAAAAAATGAAGTCTGAACGGCGAGTGGCAGCTTCCGACGGGGGGGGGGGGCGGGGGCGGCTGCCTTCCTCAGGCGGCGCGGGGGCGCCCCGCCCGCGCTTCCGTCGGCAGCCCGCAGGGGCGCGCCACACGTAACGGAGGGGAAGGGATTCCACGGCGGGGGAAGCCGGCGACACCTCGTGCGGCGGACGCGCTCGGAAGGGGGGGTGGCGTCAAGAGAGAGGAACGTGACGTCTTGGGCACAAAACTTGAGAATGAAGAAGTGTCGATCGCGACTTTTTCCTCCGGACGTTACAGCCAGAGGACTTCAACAGGTGAAATGTCGATAACAGATCAATCCCTCTTTTTGAAACTATTGTAGTAATACTGCTATTACTAATAATAATAATAATAACAATAATAAAGAGAAAATTTCGATAGAAAATCATCTATGTTAGAAGGGATGGAATCATGTCGCCTGCTATTAAATTGTGTCGGTAGGCACTGAATCGTGTCCAGTGAGAATCAATCGTGTTGATTGGGACTGAATCGTGCCGGGTGCGGATCAATCGGATCGGGCGGATTCGTTTCGGGTGAAAGTAAATCATATCCGAGGTAACTGAATCGGGTCGAGTGGAATTGTATCAGGACGGGTACAATTGACCCGGGCCAGGTGGAATTAAATCGGTTCGGTTGTGATTGAATCGGTCAGGTTGTGATTGAAATCGGTTCGGTTGTGATTGAATCGGGTCAGGCGAGATTGAATCGAGTCAGGTGGGATTCATTCGAGGATGGGATTGAATCGGGACGTGTGGAAATAAGTGGCATCAGCCGACATCCAATGAGTCGCCGGCGTTCCGTTGTGACCATCCGGGATTAAGTAGGCTGCTTGATTGCAGAGGTGTCGGACAACACATGCCTCCCGATACCGGAAAGCATCGCTGTGTGAGCGACTCGTGAAGGCTCGACAGACGCGTGGTGGCGGCGGCGGCGGCGGTGGCGGATATGCAGGGCGACAGGGGGAGGCGTGGCGGCGGCGGCGGAGCGCGAACAGACGGGGGCGGCCGACAGGGGTCGCTCCGCAGGCGGTGACGCGCGCCGCGGAGTGGCAGGCGGGGGCGGGGGACGAGACATCGCCGCATTTGATCGATAGGGGAGGAAGAGGCCTTCTAAAAAACACGCCTCGAGGGCGCATCAGTCAATTTGTCAAACACGCTTCTGGCCCGCGCGCGCCCGACGCTGGCGGCCTCGTACGTGCCGTCCCCCGCCGCCGCCGCCGCCGCCGCCAACACTGCCGCGACTGCCGCCGCTGCCACCGCCGCCACCGCCGCCACCGCCGCCGCCGCCACTACCACCGCCGCCACTGCCGCCGCCGCCACCGCCGCCACTGCTGCCGCCGCCGCCACCGCGAGCTGATAATACGAAAGTATTTTGCTTTCTTTGTTGTATCATAGTTTTATCTGAACATTGGGGCATCGACTAACTTTTAGTACTAGTTCATGCTCCAAACGTAACCGTCTAAAAACATTATTTATAAAATATTTAAAACAATAATGCATTGCAATAATTCAATAAAATATTACAATAAGTCAATAAACATTTTCAAAAATAATGTTTTTAAACATGTTTTAAAACATTCGCTAATGATGTCTGGTACTCAGCAGACGGGCAAGACGTCTCCGCACACATCACCTTACGCTAGTCTCTACCCAGTCCTAACTATGTTTTTTTGCTGTAGTTTTATCAAATTTAACTGAACACTTGAGCATTGTCTACATTTAGCACTGCTCTTCTTGCCTCAAAAGTAACAGCTTTTACTAGTGGCAATCGAAAAACCTACGCTTTTACTTGTGGCTTTTTAAAACGTTATTCGTATGTTTTCTTTATAGAATATCGAAAGCCTGTTCCGCTAATGAAGCTCGGTACCCAGCATATCGGGCAAGACGTCAACCCACACATCATCTTATGCCCGGCAACACCCCAGCCCATTTATTTATTGTACTGTAGCATTAGCAAATTTAACTGAACCCTTGAGCATTGTCCTACATTTAGCACTAGTGGTAAATATTGCACATTTAACATGTTCTAAAAGTAACTGCCTTTACTAGTGACTGTCTAAAAACCTTATTTATAAAACGTTTTCTTTATAGAATATCGATAGCGGGTTCCGCTAATGAAGCCCGAAACCCGGGAAATCGGGCAGGATTGCACCCCACACATCACCTTACGCTCGACTTCCCCCCACCCCAATTATTTATTGCACAGTAGCATTAGCAAATGTAACTGAACACTGGAGTACTGTCTCACATTTCGCACTAGTGGTAAATATTGCACATTTAACATGTTCTAAAAGTAACTGCTTTTACTAGTGACTGTCTAAAAACCTTATTTATAAAACTTTTTCTTATAGAATATCGATAGCGGGTTCCGCTAATGAAGCCCGAAACCCGGCAAATCGGGCAGGATTGCACCCCACACATCACCTTACGCTCGACTTCCCCCCACCCCAATTATTTATTGCACAGTAGCATTAGCAAATGTAACTGAACACTGGAGTACTGTCTCACATTTCGCACTAGTGGTAAATATTGCACATTTAACATGTTCTAAAAGTAACTGCTTTTACTAGTGACTGTCTAAAAACCTTATTTATAAAACGTTTTCTTTATAGAATATCGATAGCGGGTTCCGCTAATGAAGCCCGAAACCCGGCAAATCGGGCAGGACGGCACCCCACACATCACCTTACGCTCCACTCCACCCCCACCCCCGCCCCCCTGGCGTCGCCGACGCGGCGCCCGCAACAGGCCCCAAACAACGACGCGTCGCGCGCGCGACAGGCGAGCGTCGGCCAGGGGGGGGCGGGGGGGGGCGGGGGGGGGGCGGAGAGGCTGACGCTAAAAAGCGTCGACGGGCCGTCACGGGGGCGGCGTGCCGTCATGGCCCCGTCGACGTCTGCGTCGCTCGCACGCGAGGACAGGGGGCCGTGGGGAAGGCACGGAGCGGGGGAAGACACGGAGCAAGAGGAGGAGGAGGAGGGTGGAGTGGCGAAGGAAATTCTGGGGCACCTACACTGCTAAACATTTAACATCAATTTGATAATATTTAGTGGTTACATGTTGACTGTCACATGTACGGTAATGTCATTAACGTTGCAGTTCGCAGGGATTTTGTTGTCACGAAACGGTTTCATGTGGACATAATATTTTCTTCCATTATTTATATATTTTCTGTATTTTTTTCTGCAGGAAGAGGAAGAATGAGAAAGAAGAAGAAGAAAGTGGAGGAGAAGGAGGAAGAGGAGGAGGAGGAGGAGGAAGAGTGGATGGGGAGAGGAGTGGAACAGGTAAGAAAATTCTGGGGCGCCTATAAAACGTAACATTTCACATCAATTTGTCAAAAATTAAAGGAATAAATGTAGAGTGTCACACGTGAAAATATCTAGGTTGAATGTTACACTAATAACATTGCGTCCACACACTGACACATTTTTTAAAATATCACAAGGTTTTTTGTTCTAAACAAAATTAATTGAATGAGCATATTTTATTTACGCAAACTTTCCACTATTTGTATATTTTCTGTCTTTTTCTGGAGGAGGAGTATGAGGAAGAGGAGGAGGACAAGGAAGAGGGGAAGGGGTGAGAAGGGGAGCATCAAAGGAAATTCTGGGGCGCCTACACAACGTAGCATTTCATATCAATATGTTGAAAATAAAACGACATATATGTGAATTTTTCATATGTAATGGAGAAAAATGAAGTTAAATATATTTAAATTATAACGTACCACAAGGTATCTGCCTCCACCAATGAATTTAAAACGATCAATGTTGAGTCGCACATGCTAAACATTCAATATTATACCATTAACATTGCGTCCGCTCTCGTTAACATGTTTGCAGAGTGTTTGACACAGAAAATGGTTTCACATGAAAATAATATTTTATTTAAGTGAGCTTTCAATTATTTACATATATTCTAGATTTCTGAAGGAGGAGGAGAAGGGGAAGGAGAAGAAGGAAGGAAGAGGAGAAGAAAGAGGAGGAGGTGGAGAAGGAGGAGGAGAAAGAGAAGAAATAGGATGAGAAGGAGAAGTCGGAAGAGGAGAAGGAGGCAGAGGAGAAGCAGGGAGAGGAGAAGGAGAAGGAGGAAGAGAAAGAGGAGAATGTAGAGGAGGAGGGGGAAGAGGGGGAGGGGGAAGAGGGGGAGGGGGGAAGAGGGGGGAGGGGGAAGAGAAGGAGGAGAAGGAGGAGGAGAGGGAAGAGGACCAGGTATTGATTAGAGACACCACAGAAAAATACTGATCAGAGCACCCGGTCACAAGAATTCTCCTCCAGATTTCTCGTGAATTCAATGTATCTATTTAGCTAGGTGTAAATTTGCCACCGCCAGGACTCAAACTTTAGAACCCCGCGGTCAGAGACCTCCCAGTGATTTTGGGGTACTTAGAGAAACTTCGCCGGTACACACATTTTCAAGAATCCCAAGCTTCAGGTTCTAAAGGAAATCGGGTTTGCGTCATCTAGCGGTGAATCAAATATCCTACATTTGCGTCCAGAGCTTCGGATAGAGCAATAACAAACGTTTTAAGGTAAAAACTCACTGAAAACATTTAAGTGAACGAATTAGGGACTTCAGCTTGAAATGCCAACTTTTTCTCTGAAAGAATATACAATACAGCTACCATAAGGTCTTAGAGAAAGTTTTCATTGCCTTTAGAAATGCATTACATATTGCGTGACACATTTTAATTAATTGTAATTTTTTTTTACATTAGAAGTATAATACTTGGGGAGTACAAACTACGACTCACGGTGATCAGCAACCATGATCATTCGTGAGTACGAAGTACGTACTATAGTACTACCGTATATCATAGTACCACCCATAATTTTTTCCATAAATTAGAAACTATACCTGTGAATTTTTTCAATTGCAATGTTTCATATTATCTGTGCCACAGATAGTACTAAATGGGCAATCCTTTAAATGTATAAGGATCTGAAAATAGTCATTTTTCATCTTTGCAAGCGAATTATTTTAAATATTTACCTCCTCAATATACGACAATATCAAGCTGTCGTCAACAGTTAAATCATTTATTACCTTTTCTACAACAAAATACTAATTTCTCTTGGAATATTTGAAGGATGTAAAATGAAAATATACATTTTCCATCCATTCAATCACGTTTATAATACAGCAAGTGTTCAGTTTGCAGCATCAGCTTACTGCAGCATAAAGCAAGTACACTTTTTTAAAGATTTTGAAAATTGGGAGGAGCAACTGTGTAAATTGTGTCTTGATGTCTATTAGTTTCATTCACGAAAAAAGGGAAATTCATTGTTAAAAATTATTATCCCGTTTGTAATATGACAAATTACGTCTAATAAATTCATTTTGAACAAAATGACCGCATTAAAAAAGCCTTGTATGCTAATACAAAACTGTATTGCAAGAGGTTATCGTCTGCACCTACAAAATGAGAATTAATACCTACAGTAAGAATGCTTCCGGAGAAAAAAATGACAGCTACAAAGAGAAAGAAAAAAAGAGAGACGACTAGTTTCATTTTCTTTTGTCGTGCGTGGGGACATAAAACGTAACAAGCACATAGCGCGAGCATGGAGCACAAAAAGAAAAAAAAAGATGAAAAAAAAAAAGAAATTCTCCTTCTGTAGATGTCATCTTGGATCTCCCTCGCGCCACGACTCGGCCAGCAAACGAACGATAAAACGCCCCCAATCCGCGATTTCACGCTAAACAATGCTCTATTACCAGGGCTACCAACGCTCCGGCGATTCTCTCAACGCTTCAACGTCCCCCTTTGCATTTCTCAGTTCACGCAGTAGAACAAATGGCATAAAAGAATGGTATAAATTAAAATAATTGTGCTGCTTCGTACAATTTACACGATTTCGAAAATGTGCACCATTGGACAATGTGACTTTAAAAGTTCCACACATAGTGACAAAATAAATTGTATGAACAGAAAAGGTTTGAGATTACTGAAATCTGAATGTTCGAAGTTATCAGAAACCGAGAAATGTGTTTTCAGTATCGGTGCAAAAATGTATCACTTCTTTATCTGTTTACATTTGTCATTATAAATTTCAAATTAAACAAATGAATACTTAAATGTTTAAAATTATTCATTAAAGAAATGGGACTGTTTCAAAATGTATGAGCAATCCTTACATGAATAAAATATTGACCATTACATGACATACAGTACGTGAAAAAATTTGCAATATAATTATTTGTGTCCTTGTTTGGAACGGAATAACAACATATTGTTATAAATTTACTTTCGACGAGAAAATATTTGAATTTATGCTGAACGATATTCTTCTTGGGGACTAATATTCTTCAATATTCAACAGCAAATAGTAATTTGGATAAGAATTGTTTAGGAAATCCAGCCTTCATTTCACGATTTTACATTGTTAGACGTAGTAAAAGGTTAAATCTAAATATGATTCTGTACATCACAATTATTTTTCTTTTTGAAGATAATTATTCAATATTTGTGGGCAAATTGAACTAATTTTAAATTATCAATGACCAGCTGCGATGGCGAATATGTAGTTTAGGGTCTTTTCACTAGAAATTCGTTAACTGGGAGGTCCTTGGTTCGAATCCTTTCGACGGAAGGATTAAGTACCAAAGTCCCCACCCCCCAGCATTTAAAGAAGGAAAGTCGAAAAGCTGAATAAGAATCATCGGCTCTATGACAATTCTCGAGAGAGGCTAGTGTGATCCACTGCTCCGTGGTTTCCTCTGATCATTCTTGACGGATGCCGGAGTACTACCTTAAACATCGGGCCACGGTCAGAGAGCGACCATTTCTTCCCCCTCATTCCCATTGTTAGAGCAGAGCAATGGGCAGATATACCACTCTCGTATAGCTCACTGCTTTAGATAGAAAATCACAGACCACAACAAGATCTGCAATAGAGCGACTATACGTAGCTGTGAATCTCCTAAATCGCTGTGAATCTCTTGATGGGTTAACCTAAAATATAAAAATAAAAAACTCTTGCAAAAATAAAAAGTTGCTATTTGGTATTTCTTGATCACAATCGTCTGTTAGCTTCACTCATCTCACACCCGTTTGCTTCACACGCCCTCTCCCACCCAACCCATCCTGCCCATTGTTCTCCACCCGTTTTGTTTTGCTAACGCCGACTAACTTTTTATTGCGAGTTACATAATATTTAGTAAGATTTTGTTGTGAAACCAAAGGGTTAAATTTCTGGGATCGCGAAACCTCAAGTATTTTCTCGCCTTTGCAAAAATATTCGTGCAAAATTTAAGAGCAGTCGTTCCAGTAGTTGAAACGTTTTTATGAAACTCACAAACACAGACTCATGGTTGACCGAGGTCGCCGCGTCCTAAACTGTAGTTATCTGCCGTTCGTCATATTGAGACCTTTCTCTGGATAAGATGTGTGGTTGTCGACTGCGCACAGGTTTATAAACCCACGAGTAGAATAATGACCAAAACGTTGGAAAACCTGCCCAGAATGTAGCATCTTCAGACAGCTAAATATCTATTGAGTCAGCCCGCGGAAGTCTACAAACACACACGCACATACACACTCACTCATATATTTTAATATATTCAGATTACGCCAAAAGCAAACTGAAAAAAAATCGTTTGAACATTTCGACATGTCGCCCCCATCTACACCCCACTGTGCCTCGCACCCCTACTACACCACCTCTCCCGGGGGTGGCGTCTTACCCCAGATTTACAAAAATCAGATCTGTTATCTTTCACCCCCGGGAGGGCCGCAGAGCTCAGAACTCAGAGGGCGGAGAGCGACGAGGCCTCGCCGACAGAGAGCTGTCGTGGAGGAGAAGGCGGCGCGGCGGTGGGAGGGGGCCTTGAATTAAAAACGCCGAGGGATCAAGGGGGCTGAGGGTAGACGGCGCTGCGGTCGCGAGGGAGCGCCGTCGACAGTTGACAAACGGCTCAAAAAGACGCGCCACTGACTCACGGATTCCTTTGCGTGTGCGGAGGAGGTTCGGGAGAAGCGGTGGAGTGGAGAGTCACCCTGGCTCGGTTCGGTGCTGCTTTCTAGATCGTGCACGAGGAATTGCATGGGTTGGAATCAGAGAGATCTACGTGATGTTTTGACAAACGCTAAGATGCTGCGAATACCATCTCTAAGGACCTTGTCTCACAGTTTTTGTCTCATAAGTATTAATTTTACATTCTCGCTACGGAGTAGAGAGAATATTTTGTAATGCTGCGCGAAAAAAACGGCGAATTTTCGGCAGAAAAACTCGTACTACAGGGCCCTGGTAAAGAAACAGTGGATAAATCCAGTTGCTAAATTTTGAAAAACAAATCCTCTACCACTTGGTGTAACCAGAATCTAGGTTCTGTGAGTCCTAGATACCGAAAAATCAATTAACAGCAAAACGCCCGTCCGTCTGTGAACACCACTAGCGCCTAAACCAAACGTACGATTTCTTCCAAAATGGATATACCTTGGTCGATCTGGTCCGACATGAGACGCTACGATTTTGAAAAACTTTCTTCAAAATTTGGGGTAGTTTACATAAACCCTCCAGACATTTACAAAATTTTCTCAAAAACGGCTCCAAATGTTTCCTTTACATTTCTTGTAAAAATAGAGTAAAATACACTTATAAAGGTGGCATAGCTCCGATTTTCAGGGTTAACTCTGAATTTTCGAAAATCGCAAGTTTGAATTTTTTCGGCCTCTTCCTACAACTACAAAGCTAAAGATAGAGATGTTTCCTTCAAATAAAATGTGTTCTCCATAGTGAGTTCTTTCATTGGGGTCATATTCATTCTTTTAAAAAATTAAGTAGTTTTCGCGCAATATTGCGAGCAATATGTGTAATTTAAAAAACAATAAGAAAACAAGATTTTCTCAAAAATGGGTACGAATTTGTTCTTTAAACTTTTGGTAGAGATAGTGCTAAATGTACTATATGAGTTGGCATAAATATCAGTTTGATTTATTCTTTTGTTTTTCCAAAAATTACACAAATGTAACTTTTTTACTTGTCTCTCACGCTAATATTTAGAAAATTGGCGTTATGTTCACATTATTGCATTTATGAATTGCATTTATGACTCTTCGATAACGTCATATATAGTTTCTCGAAAAATCAACAGTTTTGTGTGAAAAAGGACTCAAAATTCCGCATTTTCAGGAACGCTCAAACGCTATTTTTTCAAAACGGCTGCAAATTCTTTCTTTACACGTTTCGTGCATATAGTGATAATTGCTCTCTTTGAGATGAGATAATTCATTTTACTGTATAATTTTGTTTTTTCAAAAACTACGCAAATGTATTTTTTTAATATATCTTATGCCGTTAATACGCACATTTCGAGCGATTTGTAAACACTTTAGAAGTTGTGAGTGGAAGTGCCTCAAATGACTTTAAGTGAAGTTTTTCCAAAATTCAATAGTTTTGTGGGAAAAAGAACTTGAAATTTCGCATTTACAGTAGCGCTTAAGCGCCATTTCTTAAAACCAGCTCCAAATTTTCCAATGAAAATTACCGTTTAGGGCGACGTTAATATTCTTAAAGTAATGTTTCGGTTTCACTATTAGTAAACCTAAAAATTGAGAAAATTAAAAAAAAAGAGTACTTTGGGTGGCAATAGATAGCAGTTGGCGAAAGTATGTGGCAAGACAAAAGCTAGACCAGAACAAAGAAATTAGAAACCTAACTATTAAGAGAAGTCTGGGCCACTCTTTAGGACCATTAGTTACAGATGAAGAATACGCTTTTTTCGGGTACTATTACTAAAACAATTTTTATATTTTTCCCCAAATTCGGACGTTACATGAAGAGTTTTTTCTGGCATTCTTTTGAAACAACGCCAGAATCGGTCTTAATATGGCAGCTGAAGAAAGTTTTAAAGGTACCTTTCGACAAGACTGTGGGTTGTCGAGGTGTCGGCGTGTAGGGGTGATGGTGTGTAAGGGTGTCGGAGTGCAAGGGTTTGGTGAGTAGATGTGTCGGGACATAGGAATGTCGGGGTAAATGGATGTCGGGCTGTTTAGGTGCCGGAGAGTCGGGTGCCTTAGCTGTTTGCAAAATGAACGCGATAATCGAGGAAGATGACAATGGCAAATTTTACTGTCTTAGAGTCACAAGTTGGTGTGTTGGAAAAACAGGTTCAAATATGCTTTTATTGTTTTTCAACTATCTTCGACGCCTATCATTTACTCATGCAATCACTCTTTAATACAAGAAGACGGAAACGCTTGAGGATAAGAATTTTTAAACAACAATAATAATAATAATAATAATAATAATAATAATAATAAATAAAACTTGACTACACTTCCAGGTCATTCAAAAGACTGGGAAGTGCAGGAAACTACTTTATTTGGAACAGCCCACGTTTTGCGCAAAGTATTGTAGAAGCACCGACAGTCCCTAGATCTGCTCCTGAAGTAGCTGGTTGCAACCTGGTGTAGATTTTATATTCAGCTGACTCATAACATCTTTAGTCGTAATATAAAGGAATAATAATAATAATAATAACAACAATATAATGCCGGATGTACTGTCTTTTTAGGTGCGGCATTGTGTCCCCTAATGAATTCTTACATCGCACGTTAAATGCATTACACACAGACCATCTAGTGGGGTGCAGCGCCTAGTCTTTCGCAAGGCGACATTCCACGTTCGCGTTGCGTTCCACCAGCCGCTCGCCGCCTATTGTTTCTTCCTCCGCCGCGGCGGTGGCTGGTGCGGGTTCCGCATATCTCCTTCTCCTTCATCTTCCCAACCCCCGGCGCCGTCGTCCTCGTCTCGCGAGGGATAAGAAGAAAAAAAAACACGAGCGGCGCCGCGCGGCGCAGAGCTCGCCCAAGAACAAAGAACATCAAAAAGTCGTCGCCGTTGTCGTCGCCGTCCCGCTCTTTTCCGCCGAGAAAATGGGCAAGAGGGGGGGAGGGGAGGGGGTGGGAGGAGGGGGAAGTAGGATGACGCGAAGCGGAGATGAGGGGGCGGGCCCACCGCTTCTGTCGCCACCGGATTGCTGCCTCTCTCTCGCTCGACGTGCTAACTCTGGCCGCGCGGCTCGCCTCGTGGCCAACCGTACTTGCCAGGCGGTGGAGGTTGTGGCCAGAGGCCGCCAAGTTTCTAGGAATGGAGATGGGATGTCGGAGCGTCGGGATGTTGGTGTGTCGGAATGTCGAAGCAGCGGGATGTAGGAGCGACGTGATGTAGAAGCGTTGGGATGTCGGAGCGTCGGGATGTCGGAGCGTCGGGATGTCGGAGCGTCGGGATGTCGGAGCGTCGGGATGTCGGAGCGTCGGGATGTCGGAGCGTCGGGATGTCGGAGCGTGGGGATGTCGGAGCGTGGGAATGTCGGAGCGTGGGGATGTCGGAGCATCGGGATGTCGGAGCATCGGGATGTCGGAGCGCCGGGATGTCGGAGCGCCGGGATGTCGAAGTGTCAGGGTGTTGGAGTACCACGATACTGGAGTGTCAGCATGTCGGAGCGTCGGGAAGTCGGATGGTCAGAACATTGGAGTATACGGATACTGGAGTGTTAGGTAGTCGAACCTGCAGCAAGCCCGTGAGAATTTTTTTTATTATTGAATTTGTATTTCTGTAAAGTACTTTCGAGACAAATTTTTAAAATTTGAACTTTTACCACAAAATACATTCCGAAAAGTTATTTTATTTTTTATATTTTTTAAATGCATTCGTAATGACTTTCTTTGAATACCTGCGTTTACAAATATGAAACAAAATATGAACAATATCCGGAATAAAATGCGTGACCAAAATTAAAAAAAGAGATAAGAAATAGAGGAAATATAATTTATGTTGGGTGGACACGCACTACTTTATTCAATAAGGCACGATGGTGAATTACAAACGACATACCGTATTTTATACTAAGAAATTGTACACACAAAAAAATACGAGATGCTCTGCTAGAAGAGAAATAGAGAATGCTATCAGTAAGATTAGTTCACGAATGATGACATCAATGAAAAATCTGCTTTACGAAAAAAGAAAATGAAAACGCAAGTGAAGTGACAGCGGTCACGGCAGCGGAAAAATGAACGGGATAATCGAGGAAGATGACCATGGCAAATATGGACACTGTGAGGGTTGCAGCGCGCAATACACGCAATACGGGGTAGAGGGAGCAATCTGTATTAGAGAGAAGGAAGCCAGTGTAGGGTTAGTCGCCTCGAACAAAGCTAGTCACGGGAGTAGGGTTCGATTCTGAGTTTTGATGAAGAGAATGGAAGAGGATAGACGATCAGACGTAAGTGAAGGTAAACGAAAGAGAAAACTCACGAGCGACGGCGCAGAAGGGGGCGAAAGCGAAGGTAAAGAGGACGGGAGTGAAAGTAAAGGCAGGGAAGAAAAGATGAAGAAAAATACCGTGATACATGCGAAAATGAAATGCAAGTTAGCACTGAATGTCAAAGGCTATAATCATTGTCTAGTGCGCGTGCGGGTGTACAGTCATTCCATGGTATCGGATGAGATAATAAGTGGATTGAGCGAAAGTGGGTAGGGCGTGGATGTGAGTGAGAACAATGTTGGCATGTGCACGTGCGGGAGCGGAGTTCAATAGCAAAGAAAGTGGAGGGAGGGCTGAAGGTAAGAGCCGGAAATACGGTTAGGGATGGAGATGTTGAGGAAGAGGTTAGCAGGTTACGAGATTGTGGGTAGTAAGCAGAGACGAGTTGGAGAGATACGCAATATGGGAGGAAGAGACTAAGGGAGAGCGTGTAAAAGAATGAGGGAAGGGGAGAGAGCGGGGGCGAAAATGTAGCTGTGAAGCCGAAGAATGGGTGAAGCAGACAGATGTTGAGGCCGAGGGTGAAGGGTGTACACCAGGGTAAAGGCAAACAAATAAAGCATGTAGTAATGGCAGTAATAACGACTTGAGGCCGAAGACGAAGCGGGAGACAAGAGAGAGAAAGCAAGTACGAGAGAAGGAATGAGGTGGAGGGCGTGGGCGAAGACGAGGGAAGACGAGGGTGAGAGCGAGAACAGCGACTATGATGGTGGGTGCTAAAGTGAGGTCGAAGGCGGTAGTGGAGACGAGGACGAGGGATAGAGCGAACGGAGGTGTTGATGGGTAAAGGGGAGGGGATATGGTAGGCTAAAGCACAGGGGGGAGGACACGAGCAAAGGTGAGGGAGAGTGTAAGAACAAGTTCGAGAAAGAGAGTGATGGGTAGACGAGAATAACAATGAGAGCGAAAAAAGAGTAAGACGAAGGCGAGGGCGAGAAAGAGGGTAAGGACGAGGGCTAGAAACGAGTACGGGGGCTACAGTGAGGGCGAGAAAGAACAAGAACGAGGATGACGGCGAAGACGAGAACGAGAGCGAATGTCGGGACGAGAAAGAGGGCGATAATGAGGGCGAGAGCAAGAACGAAGGTGAGGGCAAGAACGGGTAGGAGGGCGAAAATTAGTGCGAGGGCGAGTACGAGTGTGATTGATTGATTCGGGTGCGTCAACTTAAGAGGTCATTCGTCCCGTAAGTGAAGTGTGTTGTTTTTCTTCGGGAGGTGGCGGTGATGTTTTCCCCGCTGGATGGCGAGATCCGGCGCCGACCTGCCGTCGACTAGCGGGGTTCCCCCTAAACCAGGTATCTCCCACCAGCGGAGCACCGCCCCAGCCGGGACAAGCTGTAAGCTCCCGACTGGTCTCCTGGAATGTGTGGTAGTGTAGTGCATGTTAGAGTAAGTGTGTATGTGTGTAAGGGGTGAGGAGAGGACCAGGACGAGGACGGGAAGATCGCGCGCGGTCCGTGTCCCGTCTGTTAGTACCCGGCATTCGCGTGGTGTTGTTGTTCGGCGAAACCACGGAAAACTATCGATCAGAACAGTCGACCGCTAGAATTCTCCTCCAGACAGCGACTGAATTCGACCTAGCTGACGAGCAAGTGTCGAAAATCCTCGATCCTAGGACCTCCCAGTCAGAGGGACTGCAGTGACATCAGGTTGATGTACTGAGCCACCTCTCCCGGTGTAGGAGTACGAGTACAAGTGTAACAGAGACTTGAGTCGAAGGCGTTGCCCGACGCAAGGATGGTGACGAAGGCGGGTGAGCCAAGCGCCAGCTGAGGGCTCACACCCACGCTCCGGTCGGCAAAACCCTTCGCTGCACGTCGATGAGAAAGAAACCCCTTTCCCCTCCTCCCTCAGACGCCCTGGCTAATGGCAGGGAAATGCCAGCGATAGCCCGTCGCACCGCGCCGCCGAGACCCCCATCGCCGGAAACCCGTTGCCTTCGCGAAAAACCTGCCGCCGCCTCCTCTCCCCCCCCCGCCAACGGCTCTCTTTCCGCTCGCCCCATTTGTAAAAGAATTTTTTAATTTAAATAAAACATGAACGTCTATCCGCACGTAATAGGCTTCTCTTACTCTCCACCCCGCCGCCGACGTTCGCCTCCGCTAGCCCGCCATCTCCGCCGCCACCGTCGCCGCCGCCCCCGCGACCGCGCCAGGGCGCCGCGAGTCAGTCATATTTTTACAGCGCCGCGGCGACGCCAGCACCATCTGGTGGCGGGCTCTCGAATCGCGGCGTCGCACGATGGTTTGAAAGGCGGAGAAAACCGGCAAAAACTTTGCAGTTTTTTAACTGAACAAAGTTCCTTGGTGATAGTGGTTTTTGGCGTAGGTGATTTGGGAATTTACTGTGGAAAAAAGCGAGTTTGTGGAGGATATTTTCGACATTTTCCTCTTTGCTACGTTCCTCATTCCACAGTTTCTCTATAGTCGTTCGTTTCATCTTTATCTGTATCAACTATGCATGAACTCATTCCCCATCCTCAATCGGTAATTAATCGCCGTCCTATTGCGTCATTCAACGCGGTATAGCCATGAATTTGGTACCGCTCCCAGAATATGCTTTTCGAGCAGAAATACGTCACACCCTTAAAGCGCCAACTGCTTGCATCAGCTTGCATCAGCTTGCTTGCACAGTCCTACTGCGTTGAACTCTGATTATTTGCTAACGTGCATCGCGTTTTCCACGCATGCATCAAACGACGTTACTTTCATTTTGGTAACTTATTTGTAGCCAAATTGACAAAGAGAAAACAACTTGACTATGTCATTGTCAGTCAGCAGGTGTTCCGAGTGTCGTGATTGCCATGTTTGAGTGTAGGATGAATTGCTTACGAGCGAAAGGGATTATCACATGTGTAACTTCGTTATATTATAATAATAGTACGTTATGAAACGATGATGTAATGATGGGTATTAATTCACGAGTGTGATATTATGATACGAGTGAAGAACGAGCGAGTGTCATAAACTTCATAAGAGGGTATTAATCGAGGGTATTACATCGAATTTCATACGGTACTTTTTCTACTACTACTATTATAAGTTAAACGTTTACAATGAATAGTTTCGTGGCAGTTGCTATGCAGGATTTCACCTAGCGGACAGCAATAATTTATTCAAGAATCTGTTCATCGGAATGAATGGCCAAAAAATGTTCCCTTGTTAAATTTGTGAACACTTTTTTTCAGGATTCGGACCACAGTTCATCACGACAGCCGGCTGCCGCGTTCATAAAGACTTCCCGAGGAACGAACCCTTAACTCTGCCTCGGCGCCGTCAGTAAAACGGTCTGCGCCTGGGCCAACCGCTCGCATTGCGGCGCCCATTCTATGACGTCATAAAGCGATAATTGGAATCCGCACCGCCCGCCTTATATAATTAACGTACTTGGCTGTTTATGTCGGTGGAGTAATGGGGTGCTGGACTGCGAAGAAAGGAGAACCTTAAGATTGGAATATGTTAAGGCGGAGAGCAATGCGTGTTAAAAACGAAAATTTAGACGCGCACGTAATAACTACGGATTGTTTTACGCATGTTCACGTTTTGTTGTAACAGCTGTAACGAACTAATATGAATTGATGATTATTAAAAACACAATTCTTTGGTTTGGAATAGAAAAATAAAAGAAACGGAGATTTTATAAAACTTAAAATGGCAATTGATTTCGAAATATATTAAATGTAAATACGAATTTTGAAGTATCTCACAGTTACACAATTTGAAATTTTATATTATGTGTGTATTAAAAAATTTAAGTCATGTGCATAATGGTGCAGTCTTAATGATTGATAAATTTTAATTTGAGAAGTTAACGACATTAAAATGAATGAATCTTATTTTTGAATTAAGGTTAAGAATAAAATAGTGTTCTACTTTTTATATATCAATCACGAAATTATATTCATATTGATAAAGAATCAATAATCAAAGTTACGTCATAAAATCTAAATTAAATTACGTAAAGGCATTGACAAAATTGCCCTCACAATATACAGAAGAATTCTTGAAAAGGAAAAACAAGTGTGTAAAAGAAAGTTGTCAGTTTGGAAGAGCGAAGTTGATTTTGAAGGCAAAGTACTTAATAAGTTACTTTAAATTGTAGAATCGCAAGTCTACAGAAAAATAACAACTTATATTAACACAACATTAGAAATTCTTTTCATTGTTTTCACGAATACGAATTTGGTAAATCATTTTGGCAAAAAAAGTTATTTTTTCAAACACAAGGCGCACCTTTAATTTTAACTAAGCATTAAGTGGGGCAAAGGGGTGCATAATATACCTCCCATACATTACGCTAACGAAAAATGACGTTTTCTTTATTTTATTATAAAGCATAGGCACAAAATGTTTTACTGCTATATAAGGAATTAATTACATCCTAGAGATGAATTAAATTGATTAAAGAACGAAACATTTAGTTTCCTAGATTATGATACAAGGAAAACGAGATGCGCACGTTAAACCTGAAACACAGGTGCTCAAACTCAAAACGTCCCCTTAAAGACCCGTTTTGTCGCCCTGGAAAACAGTTTTCATGTCCCTAAAAGGTCCTGACGTACGCTTGTTATATTATTTTTCTGGTGATTCCGTTAGAGTTTTGGGTGGTAACTCCATTGCACGGGAGGTCAGAAACGTAAGAAGTTTGTTTACAGCGTGGAACTATTCCCACAAACTTGTTTAACATAATGATTTGAAATTTTCGCATGGTTTTCCACCTGTAAAGTACGTTTCATTAGCAGAGCATAAGGATTGCAAAAATTAGGTATCGAGAAATAAATTCGAATGGCACTGGTGTAGACTTCCGCAGTTCCCATATTTCCATACCCAACTCCAAACAGCTATCTCCCACAAGATACACAGGTAGAACCTATCGAAATAAATTCGGATGGCACTGGTCTAGACTTTCGCAGTTCCCATATTTCCATACCCAACTCCCAACACAGCTATCCCCACAAGATACTTTAGGTAGGTTCTATAGAGAAAAAATTCGGATGGCACTGGTCTAGACTTTCGCAGTTCCCATATTTCCATACCCCTCTCTCACCACCGCTATCTCCTCCTCCGTCTTCCTTTCACCTCCGCCTCCTGCATCACTCCCTCTTCCGCCGCCCCGCTCTAATTCAAGCGACTTCCCTCCACGTCACCGACATCTTTCATAGCGTCTTTTATTGTTAAATCTACCTTGGAGCTCCCTCTCGATTTTAAAAACAGCTTCTGGCTCGGTCGTCATCCGTCCGCTGTCTTCACTTCGCCCCTCCTTCCCTCCCACGATCCCGCGTGTCCCCCCTCCGGGGGTGAAAAATTGAGCGCGCGGCGGGGGCGGAAGGGGAGGGGGAGGAGGGGGTTGAAGGGGTGTTAATGTATGCCCCTCCCTCTTCTCGACAGACGGTGGCATATCCCCTGCCGCCACTACCGCCGCGAGGGAAGACTGCGCTTTCTTTTGTTTCTTATCGATTGTTTGATTGTGTTCTGTTTATGTTTGTGATTCCCGCCGTCTGAGGGCGGAACTTGCTAAGGGTTAGAGGAGGAGGGCCCTCCGGAATTTTTTTGTTGTTTTGTTTTGTTTCCGTCGTTGGTTTTTTGTTGCTTTCCGTCTTTTAGTTCGCGGCCTGTTTCCGATGAGATGTAGGTTCGTGAATGCATTCCGTTGTAGTTGTGTCGTGATTGTTTGCGCTTTCTCGGCCTGTACACTTCGGTGTTGAAAAAAAAAATCATGCACGCGCAAAGTTTTCTTTCTTCTTTTTTGATTTTATGAATCAATCCGCTCTCTTGAATTTTTAAAAATACATTGTGAACTAACTCATCATAACCAACAATTCTATATACTAAATAAAATTCTACAAACTCTGAATATACAGGTGTTATTTATGTGTAAATTATTACTCTCAAAGCAGACATTCGCCGGGTATGAAGTTACATTTGCTTTGGAGACCGAGTGATGAAACATATCACGTCTGTTCATGGTACTGGAAATATCAATGATGGGGAAGGTACCATGAAATAAAACTATTCCTTCCTGAGGCTTGTTTTGGTATGAGAGGCTTTCTTTTTACAGAGGCTCCTTCATAGAAAATCATGTTCTATAATGAAAGTTAAAAAACAACAGTGATACTCTTGAAGTTGAAGATAGATGTACACAAAGGCATCTCTTAAATACTGATCATCCGATTTAATGTAGAAAATGAAGCATCTGATAACGGCCGCTTTACCACACTTATTTAATAGAGCGACATCAAAAAGCCTCAGTAAATGTTAAATTAATGCACCAACATGACAAATTAGTTAAAGAGATCATTACGCATTGTAGTATTTGGGCAAATGTCTAGTTACGACCATTTTTGGATATGGTGTGGTTGATTAGTTGGATGAGTGAAAACAATTTTCTCGTCTTTGGAGCAACAGGGATAATGGAGGTGACGTGTATGGAAAGTGGTGCCAAACGAAAGGAAACTTTCTGGTGTTGCGTCAGAATTTACTGACAGCGTTCCGTAATGGAGGGAAGAATTTTCAACAGTTTGAACAGGAGAAAGCGCGTAGCTGTAAGAGGACTTCAAACATTTGGTACGTATACGAGTTCTATCCGAGATACTAATTGGATAGAGGAACAACACATTTGTTTATCCTAAAATCGAATATATTTTTTGGCTTATAATACAATACAGTGATAGTAACAATAAAGTACAATAAAGTGATTTTAGTTTGTCGCTATGTTACAGACATTCAAAGTCATAAAAATTAATAAAAGTAATAGAGGTTCAGCGAAGTACAAATGAAATTGCGTAAATAGACGCAAAACTAAGGTGATATATCCACTGTCAGTAAATGAATGTTAATTTAATAATCAATATACTTTTACTGTTATTTATATTTCACAATTAATAGTTTAGTTAGATTCATTTGTACACTGATTTTTCACTCTGTGATTGTTATATCCAATGCGTTTAGTTTCCAAATCCCTAATTTCTTTTGCCCCCCATTTCTCAGGAACAACACTTCATCTCTGCAAATTGATCTCCTTCATTATTTCTCAGGCTCATTTAACCATTTCCAGGATTGAAGGTACAGAGACAGGACTCTGAATTAGTGGCGATGTAGAAATCGTAATATTTGCCGCACAGTGAGGTTCAAATATCGGATGGATCTATGGAATTTGTGTTGAGCAGCCCGGGTACCCAGTAGGTTTTCTGAGGTTCTTCGGTTTTCCCATAACCTATCCATAAAATTGTTCATTAATTCCAAGTATAGCGATAATGATAAGACTATAGTATCGTAATAAAGACTGGTTTCTACAAAATAATACTTTTCCTGCAGGTGGCATGCAAAATCCCCATTGTTAATTAGGAGTAACAGATATAAGCAATTTCGCGTATCAGAAATGGAGAACAAAAATACGACTACGTTCACATTCCTAGAAATAATTAATTTGAATATTTACGAGTATAAACACAAGTTTCTTTCCTTAACAGTCGCATACTATTTTCCTTCCAACACCCATAGTACACAAGAGGAGAGGGCTCTAATAAACGGCGAAACCAAAAATAAGTTGTCACCTAATTGATGGAAAACCTTTTTCAGAATCAAACTATATGTGTATTTAGCATATCGTCATACCAATTAGCATACCTTGTAACTCAGTTTTGCAAAAAACTGAAGTATAGTGTCCAAAATCCGGCGCGGTTAGGACTCAAACCCTGTTACCTCCGAGTCAGAAGTGCTTTGGTGGCAACAGCTGTTACCCTGAGCTCTCCCATCCGGTATTGGCTCCGGTGTATTCTGTACCATCCTCCCCTCTCCGCCGGCCCACGCAGCCGGCGCGCGGCCTCCTCTTTTCCAACGCCCCCTGCGTTTCTTCTGCGCCGGGCGCGTGCGGGCGGCGTGCGGGCGGCGGCGGCGGCGGCGGCGGAGGCCTCTGCATTATAAATGATGATAAACTTAATGGGGAGCTCCTTCGGCTCCGGCCTCAAGGGCAGAGGGCGCGGCGCGGCCGGGAAGAGCGGGGCGGGAGGGGCGGGGCGGGGCGGGGCGGGAGGGGCGTTATTAGGCAAACGACTCCACGCACAAAGGCGCTGAGTGCGCGTCGTTGCGTACGCGCCCGCCCTCCGCCCTGGTCCCCCGCCCCCGCGCCGACCGCGTCGCCTAGCCCGGTTCCGCCTCGCCCAGGCTGCGTCTGGCCCCGCCGGGCGAAACCGCCCCGTCTGCAATCTGGCATCGCACCGCCTCCGAACCGCCTCCTCGGCCCCGCCTCGGCCCCCCCCTGGGCCCTTGCCTCGGCACTGCCTCGGCCCCACATCAGCCCCGCATCGGCCCCGCATCGGCCCCGCCTCGTTCCCGCCTCGTTCCCGCCTCGTCCCCGCCTCGTTCCCGCCTCGTTCCCGCCTCGGCTCCGCCTCGTTCCCGCCTCGTTCCCGCCTCGGCCCCGCCTCGACCCCGCCTCGACCCCGCCTCGGCCCCGCCTCGTTCCCGCCTCAGCCCCACCTCGTTCCCGCCTCAGCCCCCACCTCGGTCCCTCCTTGGTCCCGCCTCGTTCCCGCCTCGTTCCCGCCTCGGCCCCGCCTCGTTCCCGCCTCAGCCCCACCTCGTTCCCGCCTCAGCCCCACCTCGGTCCCTCCTCGGTCCCGCCTCGGTCCCGCCTCGGTCCCGCCTCGGTCCCGCCTCGGTCCCGCCTCGGTCCCGCCTCGGCCCTGCCTCGTTCCCGCCTCGTTCCCGCCTCGGCCCCGCCTCGTTCCCGCCTCGTTCCCGCCTCGGCCCCGCCTCGTTCCCGCCTCGTTCCCGCCTCGTTCCCGCCTCGTTCCCGCCTCGTTCCCGCCTCGGACCCGCCTCGTTCCCGCCTCGGACCCGCCTCGTTCCCGCCTCGGACCCGCCTCGTTCCCGCCTTGGCCCCGCCTCGGCCCCGCCTCCGCAACGCCTCTTCCTCGCCTCTGCCACGCCCCGCCACGCCTACTCTACGCGATCTTTCTTTCCTCTGCATAGTCCTATACTCTCACTTTAACACTTAGATGTCCTAGACTATCACTCATGTCCGGAGACAAACGGGAGTTTTAGAGCTTGTCGAGGCGAGGAAGACCCCTGACGGAAGTGAAGGTCAGCTTCGGATTTCATCATCCAGCGTGAAAAGAACGCCGCTAATCCCACAGATAAAAGCTGTAAATACACTAAAAGAACTAATGACCGTAGCAGTTGTCCGGAAACAATCAATCAATTTTCGTTCTCCGCCTTCGCCCCGCCGCTCTACTCAACGCCCCATTCTACGATCCAGCCCAGTGATGCTGTTCCTGTCTACAAGCTAAAACAGGTAAAAAATAATTCCGTGATTTCGGTTATAATAGCAACATACCAATCACAATGGATTGAGATGGGACGGACTTGCGGTTTTTGAAGTTTGCATTGATAGATATCGAATTATTAGCTTGTATTATTAGCATTACATTCATTTGGTAGGCAGGCTTTAATGAAATAATATTGTACAATGTATTTTAATGTTCTCTATTGAACTATATTATTGTATTAGTTGTACAATAAGTATGAAGAATTTGCCACCAGGCTTAATGTCCAAAGCAAATTAAATTGTCCCATCTATCTATCTATTATTATTCTCACTTTATCCAGGGTAAAGGCTATGCTGGGAAGTTTGAGAATATTAAGGATACTGAAAAAAATCTTGAACTATCGCATACTCATGCCATTTTGGTTCCCGGTGAACAGCAGTGGGGGAGGAGGTCAATGCCTGAACTCAAAATAAATTGCAACGTAGTTAAGGGAAAATTTTTAATATTTCGGATATAAAGATATATGAATTTAGAATTGAATATTTTACAATAATTGTATATTTGTTCAGCATCTTTTGTATAAGGATAATAACGATCTTTTTCATTACAAGAAATTGTTTATAAAAGAATATCTTATGTCCACGCACGTTATGACGTATTTGTCGCTTATTGCAGGAATAATTGCATCATCACAGTCAGATGATCGCGAGTCACAACCGTGGGGAGGTACAGGTAAACTAAAACATTCGACCATCGTTTTTTCGCACAGATAGCAATGCTCCTGACGACGAAATACCATTGTTTCCAAAAATTAACACTGGTTCTCTTATAAATTTATAATGTTATTTATTAAATTTGAAAGCTCGCTTCTAACTTTGATCGTTTTTAAAACGTCTATTTATCCAGTAAATTCTTACATTATAAACTAGTTTTATAAACTACTATTCAGTTTTCTGTTCTTGCCTTCTATTCGTGGGGACATAGATGATCACATACTTTTTTTCAAGAACTACGAGTGTAAGTCAATAAAAATCTCCACTTTCGTTCTAAGCATCTGTAGGTTGACTGTACAATTTTGTGCACTTACTAGCCTTTTATTGACAACAGTCACATTGCTTATGGAACTTTGCAGAAAGTTAATGTCGCTTGCGTCTTTGCGGGCATGAACATGGCTGCACCACTATTCGTTTCTTCCAAGAAAGAACAGGCATTCGTAGAATAAAATCTTTTGTCAAATGTAAAGCAGCGCAACGCAACGCCACGAAACACAACGCAACGCAACGCAACGCAACGCAACGCAACGCAAACGCCAACGCAACGCAACGCAACGCAACGCCAACGCAACGCAACGCAACGCAACGCAACGCAACGCAACGCAACGAAACGCAACGCAACGCAAACGAAAACGCACCCCAACATAACGCAACGCCACGCAACGCAACGCAAGCCACGCCACGCAACGCAACGCAACGCAACTAACGCAACGCCAACGTCCCCAACCCACGCGGAACCAACTCTATCCCTTACTATCCGACGACTTTCCTGCTACAAAAACCTGCATTTACTGTGCCTGTACGACACTTATGTAGTGAATACTCTTCTTTTACGTAAGTTTCATTTCAATTCTTTTCGGAAAGTGATTGCAAATGCAAATCTTGTTAGTCTTTCCAATTCTAAATTCAGTGCGATTTTAGATTATAGACGTTTCTTTTTTATTGATGTAATTTCATGTTTTATGAATCATCAGTTTTTATGTTATTATTATTATTGTTGTTATTTTACATTATTGTTATTACCATTATTATTATTATTATTATTATTATTATTATTATTATAGTATTTGCATGAAATTTATGTTACCTTAGGTATTTTTATTTACCTTATTATCTTTATGTAATGAACTGCCACCGGGTTACACCCAATTGCAGTTTAAACAAATTTATCTTTATCTTATCTTTTATTTCCTACTGTACTTAGTTTGCCTGTGGTAAAGGTTTTTATACGTTTCAATTGGAAGTGCTTTAAGAGAAAACTGTACAAAAGCTCAAACTCTCTAAGCACACTACGAAGAGAACACATTAACGTACACGACACACGCCTAATAACAACACCGATCAATCTAAGACCAACCGCCGTTTTACACGCACGGCAAAGGACGGGGGCGTATATTGAAAACAAGGAACGCCCTTTGGTGAAACGCGTTCAATAAATTCTTGCACTAATATCAAAGTTTGCTACCACGGCGGGCGGATCGGGCAGGGCCCGGAGTCACATAGGGGGTCCGATTTTAACTCGCGGGAAACTAATATGTCTCATGTTCGGGGCGGGCACCCTTCCCCGGGGGCGAGCGTGGCGGCCGCCTCTTAACGCGAAACAAAATACAAGGCGCGTATAACTCAAGGGCCGTCAGCCGCACACGCTCCGCGCGGGCGGGCGCTGGCAGGGCGGCTGGCCGCGACGCTCGACGCAGTGGGCCAGGACGCTCGGCCGGAGGGACGATGGCGGAGAGACGTTGGTTGATCCTGGGTTTCGATCGTTCAACCGCTCCGGTGTTTGGCGCCCGGGGTGGGGTTGGTCCGGCTTGAGTTGGGTGGGCTTGCGTGGATTGGGTTGGGTTCGTTTGGGTTGTGTTGCGTTGCGTTGAGAAGAGTGGGGTTGGGTTGGGTTCGTTTGGGTTGCGTTGCGTTGGGTAGCGTTGAGAAGAGTGGGTTGCGTAGGTTTGAGTGGGGTTGAGTGGGGTTGCGAGGGGTTGCGTTGGGTTGCTTACGGTTTGCGAGGGTTGCGTTGGGTGCATTGGGTTGCATTGGGTTGCGCTGGGGTTGCGTTGGGTTGCGTGTGTTTCGTTGGGTTGCGTTGGGTAGCGCCTGGGGTTGCGTGGAGTTGCATGGAATTGCGTTGGGTTGGGTTAGGTTGAGTGGGGTTGCGTTGCGTTTGTGTTGCGTTGATTGCGCTGTGTTGCATTGTCTTGCGTAGCATTGGTTTACGTTTCAGTAGGTTGCGTTGTTTCGGGCTGCGCGGATTGCATTGTGTTGCATTGCATTACGTTGCGTTGCTTTGCAATGCGTTGGTTGCGTTATGTTGCGTTGTGTTAGGTTGCATTGTGATGCGTTGGTTTCTAACATGTTTTACATTTTACAATTATTTTACGGATGAAATTTCAATTCTCAAATTTCAAATCATCATTAATAGAAATTCACTATGTTGCAACCCAATATTCTTGAAATCCATGACAAATAAATATTATCGCACAATTGAAGTTGATAATTAGCGCTAGCGGTGCTATTCTCTCGCAACCAACGTTATTTTGGCTGTCTTTCTCACTATTCGTATTTAATATAAACAACATAGAACTTATATTCGCTAAAGCCAACAATTTACAACTTTGGATATACTTTCTGCACTGGAGTAAGTAAGAAGAGGTTGCTTTGCGAGCGTACAGCAGCAATAATTTAGGAGCATTGAGGGTATCACAGTGTTAACATGTGAACTAGTAATCTGAATAAAGTTTCAAAGGATCAGATAATCTTTCAGAATGTATATTTCTTCCCACAAATTTCTATCTACTTTCCAAGTTTTTTACATCTTTCTTTTTGTAGACTGAGACTGCTGTACTTGCGAGTCATGAAACTTCTATAAATGACTCAGCACTTTTTGGCACTTGCCTCTGAGATTGAAGGCTGGATCAAAATTGAAAGTAAACCTCCCGGTAGTCGGCGGTAAAAACACCAGATACAGAGGTAGAATAACTTGAAAATTAACCAAACATAATTTCACGATTAAGAAATGTGGACTTACTGTTTCTAGTCAGAGTGTCTCTAGATAGTGAAATATATCTAACGCAAATTATATCTGGTCATACACATCCGAGTCAATCGGTGGATTTTGAAGCAACCAACTTGTTAATTTGTCGAATATGAATATCTTACTTCAATTATAGGTAGTATAAATTTCATATTTGCAGACACTGAAATTATCTTTAATCAATTCCGTAGATAACCAGTGTAAAATTATTTCATGTATCCACGACAAATCATTTAATTTTTTAATCTGTGATTTTGTTTCTTTTATAACGTTTGTGTATAATACATCTTGTTACACTAGAACTGAAGTCAAAAAAGCCGTTAAAATGTCCATTCAAATAAAAAGTGTAACTTTCCGGTCTAGAGTATTAACGATGTGTAGGAAATTAAGTTTAGGGCTCGATGAAAGAGAGGGAGATGTCAAGTTCAATAAGAGCTGAACCGAGATGTCGATCAAGGTGAAAGGTAAAGAAGATCGAGTAAATAATCAAACTCCGAACGGCATATCGAAAATCAAGAACAGAAAAGGTCATAGGAGCTGGATATCGAATCATTACAAAGGATACCAAAAAGAGGACAATGCTAATCTCAGATGAAGAACGAGGGAGAAGGATAATTCAAGACGGTACCGGGAAGGAGGGACAAAAAGTCAATACATGACACTGCTGCCTATGGGTCTTCAGAGATAATACGAAGAGAAAAAACGAAGAGAAGAAAACACAGAAGGAAAAATAAAATAATAAATAAAAATAAATTAAAAAAGAAAAAAAGAGAAGAAAATTGAAAAGAAAAATTAGCAGATAAAAATATGAAGAATATTATTTTTCTTCTGTTTCTTCTCCTTCTTAGATTATGGAAGATGAAATACAAAAACATAAGAGAAGACACAATAGATATCAAAAGAGAAGAAATATCGAAGGAGACATCGATGTAAAATGAGAAGAATAACAAAAAGAAGAAGAAAATAAAAAAATCAAGAAAAGAAGAAAAACAAAAGAAAAATAATAGAAGAAGAAAATTAATAAAGGAAGACATAGAAAAGAAAAAGAACAGAAAAAGAAGAAAAGAAATAAGAAAATGAAGAAGAATAGAAGAAAAGGAAGAAAAGAAGAAAAATAAAAAAGGAAAATGAAGATTAGAAGAAGAAAAATAAAAAGAATAGAAGAAAAATAAGAAAAGAAGAAAATAAAAAAGAATAGGAGAAGGTAAAAGAAGAAAAAGAAATAGAAAAAGGCGCCGAGCCGTCTTTGTCCCACCCGACCATCCGCTAGGTCCACTGCGGGTCCCGACGCCGGCGCCCGCGCTGGGCGCCATGCCTTTTTTTGCACGTGCGGCCACGACGGCGGATTTTTCTCTCCGCCTCCCCCGCCCCCGCCGCCGCCCGCGCCCGCGCCGCTACCCCCTTAGGGCCCGCTGCTCCGTTCCGGCCTCGACGGGGGCGGGGAGGGGAGGGGAGGGGGGAGGGGCGGCGGCGGAGGCGAAGAAATTAGCGGGCGGAAGCAGCTGGTCGAAGGGCCCGCGCCGACGCCTCTAATGGAGGGAGAGGCGAAGAGGAGGGGGGCGTCGGAGGCGGGGTGGGGAGAAGGAAGGCAAAAGTGGACATTCGCGGTGGGAGAAAGAGGCGTAGGAAAGCAGGAAACGAAGAGACGCTCAATAGAAAGCAGTGATGGCGTTAGAACCATGCATAAAGAGATGGCACAGAGTCGTGTGAGAAAGAAATGAAGAGATTAGGGACGTGAGGGCAGATAAAGGCACGGAGAAGGGAATTTGGAGAGTCTATCAATGGGAGATGGATATGATGGTAAACAGAAGAAAAAAACGGAGGTTAAAAGGAATAGCGTAAGGTAAGGAATGACGTAGATGTGTAGGTAAAGAGAAAATGATTGTAAGTGGAGAACGGGAGACTAAGTGAGAAAGTCAAGGTAACGGGAGAGAGAAAGAAAGAGGACTAGAAGATAGTGTGGTGAGATATAACTAAGAGAGGCAGTACAAATTAAAGCGAAACAGGGACATAACAGTGGGAATAAAAAAGTAGAAAGAGAGAATGGGGGGAAAGAAAATGAAAAAGGAGGAAAAAACGAGGTGAATGAAAGAGTGTAAGAGAAATAATAAGAAAGATGAGCGCGAAGATAAGATTGAAAACAAAATATAGTTACATTTTCAATGTATAGAAATGTAGATAATAAAAAAAACAAACAATGGATTTAACGTTTCCTTTAATTAATGCGCAGGGATAAATTGTATTAATTTAATACAAAGAATTCAGATTTTAAGAGATATTAGTATTTTACGTTCCATGATTGTACACTTCTGAAACACTGCTCCCGTTTTTAACAATTTTAGTAAATTGTTTGCAAATGTACAATTTTGTACGAGTAGATATAAAATATGTAAAACTTGATTATTCGCCAAAAGCCATGGAAATAACTATCACCTAAAATACGGTTCTATTTATTCAGTAAGTGTAATGATTTAGTATCGTCGTGAATATTGTTTTGGAATATTCTATAGCTAAAGTATAATGCATCAGCTATATTAACCGAAACTGGAAAAGTGAGTCCAATATTTTTGTTTCCTAAAGGTCACCAATGTAACAGAGATGCAATGACTATGATAATATATTATAATATATTTATTACGTTTTATTATATTTATTACTATAATAATTATTATTGTTATTCCTATAAGAATCTTTAGAAAAAAGTGGTGACCGATAATATGATTAGATTATAATAACGAAAATTAAAAAGTCTTAAAGTACAATTACAAGTATTCCGGAATACCAGTTTCTATACCAGTATATGATTATCTCGGTCTCATAAAAATTGAAGAAAATATAGTCCACCTTCACAAAACCGAATCATCCCGCCTACGTCATCGACACTGACCCCGACACGAAGAACATCAAACTCGAGTATCAGCACTTCATCGAACTTCACCACTCCGTCCAGCAACCCACCCTCTCCCCTCTCCCCCAACCCCCGACGCGGTCATCTCTTCTGGACCGACAGTACCTCCAAGAGCACACCAACCCCCCCTCCTCTCTCTCACACCCTCCCCTTCCCCACTCCTACTCTCCTCCTACTTCACGCACGGCGTTCGCGAGGCCGAAATTTCTGCACATTGTGTTAAGATAATGGCAGCGGGAGTGTCGCATATATTTCACAAATTGCATCGCGCGCTCACACTCTGGGGCCGGGACGGCGGCGGCGGCGGCGGTGGCGGGTCTTGGAACCTCGCCGTAGCGGCGGCGGCGGTGAGACCGTCCGACGGAGGCGGGGCGTTGCGGGGCCGGCCGGAGCGTGGCGGGGGGGAGGTGGCGGGGTGTGTGCAGGGGGCTTGATAATGGTGCTCCCCCTTCTCCACCACCCCGAGTAATTCGGACAAATGAGGCCCTGCGACGCGGCCAAATTAGATTCGCTTCCAATAAGGGCGCCAGCTCCTGCCTTGTAATTCAATAACTGCCCTCATTTTAGGAGCCGGCAACATGTGTGGGGGTCTTTTTGGACTATTGATCTGAGGGGTGCTGGAAATCTAAGAGGGTCGAGGCGGGGGCGGGGAGGGCGGGCAGAGGCGAGAAGAGCGTCGAGGCGCGCGGAGAGCGAGTCGGCGGCAGGAGGGGTGGGGGGTGGGGAGGGGAAGGGGAGGAGGTGGAGGGGAGGGACGCCGAGCCGGCGCGGCGCGCGCGCGAGGGGAAACCCCCGCGGCGAGCCGGGCAGTTCGGTGGCGACATCTAGCGTCCACACGCGAAACCAGGGCGGTGGCCGGTCGGCGAGCCGCGAGCGGGTGGTGGCGGCGGCGGCGTGGGCGGACGCCGAGCCACCGCCGGCGCCGGCGCCGCGCGGCCAGAACCAGCGGAGGAGAGCGGGAGAAAGAGCGCGCGCGTGCGACGAAGAGAAAGAGAAAGAGAGAGAGGGAGAGCGGGGACGGAAGGATGAAGAAAGCTGCGATAGAGCGCCGCGGGCGGCGAGGGGGGGGGCGTGGGTGAGAGAAGAAGGCGGTGGAGGTGGCGGTGATGGCCGCGAAGGGGATGGTGGGGGGAGGACGTGAGCGACGGGGGATGAAGGAGTGGAGTGGGACGGGGATGAGGAGTGAAGAGTGGAAGGGGTGAAAGGGTTGGGCGGCAGGGGTTAGCGGGAGTTGGGGGTGGAAGAAAGGATATGGTGGGGGGGCAAGGGAAGTGACAGCGGGAATGTGTGTTGGAGGTAGTGGGACCGGAGGTGATGGGTAAGGGGTGGTGGAGGTAGATGGGTTGTGGCTGAGGGGTTAGTGGGAGTTGGAGGTAAGGAGAGCGGAGTTAGGCATAAGGGACGGCAAGGGCAGCGGGGTGGCGGAGGCCCCGGCGGGGTTTGGCGAGGGTGGGCGGCGGGTGGTGGCGGTGGCCGTGGCCGTGGGGATGATGGGGGCGGTGGAGGTGGAGGCGGTGGTGGCGGTTGCGGCGGTGGCAGTGAGGACGGCGAGGGAAGTGGGGGCGACGGATATTGGAGTAGAGGATGTGGGATTTGGCGACGCACGGCGGGACGGTGGGAGTTGCGATTTGGCGTAAGGGACGACGGGGGCTGTGAGGCGGTAGTGGTGGAGGCGGTGTGGGTGGGGGGCGTGGTGCACGCGAAAGGAAAAGAGATCGAGCCTTGGGCTGCCGCGGGTGTGGGCGGGGCGGGGCAGGACGGGGCGGGACGGGGCGGGGCGGGGGCGGGGGCGGGGGCGGGGGGGGTGGCGGGGCGGGGCGGGGCGGGGCGGCTGAAGGAAAGGCGAGCGTGGGCCGCGGCGGGAAGCAACACTGCGCCCAGGGCAGGCTCGTGGCCGGGCGGGAAATGGCCGTATGGTGCGGAAAGAAAAAGAAGGCAACGAGTTGAGCGAAGAAGGATATAAACTGCCAAATAGGGACAGCGAAGTGAAGAGGAAAGGTAGTGTCATAGGTTATCATCAGGTGCATCACACTCCAACCGCTTGGTAGATTAAGTTGGAAGACGGCGAATGGTGTTTCTTACACTAGAGATGTAAATAATACGAATAATATTGCTGAATACAGATACATTTTCAGCCAGTCATCGAATCTACGTTTTCGTGCTTCGTGATAGATGACGTTATAAACTCAAAAATTAAACTTTTTTTCAATTCTCGAGAAATAAC
Source organism: Acheta domesticus (assembly GCA_031308135.1). NCBI lineage: Eukaryota > Metazoa > Arthropoda > Insecta > Orthoptera > Gryllidae > Acheta > Acheta domesticus. The sequence continues at coordinate 15,855,389 of JAHLJT010002630.1, forward strand.
ATTTTAGATTGCAAATAAAGAAACACCAGTGCACACTTTTGAAGTTTGACATTTTATAAAGTTTTATAATCAAGGAATTAAGGAATTAAATAAAAAAATATTATCCTTATCTTAAACTACAGTTTTATAGCCATATTAGCAATGATCTTTTTAGGGTGAACGTAACCACATCTTCATTGCATTTCCTGTTTTTATTACTCCGTAATTAATATTACTCCTTAATATTAAGAACATTTGGAGATGCTTTAATGACCTCACGTAATTAAGTTATTGTTATTCAAAGATACTTTTTACAAGAAACCGAAGATTGAGTGTACTACTTAATATGTCACACTTTTTTGCTGAATACATTAAAATGCACCGTAGTTTTGCTACCATGAATTGTTTATTGCTGTGAAATAATTTAGGAAACATACCAATACCATCTCAAACCTCTGTAAGCGTACGTCGCTTTAATGCCACATCCCGCTGCTTTGCGCTTCCTAGGACTGCCCTGCTCAGTTTCCTCTGCGCCTCGTTTCAGAACTACCCATTTCCGCCTAGCTTCACTTCGCCCCATCCCATCCATCTCACCTTTGTCTAGCCCCACCCTGCCCATTTGATGTCAGTAACCTTCCATGTATAGTCGCATCTGTCTCCCCTCCCCTTTCCACACATCCCATAGTCTTTCCCGATTCCCCGCCCGGCCGTGTCAGCTCCTTCCGATCTGCTCTATTCTCATCTGATCTGCCCTACCCTGCCCAGCTCTGGCGTGACATGCCCTGTCTTGCCATGTCCTACCTTGTCCCGCGCCACCTGCTCCATTCTCTCCCCACCACGCTCCACCTTGTACATTCCTGCCCTGCCCCACTTCACCCTTTTCCTCTCTCGCTCCACCCCTCTGCGTCTGTCCCGTCCATTCATCGCCAATAGCCTTCCTCCACTCTTTTCCTCTCCTCTTTGACAGTCCTGAATCCACGATGCGGATATTATCCCGCTCTCACGACCTCTGCGATTTTCACCATATCGTCTACTCTCCGTCCCGTTTCATTATAGTCTACCCGCTCCTCGTCTCCTCTCCTCTCGCGCTGGCTAGTTCGGGATATGTAGATTGGGACTAATGAGCAGAAGCCGACATGTAGATCGGCACTAATGAGCAGAAGCCGACATGTAGATCGGCACTGAGCAGAAGCCGACATGTAGATCGGCACTGAGCAGAAGCCGACATGTAGATCGGGACATGTAGATAGGCACCAATGAGCAGAAGCCGACATGTAGATCCACCATTCAGTGGTGGAAGAACACCACCCACTCACGGTATAATCATTCACTACACTAACAGTACTACTACTGCAGTAGCAGTACTCACTACACTAGCCTTATTCACGACACCAGCAGTACCCGAAAAAATCAATAAATCATTTCCGACCATCCCGACTCTCTCAACACTGCCTCGGGTCCTGCGTCTAGCAACGCTGCTCCCCGCCCCGCCACGCCGCTCCATACCGTTCCTCGCGCCCTCATGATCCCTGCGACCCTTACCGCATCGTCTCCGCCTCTGCCGCCGCCGCCGCTCCGGCCCCTGCCTGCCCAGTGCTCTTTTTAAGGCCGCCCGCTTGATTGTCGCAATTAAAGATCCCCGCCGGGCGGCGGGGGCGGCGGCGGGGGCGGCGGCGGGGGCGGCGGCGGGGGCGGCGGCGGGGGCGGCGGCGGTCCGCGCCCTGCGAAGAGTGAAGTGCTGACGACGTGAAGGGCTCGGAAATGAATTAAAAAAGGAAATTGAAACGGAAAAAGTCCGCGCCCGGGCGAGGCGAGGGAGTGGATTTCGACGTCGTCGCTCGAGGAGAAGCGAGAAAGAGGGGGGAGTGAAACGAAGACAGCTGACGAAGCGGTTGCAAATACCCGATCGGTTGCCGCGAGTCGCGGTTCGTTTCGGAAAATTCCCTCGTTGGAAATGATGGCGATTTAACGTTGCCGATATAGCCCTGAGGTTTCATTTTGATCGGTCTCGAAGGAACGGTTAAATGTAACTGGACATTAGAAATTTAAAATTCGCCTGTTTATAAATATATTTTTTCTTACGCGCCATTGATTTTTTCTATGTTAAACAATTACCAAGTTGATGATGTGACAGAATTTGGTTTAGAATGTCAAGAAGACTAGGTGTGTTATGAACAAAATTTTTGGGGATACATCTTCTAACTGCAAGTCTAAGGATCTTGTTAGATGAGTAGATCAAGTTATGATCGCATCAATGAGCTTTGTCGCCAATATTCGTTCTTCAGTATTATTACGCAAGATTTTTCAGGATGAAGCATTTATCAAATTTAGAATAATAATGCCGGATGATCAGGATTGTGGTAAGATAACTTCTGGGTGTTTAGATTTAAAATTCGTGAAAATTCAGTTAGGTTGAGAAATAAGACTTAATTCGATTTGGTTTTAAAATATCAGATAAAATTTGTAAACTTTCTTGTTTTATTTGCACCGTGAATGTGGAAGAAAAGTAGGCGAGAGAATAGATTTCGGCGTTCGAGGAGAAGGGCGAAAGAGAGGGAGGGAAACGAAAACAGCTGATGAAGCGGTTATAAATACCCGATCGGTTGCCGCGAGTTGCGGAGTGTTATAGAAAATTCCCACTTTCTAAATGATGGCGATTTAACTTTGCCGTTTAGCCCTGGGTTGTCACTTTAATCGGAGTCGAAAGAAAGATTAGCTGTAGCTGGCGATCAGAAACTTCAAATATTCTTGTTTTTGGATTTAATTTTTCTTAGAGGTTTTCAATAATTCTTCTAATCCACAGCTACAGTTAACATTTTTTATATATACGCATGATACTCACGAAATAACATGATATCAAATACTACATAATTCTAAATATATATTTTCATGATCAAATCTCACTATTTCAAAAAAAAAATCATCAATATTTTGAAAACTACAACACGTTCTTTACAAGAAGAAAAAAATTACATTCTTTCTTCCCGCAGGAAAGAATGTCAAGTTATACTGCAAGATTCTCAATAAAGTTAATAAAGAATAATGAAATACCTTGTCTTCACTAATTAAAAACGTCGTAAACCGAGAAGAATTTGCCGCGTAACCGAGACGTCCTTCAAACTGGCCATATTCCTGCATTTGACATTCCACATAAAGTGGGAAATATATATGTCGTCTCCTACGACGTTGATAACCACATCTACCTCTACGAGACTTCTGGGTGTTCTTTTTGTCAGACATAATTGCTTTTCTTGTTTATTTGCCTATTTACATTTCAATACTTGATATTATTTTCCTCTGCGATTCCGATGTTTGTGTAATCTTTACAGTTGTATCTTCGTGTGCATTTACTTCTACGTTAACCACGAAATGTGTGATAATGATATCTTTTATCCCCTTGTAAGGTGTCTACTCTTTCACAGTCTTCAATATTCACTTTTGTTAATATTACATTTGTTTAAACTGTTTTTCCAATATCATTCCACGTACGTAGTTCTCTACCTATCTCAGTAATTGTATCTAAGATTTTGCTACAAATTTCTGTTCCTTTTTACATTTCTTATCAACAAAACTAATCAACGTATCTTCTTTTATCTTAATCTTTTTTTTTAATTGTTTGCGCACTCACCCTTTCCTTATTCTTCCACCGGACCTCCATTTACTATGTACAATATCTTATCGCGATGTTCTTTTCCTATAAATCTTTGAGTCAAAGCATTCACTATTCCATAATTATAATTTTATCACTTCCCTTCCTTTTATACCATTTTATCAACCTCTGGTAGTATCCTTGTAAACCTCATTCCAATCTGATTTCTACTTCTGTCTTCAATTAACCTGATCACCCTGCACTCCCTTTCTTCTCATCTCCACCTACTACGTCAAAGCCTACAGATTTATTTCTATGTATCCCTATCCATTCTTTTCCTCTCACCCCCCATCATCATCTTCTCCTCCACCCACATCACCTCCTTCTCCTTCTCCTCCCAGCGAAATTAAACACCGATATCAGCTCCTCTCCCCCCTTTCGCAAGGGGCCAAGAATGTGCAATAAGACCTCATTAAAAAGAGGCGTGCAACACACAATAACCAGCTTTATTAGCTAGTCGGGGACGGCAAGGAATCTATTTTAATTAACCTCTTTTTCCCAGAAAGCACGAACGTAGACGGCTGTTCAGGAATGCCGAGTATGCAAAGCCGGACCGAAAGACGAAGGCTGTAGGTACCAACGTGAAATTTTGAAAAAAAAGAAGATAAAAGAAAAAAAACGTAATCCTGAGAGAGAGAGAGAGAGAGAGAGAGAGAGAGAGAGAGAGGGAGATGGAGAGCAACGAGGGTTCACTCTTGACCATGAAAATAATCGCGTTACTCTCCGGAGAACCGGACGCGAGTCTTCGATAAATCCTCTCGCAGGAGTCGATAAATTCTGCGCCGCTCCGGACGAGAGAGCTCGAGAATTTCTTATATCGGGGAGGTATCGACTTTGGGAGAGAAAGCCCCGGCAACGGCACCCTTTGCGTCCTCTGATGAAAACCCGTGAAACATTAGACTTTGATTCCGTTGAAGAGTGTTTGTTGAGCTCAATATGCTGTTCCTTCGGCTGCTGAAGAATACTTTATATGGTGTGGTATATAATTGATAATGAGCAATTTATAATTACAGATAGATAGATTTATGCAATTGGGCATAACCCGGTGGCGGCTAATTACAAAAACATAAATATACACAGTCTCTCAGTAACATAGAACACTAATACCAATAATAATAATAATAATAATAATAATAATAATAATAATGATAATAACAATAACAACAACAAAAAATAAGGTAATATAACTAGCAAATTGTATACTAATTATAGTAGTAATAATGATAAAATAATAAAAATGATGGTAAAATAATGATAATAAAATAAAAACTGACTGATTCATAAAACATTAAATTACATTAAGAGAAAAAGATAAAAAGAAAAAGAAAAAAAAGCCATTCTGCCGCAGTGCGCCATCTGCCCAATTGCAGAATAAAGCTTATATCTATATCTGTAAGTAAATCAATGTATAAAATATAATTAACACTAGCATTACCAGGGGTTTGCCCTAGTGTGGATCACGGGTTCAGCAATAGCTTCTTGTGATGCAATCCCGGGTTAGATTCCTGGTCGGGACAAAAATAGAGTTGTAGCATTTCTTTCAAATCGTATCAGTTTCTGTAGCTGTGTGACAAAGAAAAGCTCAGATTGGTGGAGTTTACTAGTTATAGTGAAGTTTATTAGTTACGGGAGTTCACTAGTTATGGTGAAGGGAACATGTCATGACCGCTACATCTCTTACTCCTCAGCCTCTCTTACCTTTCATACGTGGGAATTTAAACATGCCGAGGCAAGGGAGAGCTCTAGAATTTCTTATATTGGGAAGGTATCGACTTTAAGAGAGAAAGCACCCGTTGCATCCACTGATGAAAACTCGTGGAACATTAGACTTTGATTCTACGGAAGAATGTTTATGGAGCTCAACATTTTGTTCCTTCAACTGATGAAGAGTACTTTAAGTTTGTATTACATACGAGTACATAATTGATGTTAACCAACTTATATTAAACAATTAATGGATCAAATAATTTGGAAAATATGTGGAAATGGTATTGAACCTCGTTAATATGTGCAAGAAGACATAAGTAGAAAATTGAATTTATTCATGAAAATATTCATAAAATATTAACAAATTAATGATAGGGTCCAAAAAGACCCCAGATACGGTACGAGGGTTAAGAGAAGACACGACACTATGATGATCGAACGTAGTATAGCTGTTAATGTCGCAGCGAACGACACAAAACGAGCGAGCACATGCAAAACTACTGCACTGCGGCAACAACGGAAGTGGGGCTAGGCAAAATGCTATCTCGTATGCGTGTGTGGCATTCAACTCTAGCAACTGATGTGACGAAGGGAATTGTAGTTTCTGGTGAATGAATTTATTAACAAGAGTACAAATATCATCAGATGTATGTTGAATGACGATGTGATTGCAAAAAAGGGCAGATTATTAAGAGAAAACATGTCCACGGTTCCATGCCGATTGAACGCAGTTGAGTTAACGATATTGAAGCCAACAACACAAAACGAACGGTAACACGAAAAACTACTTAACTGTTATAAGAACAGAAGAGAAGCTTTGCAAAAAGCCACCCCCAGAATATTAATAAGAGAACAATTGAGTATTTATAAAAGAACAAAAATCTACCAGCGACATTTTGAATGACGATGGGATTGCAAAGAAATATAATTAAGAGATCCACGGTTCCATGATAAACGAATGCAGTATAGCTAACAATGTTTCAGCGAACGACACAAAACGAACGAGCACATGCAAAACTACTGAACGGCGGCAACAAAGGAAGCGGAGCTAAAGGAAAGACTAACCGGAAGGGTGTGCGGATTGCAACTGTTGCATGTGATGTGGCGAAGGAGATACTAGTGATGAATCAAAATATTAATAAAAAGACAAAAATCATCAGACGCATTTACATGACGGTCAAATAGCAAAGGAGAGCAAGCAGATCATTAAGAGAAGACTTATTCACGGTACTATGATAATCAAATGCAGAAGCTAAAAAGTTGCAGGAAAGCCTGCGAGATGTCAAGTGAAAAGTCGGCCTCTCAGCCAACGACTCGGTGTCTCCCGGACAGCCATGGACTCGAGCCGCGGAAGCTTACGTATACAAAACGAACGAGCACATGCACAACAATTTATCAGGGCCAACAACGGAAACGTAGCTGGGCAAAAGACCTGCCCGTATGAGTGTGTGGCACGCAACTATTGCAAATGATGTGGCAAAGGAAATAATAGTTTGTGGTGAGTTAAATACTAATACAAAAGACAAAAAATTGTCAGATTGCAAAGAAGAACAAGCAGATGATTAAGAGAAGACTTATTCACGGTACTATGATGATCGGACGCAGCATAGCTAACAATGTTGCATCGAACGACACAAAACATCAGACGCATTTTACATGACGGTGAATAGCAAAGGAGAGCAAGCAGATCATTAAGAGAAGACTTATTCACGGTACTATGATAATCAAATGCAGAAGCTAAAAAAGTTGCAGGAAGCCTGCAGATGTCAAGTGAATGTCGGCCTCTCAGCCAACGACTCGGTGTCTCCCGGACAGCCATGGACTCGAGCCGCGGAAGCTTACGTATACAAAACGAACGAGCACATGCACAACTATTTATCAGGGCCAACAACGGAAACGTAGCTAGGCAAAAGACCTGCCCGTATGAGTGTGTGGCACGCAACTATTGCAAATGATGTGGCAAAGGAAATAATAGTTTGTGGTGAGTTAAAATACTAATACAAAAGACAAAAAATTGTCAGATTGCAAAGAAGAACAAGCAGATCATTAAGAGACTTATCCACGGTACTATGATGATCGGACGCAGCATAGCTAACAATGTTGCATCGAACGACACAAAACGAACGAGCACATGCAAAACTACTGAACTGCGGCAACAAAGGAAGCGAAGCTAGGCAAAAGAATACCCCGTATGCATGTGCGACTTGCAACTGTTGCAAGTGATGTGACGAAGGGATTAACAGTTTGTGGTGAATTAAAATATTAACAAAAGACAAAAATTCACCAGACGCATTTTAAATGACGATCAGATTGCAAAGAAGAACAAGCAGATCATTAAGAGATTATCCACGGTACTATGATGATCGGACGCAGCATAGCTAACAATGTCGCATCGAACGACACAAAACGAACGAGCACATGCAAAAATACTGAACTGCGCCAACAACGGAAGCGAAGCCAGGCAAAAGGCCTGCCCGTATCCGTTTGTGGCATGCAACTGTTGCATGTGATTTGGTGAAGAGATTAACAGTTTATGGTGAATCAAAATATTAATGAAAAGACAAAAAATCATCAGGTGCATTTTAAATGATGATCAGGATGCAAAGAAGAGTAAGCAGATCATTAAGAGACTTATCCACGGTACTATGATGATCGGACGCAGCATAGCTAACAATGTCGCATCGACGATACAAAACGAACGAGCACATGCAAAACTACTGAACTGCGCCAACAACGGAAGCGAAGCTAGGCAAAAGGCCTGCCACGTACGCGTGTGCGGCATGCAACTGTTGGCCGCGAGGGGCAGCGAGGAGCGATGAGGGTTGCGGCTGCGCAACCAATGGCCGCCAGCCCTCAAACTCCGACCGTCGGTCGCGAACAATAGTCGCCCTGCGAGTTTAACATCCGAATGGATTCTGTGGCCATATTTTCATTGGCTGAGGCTATTGAGAGTCCAGGCACGTCGCGGTGTTTGTGCGACGAGGGGAAAAGGGGGGGCGGGGACGGACAGCGGGGGTGTATGGGGGGGGGAGGGCGACGGAAGTAACGGTTGAAAGCAAACTACTGGCTCACAGCGAGTGTTTAGCGAAGCGGAAAATGGGTGTTGCCCCCATAGGGGGAGTGCCCGGTGCATCTTATTGTGTGCGGGTTTGTGTAGAAAGTCAGGTAACGCGAGTTGACGTTCGTTGGTGTTCATGCTGGCGATTTCGGGCAGTGAATGGATGTCCACAGGAATGGATGTACGCGTGATCAAAGTAATGGTGTTGTCATTGGACAATTTCAGGATAATTTAATAGTTTTATATGTTTTCTAGTCAACTTTATGTAATGATGGTTTGGAGTATTAAATAGAGAAACATTTTGAGTCTATCTGCACATATTTTTAACATTAAACTCACAAGCATAAAGTGGATTTGACTTTTGAAATATACAACTGCTATGGTATTTTATCTTTGCAATATGCCATGCAACTTTATCATTCTCTTTCAGTATTATGTTTGGTTCTCGGAAGTTCTGCTGGTGAGTTTGCGTTCATAGATGTTCAAAGGGAAAGGTCAAACTATATTAATTTTCTCATATTAATTTACTCAAACTATATTAATTTTCGGTTTCTAGTACATAAGAGCATGAAGAGTCTTCACAAATTTTTTTCAAATAAATCAATTGTAGGATTCTAAATAACACGAACAAAATAAATATTTTTCAAATGACCTAGTACAAGTTTACCGTTTTTAAATTTTGTCATAAAGAGTGAAAACTCAGTCACAAACTAAAAAACAAAAGTGCTGGTTATTACTGTGGGGACCCGTCCATCCACAACGTCGACGGGGTGTTGTGGAGACACGTCCACGACGAGTGTTATGACGACGTGTTGCCCAGGGAGAAGATATTAATATAAAAGTAGTAAGTCGAGATAGAGGCAGAGAGATGAATTTCTCCTGCCGATTTTGTATTTTCAAGTGTTATAATATACTAATTTGTTGTGATATCTTGCTTATTATTTCTTATACACTAGAAAGAAGATATCACTTACGACAATATTAATTACGAAGCAGAGCAGACTCAACACAAGGTAACGCTCGCTTCAATTACAGTTCCAAAAATTAATAAAACAATTTAAATTAACGTGTCTAAAAGTTTAAAATTCAAAATGTAGCATGGCACATGAATACTGTTTTCTTTTCCGACACAAACAAAATCAAATGTTTCTATTAGCCTTTATATCTTGCAATAAAATGTAATAAAATGTTCTTAAACAATTAAAGCTTACAAATAATACAATACTTCGTTTTGGGATCGGAAATGAATGACGAAAATCCCAGACGGCGCCTAAAGTAAAATAGGCCTTATATATGCATTCCGCATAACAGCAGTGTATTGCGGGAAAACTAATATTTTTATGACACTCAAATGACTTCGCAGTTTATACATTATGTAATATACCAGTCATTACGTTTATTAAAACATATTGTGCCAGTCCCCACTACCCCTCTTGAATTGCTTAATTTTCACTTCTAATTATTTCATTCTATTGGCTAGCTAGGTTTTTATTAGCACTTTTATATTTACGATCTAAGGGCTCGTCTCTTTCTATCCTGTGGGCTGAAAATACTCGTAGTACGAGAATTCTGCTTTTGCGTAACATACTATTTACTGAATTATATTTCAGTGAAGTGCCGGCTGCTATTTATTTTGTTAAAAATCAAATTTTATCTTTTTTTCTAATTTAATTTTTAACTTCGTTTTTTAAATATTATTCTTTTACATAATGAATTATGATGGCCATCAAAACTTTGAAAGAATTAATTTATTATCTTTACCTTTCTTAAATTAACGTATTAACTAAAACATTCTAGGTCGTGAACAATTTACTGATGCAAAGTCTGTTTTATGCTTAATTTCTAAACTTTCCTGGAAACATTCGTGACTCAAGTTTCCCATCTACCACCTTCCGTTTATCAGATCACCACGAAATATAACTTAAATTTTTCAAACAATTTTGGCTGAGCGAGAGAGGACGGGCTGAGCGAGAGAGGCAGAAAAAGAGAGAGACAGGGAGTATATCCATCTCGGAGAGACGAAGAGACATATATTGACAGACAGAGAGACGAATAAGGAGAAGGCGAGCAGGAAAACTTCTGATGGGTTCCGCTAGTAACTTATAACAGGTATCCTGATATAAAAACAATGATTTACACTCATTATATTGCCGTGCACATTCGTGTTTACCACTTCCAATTGGCGATAAATGTTGGGGTCCAAAAAGACCCAATGTATAGTACTCGATAGTAAATAGCAGATATGGTACGAGGGTTAATGATCTACTCTACGTTCCAATATGATCGTCATTTAAAATGCATTTAATAAAATTCGTTCTCTTATTAATATATTGATTCACCACAAACTAATATTCCCTTTGTCATATCAGTTGCAGCATTTGCATGGCTCACACGTATACGGGGTTCCCTTTGCCTATCTCCGTTTTCATTGTTGCCAGAGTTCAGTTTTACAAATCTTCGGAGATAAAACTTTTGCCTCGCCTTGCTTACGTCTGTAGTCTTCGAAGTGATTACTTGTGTCGATCGCTATAGATATACTGAGTTCATGCATCAAAGTACCGTTAACACGCCTTTTCTTAATGGTATGTTTTTGTTAGAATCCCATTGTAATTTTCTTTGAAGATTAATTACATTTTTATCTATGTAATCATTTAATAAAATTTAGATTTTTCTTTGTCCCATCAGTTGCAAGAGTTGAATGCCACACACGCACACGTGGTACTGGATATACTGCACTACACTTGCGTGTCGTAGTAACGTGGACTTAATGAAACAGTTGGATACCAATGTCATACCGGTACCCTGATAACACCAATGGGAATTAAAGACGGCTGTCCTATGTCGTAGATTTGACGCTTGAAAAAGATC
>JAHLJT010002630.1:15867649-15897269 GCA_031308135.1 Acheta domesticus
AAGAAAATGGTGCCGATCGTTCTGATACTCCATGACAATTATTTTTTGACTGTTTTCTACCCGCGTATAAAATGTCATTCATTTATTTTCAATACGAAAGGAATTATAATTTTTTTACACATAAGTTCTTCGGGTCCATTTGGACCCGTGACATTTCTCATGTTGAACTCTCGTTAGAAATTTCATATAATAACTTGGTAAATTCGTAAGAAATCAACTAATAGATGAATTGTATTATCATTGGAGACTTTATCTTCTCATAAGGTGTGCAATGACAATATTTTGTCGAATATTACTATCAAACTACGAAAACACTATCAAAGTACTACGAACAGCTGGGAGGAATCTCAGCTCTCTAAAACTACGGATAGACGATTTTTCTAAAACTTGAACGTAGTATTCTGATGTGTTTCTTCCTCTTCCGATATTGTGCAATCTTCAATTGTATGGAACAATCAACGAATAATTAGGCGTTTTCCGAGTCAATTGTCCATTTCGGCAGGCACATGCCAAAGACTTGGTAAATACGGAGAGAAATTTTGAATGTAACACATTACATGTGGAATGCACAACCTCTGGCAAACAAGAAGGGCAACCTAGAGAACAAAATTTGGGAATAAAAGTTGTGCTACAATTATCCTCACTTATGAAGGATAACAATATAACTCTTGACAATTTCTTTACATCATACCAGTTGGGTCAGGAGCTTCTCAAACGGGACATCACTCTCGGTCGAACTATGCGCAAAAACAAATCTTCTATACCGCCAAAACTTCTCCAGACAAAGGGTACAACAAACTAATATTCTACTTTCGATTTTACGAGTTACCCGACATTAGTATCGTATGTGTTGTCCTTCATAGCACCCTTTACATTGCAAGAGGCTGGCGAATCTGGAGAAAAGAAACTAGAAATAATGAAACCCTAAAATCTCTACAAAGGGAGCTGTTGATACGATTAGTTCTTATTCATAGAAAAAATACCTTTTTGTGGCCTATTGTGGTTCTCTCTGACAAAATAAACATTTTACACCAATTCAAACGTTTTTTTCACAAAAGCAATTCGGATTGCTAATAAAAATGTTATAAAAATAACACATTTTATAGAAAACTTGGGGAATCTTTTGTAATGCCGTTATTGAATGCAGAACACACCTGCCACAAACTTCGTCATAAATAGCTGTGCAAAATTCACAGTCTTCAAAATAAGTTTTTTTAGATTCTATTCGAAAAAGGGGAAATGGAGTGTGTTGCAAAACTGATAACAAAATTACTTTTCGGATCTCTGAATAAAAACTTTTACAGGTAAAAATCATGTCAATTACATTTGTACTACATGTGTGTAATGGAATTTTTCTATATGAGCATTTCAATATTTTGCTATCACGCATGTTCAGGGACCATTATTTTAAATTATTGCACAACCTTATAAATAATAAAAATTTATAAAATTAACATTTCGGTGTCTAACTTTAACTTCCTATTAAGAATACTAAATATGATAATTGAAAAAGTAAATAGAGAAAATGCAAACAAGAGCAATTATAGCATGGGTCCATTTGGATCCAAGGATCTTGAGAAGGAGTAAATTTGAGGACCGCAGCCGGGTTAAGAAAATGTGTGGTACCCTTCAGGAACGAACTAACCACTTTCAAACAAATCGTAAACTGAAGACAGCAAGTCTCATTATTTTCTGTAAATATATGACTAATAGTCTTTAGTCATAAATAAACAAGTTACCTTCCTAGTGGATACGAAAAGAATTCTTCACCTTCCTGTTACCGATTATTGTATTAAGAAACGATTCATTGTATTAAAAACACAACGTTGATGTTGTATTAAAAACACATTGGAATCATGTGTCGGTGTTTTGTTGTATTCTGCTGTACGCCGCAAAAAGCTTGAACTTTTGCAATTTTCGAAAAATCAGAGTTTTTCAACGAACATGAGACTACACCATTCTCTTAAACATCCTTCACACGATCCAACAACAAGTTAAATAAAAAACGATGGGGCATTTTTTTTTAAAAATATTCCAGAAGCTTCGTGGAAAGTACTCTCCACAATTAAAATATCGGTTTCAAATTCAAGGAGCCGCGACATCAGCCAGATCAATTAGTGAATATCAATTTGGAGAAAATCGGTCTGAACAGTTTAGCAGCTAGCGTTGTTAAGAGACGGACGAACAGAGAAACGTTTTGACGTCATTCGATTTTTAGGTAACAAGGCCCACAAACAGATTCTGGCCTCAGCACGTGTTAGAGGATTTTTGTTTCTAAATTTAGCAACTGGATTTACCCACTTTTCGTTATCAGGGCTGTGTAATAAGAATTTTTCTGCCGAAAATTTGCAGCTTTTTCCCACCACATTGTATAAATTTCTCTTCACTCCGTTGGGCTAAAGTGAAAATAAGATCCCTTGTTTAAAAAAAGACATAAATAAGAAATACTTTTTCTATGAATGGGAATACCTATATGCCATCTTTTCCTACAAATAATTTGTGCCGATTGCTCTTAACAGCCACACAACACATTATGAAAGAGAACAAACTATTGTGCGACAGATCTAAGTGTTCCACTCTGCGCGAAGCACCGAGAGAAAACTATCAACTTGGACATAAGTGGCAATTCCAGATCGCATCCAGCTGTGCTGGTAGATAAAAGACCGCGGTACATCATTTTAGTTGTGTTATGCGGAGCCACTTCAGACGGGATAAATTAGTCCCAAAACACGTGTATGGCTATGACTTATTATATTAAAATGTATATTGAAATAGTCTTAATGGTTCATTCATTCTCAATCCTAATGATCACGGATTAACGCAATATCCCTAACGAAATTTATGTCGATATGACAGAACGGTATCACAGAAAAACAAACTACTGTGCGACAGATCTAAATGTTCCTCTCAGTGCGAAGCACCGAGAAGAAACTATTAACTTGGACGTAAGTGGCGATTCCAGTTCGCATCCAGCTGCGCTGGTGGACAAAAGGCGGTGCAAGGGCTGGGCGGGGAGGGGCGGGGCGTGGCGGGGCGGGACGCTATCTCGTGAGCGCGCGATGAGAGATAGGAGGGCGACGGAGGCGGCTAACGGCCATTTGCTGCGGTCATCTCGTGATGGTGAGCCACTGCGGTCCCGGACTGCGGCCCTGCCGCGCGGCGGGGGCCGAGGTGGGGGGGGGGGCGAAGAGAGCTGGCCGCGAGCCATGTCCGCAACGACGGCGGCGACGAGCGAGGAAGGAGGAAGAGGCACGGGGAGGGGGCGGGGGCGGGGGCGGAAGGAGAACGTTGTGCGGAGGCAAAAATACAGACCGAAGTAGACGGAAAGGAAAGAAAAGAAGGAAGGGAGGAATGAAGCAAGGAAGGAAGAAATGGAGGTAGAAAGGAAGGAATGGAGGTAGGAAGGAAGGAATGGAGGTAGGAAGGAAAGAATGGAGGTAGGAAGGAAGGAATGGAAGTAGGAAGGAAAAAATGGAGGTAGGAAGTAGGAATGCAGGTAGGAAGGAAGAAAGGAATGGAGGTAGGAAGTAAGGAAGGAGGGAATGGAGGTAGGAAGGAAGGAAGGAAGGGAGGTAGAAAGGAAGTAATGGAGGTAGGAAGAAAGGAATGGAGGTGGGAAGCAAGGAATGGGGGTAGGAAGGAAGGAATGGAGGTAGGTAGGAAGGAAGGAATGGAAGTAGGGGGAAGGAAGGAATGGAGGTAGGAAGGAAGGAATGGAGGTAGGAAGGAAGGAATGGAGGTAGGAAGGAAGGAAGGAATGGAGGTAGGAAGCAAGGAATGACGGAATGGCGAAAGGGAGGAAGGATGAAACCAAGGAAGGGATGGAGATAGGAAGCAAGGAAGAAAGGGAGGGGTAACCTTTAAATTTATAAATTTACAAAAGAAAGTAAAAAAGATATCAGAAAGAGTGAAAAAAAACATAACATTGAGAAATATCTCGTCAGGTTGAATGGAATTTTCTCAACAAAACATAAGTATCTCTAAAACTCACCGCTCGTGGACTTAGGCAGAAGTGAAGTCTTCATGCAGCATTAACACAACGTTTGAAGTATCTGTAACAAATGCAAAGAATAATAATTTTAGTTTTTTTTCTGATCAAGGTGTTGAAGCAAAGTAAAATGATGCTGTGTATTGAAATACAGAAAGCGGAAGGTGAAATATGCAAAAGGGAAATGACCGGGTTGTGAACGAGAAGGTAATAGGGAAGAAGAGATCACAGCACGGCAGGAAAGTAATCGGGAGATGGGTATACGTGCGAGCAGATGACACGGGAGGTGATAGTAGAGTGATCGTGATGGTGAGCACCGTCTCAGGTGGTTCAGGGCATCTACCGATGTAAACTGCAGCGCCGCTGACCGGGAGGTCCTAGGTTCGAGTATCGATGGCGGCAGGAATTTCGATACTAGCTAGAGAAGTAGGGTCGTACTCAGCCGCTGTCTGGAGGAGAATTCTAGCTGTCGGCTGCTCTGATGAGTAGTTTTCCGTAGTTTCTCCGATCAACACTAAGCGAATGCCGGGGCAGTACCCTAACAAACGGGCCAATGACCGTGTGCGATATTTCATTCATATTCCTTGTCCTATCCCTTACACACAAACACACTTACACATTCATTCAATACACCACCAGGCATGCGGGGACACCAGTCGTAAGCTTAGAGCTTTTTTCCGGTTGGGAGTATGCCACACTGGTGGGAGACACTTTGCTGAGTAAACCCTGCTAGCCAACGTGTAGATCGGTCCTGGATTTCACCATCCTAAAGGGAAGATCACAGCCACCTCACGCGATTAAAACATGCACCACACTTACGGGACTAGTTACCAAATCAGTTGACCGCGCTCAGAAACACGAAATAAAACAATCAATCGTGAAGATGAGCATCGAGTGTGGCAGAAGGTGGCCGAAGAGGTGTGCGCAAAGGTGAGTGTAAATGTGAGTGTAGATGTGAGCGTAGATGTGAGCGTTGATGTGTGTGTAATTGTTAGCGTAGATGTGAGCGTAGATGTATGTGTAATTGTGAGCGTTAATATGAGTGTAGATGTGTGTATGTAATTGTGAGCGCAGACGTGAGCATAAATGTGAGCGCAGAAGTGACCGTAGGAGTTAGCGTAGAAGTGAGCATAGATCTGAACGTAAACGTGAGCGTAAAGTGAGCGTAAATGAAAGCGTAAACACGAGCGTAAACGTGAGCGTAGAAGAAAACGCCATGTCCCGGGCGACGGAGCGGCTGCAAGCGCGGAGCGGAGCATAAATATGAGCGTAGATCTGAGCGTAAACGTGAGCGTAGACGAAAACGCAATGTCCTAGGCGACGGAGCGGCTGCGAGCGCGGAGCGGAGCATAAATATGAGCGTAGATCTGAGCGTAAACGCGAGCGTAAACGTGAGCGTAAACGCGAAGGTAGAAGAAAACGCAACGTCCTGGGCGACGGAGCGGCTGCGAGCGGGGCAGGCCAGGGGCGGGCGCTCCGGATGGGCACTCGGCCAGGCGCGCGCCCGCCATCGCGGTCAGCCCGGCGATTTCGCGAGTCATTTCCACGCAAAAACGAGGCGAGAGGCGAGCGGGAGACGAGGCGAGGAGAGTTTGATTCGCGGGCGCGAGGCGCGGCGCGGAGGAGCCGTAGGGGTTAACCGGCGCTGCCTTTACGCCGCTGTTGATTTAGGCCTCCCGGGACCTCTTTGTCCGCTTTTATGCGGGCGCGGCATGAAACAGGACGCGGGCGGGGGCGGGGGCGCGGGAGACAAGGAGAGGATGGTCAGGGCGGGTTGGACCTGCAGGGGAGGGCCGGGAAGGATCTGCATGGGAGGGGCGGGGTAGGGCCGGATAGGACGTCTGGGAGAATTCAGATGGGTGGAGTGGTGCTGGCCCAAGAGGGAATGGGGAGGGGGGCAGATGGGAATAGGCACGTCTCGGTGGAATGGGTTGGATGAGCGAAATTGGTCGGGTAGGCGGGTCTGGGCGAGACTGGGTGGAGGTGCGATGGACTGGGTGGAGATGCGAGGGACTGGGTGGGGATGAGAGGGACTGGGTGGGATGAGAGAGGCTGGGTTGGGATGAGAGGGACCGGGTGACGATGAGACGGACTGGGTGCGAATGAGAGGGATTGGGTGGGGATGCGAGGGAATGGGTTGGGATGAGAGGGACTGGCTGTAAATGCGAGGGACTGGGAGGGGACGAGAGGGACTGGGTTCGGATGAGAGGGACTGGGTGGAGATGCGAGGGACTGGGTTGGGATGAGAGGGACTGGGTGGAGATGCGAGGGACTGGGTTGGGATGAGAGGGACTGGGTGGAGATGCGAGGGACTGGGTTGGGATGAGAGGGACTGGGTGGGGATGAGAGGGAATGGGTGGGGATGAGAGGGAATGGGTGGAGATGCGAGGGACTTTGTGGAGATGCGAGGGACTGCATTGGGATGAGAGGGACTGGGTGGAGATGAGAGGGACTGGGTGGGGATGAGAGGGACTGAGTGGAGATGCGAGGGACTGGGTGGAAATGCGAGGGACTGAGTGGGGATGAGAGGGACTGGGTGGGGATGAGAGGGACAGGAGGGGATGTAAAGGACTGAGCGGGGTTGCTAGTGACTGGGCTGTGATGGGGAGAGTTGGGTGGAATAGGTCGGGGTGGAGCTGTGAGAGCTGAGCGGATCTGCATGGGTTGGCCGAAGCAGGAAAAGGCAGAAGAGGGAAGGGCGACAGGAAAGGGAAGGTGCAGGGCAAGAAGGGAGTGAGAGGGAGTGGCGGGGAGGGCGTGGTGGGAGGTCTAGGCAGACCGCGCGCAGTTGGCTTGTTCTGTGTCGGGTTTTGTGGCCTTTACGGCCACGGCATATAAAAGCTGGATTCTCCGAAATCGTTGTACGCAGTAACTCAAGAACTATTCGTCTGAGTGTTTCAAAACGTTGGGGCTGTATAATGACCGAATGCGGGATTGAATGAGAGAGAAATAGTTTTTAGGTTTAAATGTTGAGTTGGGAATGTACAGTTCTCTCGTAGGGCACAGAAGTACCTGAAGTTTAATTACTGTCGGTTTCAAAGAGCCTTTGCGTTTGAAAATGGTTGTTCAAAGACTGTGAATGGGTCTATATTGTTTTATGCGTCTATATTGTTGTAGCAGCGAAGCTCGCCTACCATTTTCATTTTTTATCTAACATATATTTTCGATCACAGATTCTATTTCATTTAAAATGAATGCTTAAAAACAATCTCTGCAAATGACTGATTTATCGATGGACTGATTTTGTGCAGACAGAATAATATTTACTGTTGCTCTTTGTGTTTTGAGAAAAGAATCACAATATGTTATGTATACTAAGCAAAGCATTTTAGTATTCTAGTGGTTTACATAATGAAATCGATGAAAAAAGGGTATCGATATCCATTACATTCTAATTACGTACATCCCCATAGCAAACTTTAGTGCAATGAATACGAAACAAAAAGATTTATCACTCTTTACGTGAAAATGTTAATTCTATTGTAATAATAAATAAGTAAATAAATAAGCAAAGCAATTTTCTTTTGTAACCAAAAGTTGTAAAGCGGGCAATTTAGAAAATTTAATTAACAATAACATAATCTTATAGAAATTATTCCATGAAAAATGAGGGGTTTGTTATAAGTTTTATTTCCATTTATTCACAATTTTCATATTGAATAACAATCACTTTTCCTGAGCATTTCCGTATTTCAAATATTCGGCGCCATTAAATAAAATGTCAACATGTTACCTAAAAATATTTTTAAAGTATCAATCACCAATATTTTTGAAAGATTGACATGTTTTTCGCCTTTAAGGCCCTACCAAAGTTACCAAATGTGCGTCGAAATATAGAATTTTCTTACAAAATTTACGGGAGGTGCACTTTCTCTTTATAAATAATCACATTTGCTGAATGTTGTTGAATGCGTTGTAGCAGCATACGGCTCTCTTTTCATTATGTTCCCAATTTTAATGCAAATGCATTACCCTCCCTCAATCAGAAGTAACGCTCACTTGGCATGTGCATGAAACAATCAATTTTCAATTTTTTAAACAGAATTGTATGCTGCATATCTTGCATATTTTGCCTGTTTTTTAATAAACGTCACATTTCTGCAAATTACTAATAATTCTGCATGTTTTGTTATTGTTTCAAATGAATATTTCCCGGATGAACATTTTCCGGAATGATAATTTTCCCAAATGCAGGTTTTCTCGAATGCACGTTTTCTCGAATGAACGTTTTCCCAAACGCACGTTTTCCTAAGTGATCACTATCCCGAACGAAGTTTTTTCCAAGTGATCATTTTCCCGAATGAAGTTTTTTCCAAATGAACATTTTCCTGAATGAACGTTTTCTCGAATGAACATTTTCCTGAATGTGGGTTTATGGGCGGACATGTGGGTTTTGTGTGGCGTGGAATTAATTGTACAAGACCATCAGCATTCCTTGGCGTTTTACCTGTAGAAGATCCCCATATTTCCTGACAGACAAAATACATATCAACAACACACCTCCCTCAGTCTGGTATCGCCTCCACAGCGAGACTTCGAGTCTTCTGGTTCTACAGCCAAGCAACGGGTAGTGCGTCTCATTTGTTTGTGAAGATTCTGCGTTCGTTTTGCTTGCATTGCGCTCGTACGGCGCTCGCAAGTGCAAGTGCGAGGGCGAGGACGGGGGCGAGGGCGGGGGCGAGAACGGGGGCGAGGACGGGGGCGAGGACGGGGGCGAGGACGGGGGCGAGGACGGGGGCGAGGACGGGGGCGAGGACGGGGGCGAGGACGGGGGCGAGGACGGGGGCGAGGACGGGGGCGAGGACGGGGGCGAGGACAGGGGGCGAGGGCGGGGGCGGGGGCAAGTGCGATTGCGATTGCGAGAGTGAGAGGGCGAATGAGAGGAAAAGTGCGAGTGAGTGAGACGAGTGCGAGGGCGAGTGCGAGGGTGAGTGAGAGGGAGAGTTCAAGTGCGAGTGCAAAGGCGAGTGCGAGTGAGAAGGCGAGTGAGAGGGCGAGTGCGAGGGTGAGTGCGAGTGAGAAAGCGAGTGCGATTAAGAGAGCGAGTGCGAGACCAGGGCGAGGGTGAGGGCGAGGGCGAGAGCGAGGGCGAGGACGATTGCAAGGGAGAGGGAGAGCCGAGGGCCAAAGCAAGGGCGAGGACGAACGCGAGGGCAAGAGTGAGGGCGAGGACGAGTTCGAGTGCGAGTGCGAGTGCGAGGGCGAGAGCAAGTGCGAGTGCGAGGGTGAGTGAAAGGGCGAGGGCGAGAGCAAGTGCGAGGGCGAGGGCGAGTGCGAGGGCGAGTGCGAGGGCGAGTGCGAGGGCGAGTGCGAGGGCGAGTGCAAGGGCGGGTGCGAGTACGAGTGCGAGGGCGAGAGCGAGGGCGAAGGCGAGTGCGAGTGCGAGTGCGAGGGCGAGTGCGAGGGCGAGAGCAAGTGCGAGGGCGAGGGAGAAGGCGAGTGCGAGTGCGATGGTGAGTGAGAGGGAGAGGGCGAGGGGCGAGGGGCGAGGGCGAGGGCGAGGGCGAGTGCGAGGGCGAGTGCGAGTGCAAGGGCGAGGGCGAGTGCGAGGGCGAGGGCGAGTGAGAGGGCGAGTGCGAACCGAGGACGCGCAAAGGTAGAATGACGAGGCGAGGCGGGCGGGGTGTGGGAGGGAATGAGAACGGGCGGAGAGCGGGGCGGTTGTGAGGATGAGGCGGAGCCGAGGCGAGGTCGGAGTGGGGCGGGGAAAGGGTGGGGACGGAGTGAAGGCGGAGCGGGGGTGGTGCCGCGATATGAGAATAAATAATGAGGAGGAGATGAAAAACAGGGCGAGTAAACAAGAGAGCAGTCGGGAGCGGGTAATTAGAAGCCGAGGAGGGGCGAAGAGTTGGGAAGCTTGAGGGAGGGGACACAAAAGGGGAAATTTGAGGGGGGGTGAAGGCTGTGGTGCGGGTGGAGGCGGTAGTGGCGGGGTGCAGCAAAATCTATGAAAGCGACGCACCTAATGAAAAGGGCTTCGGGTGATAACAAAATCATCACTGCAGGGACGACAAAACGAATGGTACTTATGTTTGGCACTATCGGTGTTTTAGTGGTTAAGGGAAGAACAGCATAAAGCAAATAGAGATGTACAAAGAATTTAAGCCAAGATTAGGTGATACTAATGAAACTTAGAATTAGTTCTTAGAAGAAAAAGTGGCATTCAAGATGCGACAGAACAAGCAATGTGTATTTAATGGAAATGTTGTGGGCACTTGATGAGACTCGAACACCAAAGATGGTCCCACGCTGCAACAGTATGGGACCCGTGAGTACGATGGAGACAACAAGGACGACAGGAAACTAGATGGTGTGACTACTTCAAGAATGCAGCAGGTGTATAGTGGACTAGAGCGGCGAAGGACCGTGAACAGTTGGAAAACTATGTACCTTCAAAATTAAGACGTTCGGTTCAGATGATGTGCTACCTCCCTGCCCTAAGCAGGAGGCCTTTGCCCTACTAAAGGATGCATAGGCTTATAATAAATAATAATAATAATAATAATAATAATAATAATAATAATAATAATAATAATAAAGGGGGATCAAAAATCTTATGGGATACTGCCATTGTTACAGATAAAACAATGGAAGCAAATAAGCCTGATATTGTCGTGTTCGACAAAACTACTTGCAGGGCAATAATAATTGATATTGCAGTCCCATTAGATCATAATCTGCTGCCAACAATTGCAGAAAAGAAAAGAAAATACCAGCCACTCTCAGAAGAACTGAAAAACCTCTACAAACTAAAAGAGGTAGATATTGTGCCCGTAGTTATTTCATCTAATGGGCTTGTTGCTGATGATTGGAGGATTGTGAAAGAGAAACTCCATCTAAATGAGTGGCACTTCAGAACCATGCAGAAGGCCGTGCTGCTGGCAACCACCAATATTGTGTGTAAGGTTCTCTCTCTTAGCCATTGAAGCAGAACCTGAGTGCACTGGAGCAAGAACTTCTCACCATCTGTCTCGCTATATGTGTTGACGTTCGGTCCTTGAGTTATATCTAAAAACTCCGGACGAGCGTAAAATTTTGAATAATAATAACAATAATAATAATAATAATTACAGACTTGTACAAAATATTTTAATATTGACGATGGAGTGTACGAACCGGAATGGTTGGGCTAGCTTTGTAATCAAGATAGATAGTATTTGGCATTACAACTGATGCGCAATTGAAAAAGAGGCAACAAAGAATGATGGATGATTAATTCAGCTTCATTGTGGCTGTCTGACAAACTCAGTGATATTCTGATATCAATAACCGAGATTAGATGATAATGACTATATGTGTCATGCAAAAGTCATGTCATGCAGTCATGCAAGTGTCATGCATTGTCATGCAAAAGTTTATGTCGCAAGAAGTCGCGCCTAAGGAGTTTTTTGAAGTGAGGTAAGGTGAATCGTGTTCGTCCTCAAAGGTAACATTGACAAGTGGCTTTTATGGTGAAGAATGCTAAACAGTAACGAGAAAGATTAAGTGATGCAGTGTGACTGGTTAATTGAGTGTTTGGGGAACGTCAATAGCTAAGGTCATTAGGGCCATTAATGTACACACATAACGGGAGACATTGATGCTAGCGACCCTTGTGGCCCAACCTGTCACAATCATTTCTTTTAAAATTTAAGGTTGCATGAGCTACTAGATCATCAGCGACCACTATTGGATTTAAAGTTATGGTAAGAGGATGAAACGATACGGTGAAGATAGGGGGTGAAAGGACGAACACATACAACCATGCCAAGGCGAGACTCGAACCCGCGACTCCACGGCCTGAGATCACTACGGCACTACTACTGTGTTAGCGATCTCGACCACGGGGCCGACTGTCATAATCATTGTGATTACAAATACGAAGTGAATAAGTTTGAAATATTTTTAATTTACTTACAATTACGTTTACTTACGTTTCGCAGAGTGATTCAACAGGTATTGAAAATGTATGGAAATTTGAATCTGTCTCCTATTCCGGGTCATGTCTGTTGGTTTGCAAGTGAGGGCTTGACTGCCATTCGTAATATGAGAAAGGTGCAAAGGGTCTTGTATTTTCTCTGTAGTATTTGCATCATCCATTGATGCCCTGAGCCACCTAAGCCGGTATGGCGCGAGATTGGAGAGGCGAAGACAAAGACGGCGACGTCGAAGGCGACGCTGGAAGCGCCACTGGTAGCGGACGCGATAGAAGGGCGTTGTGGGCGCGGTCAGTCGTGGAGGCGGCGGCGTTGGCGGTGGCGGAGACAGCGGTGGAGGTGGAGGCGATGGCAGTGTCGGTGGCAATGTTGGTAGTGGTGGCGGTGGCATTGTGGTGGTGGTGGTTGTGGTGTTAGCGGTGGTGGTGGTGATGGCGGTGGCGGCGGTGGCCGTGGTGGCCGTGGTGGCGGTGGCGGCGGTGGCGGTGGCGGTGGCGGTGGCGGCGGCAGCGGCCGTAGTGGCGGTGGCGGTGGCCGTGGTGACAGTGGCGGCGGCGGCGGCGGTGGCCGTGGTGGCGGCGGCGGTGGCAGTGGTGGTGGCGGCGGCGGTGGCAGTGGTGCGGCGGCGGCGGTTGCCATGGTGGCGGTGGCGGTGGCCGTGGTGACAGTGGCGGCGGCGGTGGCGGTGGCGCTAGCGGTGCCTGTGGCGGTGGTGGCGGCGGTGGTGGCGGCGGCGGCAGCCCCAAAGCTCCGAAGCGCCGCGCCCGCGCGTGAAGACGAGGGCTGAAGAACGAGGACGCGCAGACGTTAGGAAGGGAGAGGCTGCGACTTCACACACAGGCGACGCCTCTCTGCCGGCGGCGGAGGTGGAGGGGACGGTGCGTTAGGTGGCGGTGGAGTTCTCAGCAGCGAGAGACGGAGGCTGCGGATGTGACGCTAGTTCTCGCTGGAGTCGGTGGAAGTGGTAGAAGCGGCAGACTACGCGTAGTTGGCGGTCGGGGCGGTGTGGCCGTGGGGATGGCGAAAACGGCGGTAGGGGAAGCGGGGACAGCGGCGGGAGGGATGGCGGCCAAAATGACAGGGGGCGGCGGGGACGGTGGGGGGCAAACGGGGGGAGCGGCAGGAGCACACGCTGCAGGGCGACAAGAGCGACGAAATTTCATTAAATCTGAGGAGGCGCCTGTGAGAGCGCCGGGACGAGAGGGGAAGGGGGTGTCAAGGGAGAAGAGGGGGAAGGAGAGGGAGAGGGTAGGGGAAGGGGAGGGGGTGTGCGGCACCTCGGCGTCGACCGCGCGACATCCGGCGGGTGGGGGCGGTGGGGGCGGAGGCGGCGGCGGTGGTGACGGCTGATGTTTAGAGACTCGGGTCAAGGCCGATGACAAGTTTATGGGTTGAGTTGTCTGGGGGAATTGGAAAACTACACTATGTGATCAAAAGTATCCCGACACGGAGGCGATAGGGTTATGGAGTGATCGTGTTTTTCATGGTGGGGGCTTGAACCCCTTGTTGTGCGTGGCACTAATCACGGCACAGGCCTGCGTTGATGTTTTATACACCTTCTTGCTTCCCCGTTGAAGAGCAATTCGGAGATGGCCATCGCATCTTTCAAGACGATCGAGCACCTGTTCATACTGCACGTCCTGTGGCTGAGTGGTTACACGACAATAACATCCCTTTAATGAACTGACCTGTACAGAGTCCTGACTAGAATCCTATCGAACACTTTTGGGATGTTTTGGAACGCCGACCTCGTGCCAGGCCTCACCGACCTACATCGATACCTCTCCTCAGTGCAGCACTCCGTCAAGAATAGCCTGCCATTCCCCAAGAAACATTCCAGCACTTGATTGAAAGTATGCCAGCGAAAGTGGAAGTTGTCATGAAGGTTGAAGGTGGGCCAACAACCTATTGAATTCCAGCATTACCGATGGAGGGCGCCACGAACTGGTAAGTCATTTCCAGTCCCGTGTCTGGATACTTTTGATCACTTAGTGTATCACTCCGGTATTGAGGCTCTAACACATTGTGTGGGCAGCCTCACTTTCCCATTTGGGTCTTGGGGTTCAAATTGCGGTTGATGCGTATGGAATTTCTGGTGGCCAACGTGAGTTCGTGAAAGATTTTCTCGGAGTTCTCCCGTTTTAACTTTTGTTCCACCGTTCATGGAATAACATCAACTCCCTACGCATTGAACTCATTCGCTCACTAAAGGTACAGCTATAGAAAACAAGAAACTGGCATCATAACAAATATTAGTTAATGATGGGCGGTGTACAATTTTACCGCAATTCGAAAGGCAAGGACTACATATAATTACGTTATTATTAATTGAATTGCACCGTTTGAACTCAAAACAATCCGCTACCAATACCGCTGATCAAGACCTAATTTAATGTCTAATGTTCAAACGCATTTAAATAGTTGACGGTTTAATAATGGGGAGGGAGGCAGTTTTGTCGTATACAGTACGCACTATCACGTTAAGATCATGACCACGACAAAATATGCGATTAACAACAATACTAGCATTGTTCCCTACTCACAAAACCTCTCACGCAACGTAACCCACCTAATTATTCATAGTATAAGATCAATGTGCGCGCACATCCTTTCCAATACCTATTCAATACACTATTTTCCTCTTGCGTATATTTATACATTCTCGAGCATACCTTGAGGAACAAAAATACTGGAGTACGAAGGAAACGAAATAAAAATAACGAATAAATGAAGAAAAAATATGAAAAGTAAAAAATAAAGAAAAGAAAAGTAATAAATACAAGAAAGAGAAAGAAGAGACTGCGAAGAAAAAATAAACAATGGCTAAAGGAATTACATTGGCAGGAAATGTCTGATAAATTAAATTACAAACCGCAACGAAATTAGCACTATCAAACCTAAGAACATATATCGAAACATAAGACACACTAATTCACATCCCCATTTTTAATCCAAAACGATATTTTAGAAATTGATATTCTTCCCTTGATAATTTAAGAAAAACTTTTTATTTTGTGAAAACAAACCTATTAAAATACACAAATACAAAATAATAAAAATAAAAATTTTAATTATGTGGAATAATAAATCATCTTTTATTATTGTTTCACAGTTAATATAGATTTTTTTACAACGTAGATATGAGTATATCGCTGTTTTGCAGAACATGTACTAACTCAATGTATTTATTCCTTCTTGTTATTTATAAATAAAACAAACTTCATCTCAAAATATTAACTTTCCTCAAATGTGAACACTTAGAATGTCGTCACCATTTAAAACGAAGCATTAACAGTTTTTGGAGGAAGACCACCACAAATATAGGACTCTAAACCTCATTTTTTTCTCGTCACAGAAAGACTTGCAATTCATCCCTATCCCGCTCTCAATTTATTTACAATTAGAAATCAAAGCAATCTGTTCTATTCTATATTTTGTAAGTGAAACCAAGTTAATTTCACATTCTATGGGTGTGCAAGCGTTTTCTCCAATAATACAAAGACCTTCAGACGGGTTGCCTAGTTCGCTACGGCAGTAGTGCCGTGTCGATCTCGGGCCGATGGATCGTGGTTTCGAATCCCGCCTCGGGCAGCGTCATGTGTGTTGCGTGAGTTGTCTGTACGTAATGCATTTGTGCGTCCCCTGTGGTTGGCATCAGGAAGGTCATCCGTCAGTAAAAACATCGCCAAATCATGATAAAACGGAGTGTGCAGAAAATTAACAACAAACAAAAACAAACAAAAGAACCTGAGCCCATCGCCAGTAGCGCACATTCCGTAGAATCGAGAAGAAAGGCTAGGATGAAAGAAAAAAAAGCGCAGACCTGCATTGCTAGTTCCTGGAACAAGAATTCTACACACCCAGCAGAGACTCAGGAACACAACAGCCCTCCTAAATCCCGTTTCCTTCACCACACGAGAACTCGCATCCCCTCCCCTGCGCCACCCCCACCCCCCATCGAACACCCCCGTCGAGAGGGAGGGTTTCCTTCAAAGCGCCAGCCAAGGCAACGGCGCCCTCAAGGTTCGCTAGGTGTCTTCTGAACGCTTCTCATTACCTCAAGGGGTTCGGCTCTAATTCCCGAGACTTTTCATTACGCCTTCGCGCGACACCCCCTTCCACTCCCACCTCCCCCCACCGCCACCCTCCTACGTGTGCCCCGGCGGCCCGCGTGCCGGCCATATTTTCTTTGAAACTCGACGACACGCCGCAGCGGTGTGCCCAAGAGCGCGGAGAGGTAGGCGCGGCAGAAGGCGAGAAGAAGAAGAAGAACGAGGAGGAGGAGGAGGAAAGAGGGAGATGGGGTGGGGAGGGAGGTACTTACGACCGCGAACTCCCACTTCCGTCGCGAAGCGAGAGGCGTCTGTCCTGGGAGCGCTGTTGGGAATGTGCGAACGAACAACGGAGTCTTCTGGAACGATGCTTTAGGCTGTCTTTCCTAGAGAAGAACTTCGAGGCATTTTGTGTTGTTTCCTGTGGAATTCCCTGCGCAACGATGGATGATCCACAAGTATTGAAATATTTGATAAATCTATAAGTTTTAAAGAGTAATGAAATTCTTTGTGAAAGGAGATTTCATGACATGAGATAAATAATATAGTTGAAAAATTTCATTATTGTAAAAAAAATAAGATTTAAGAAAACTAAAAGACTTCAATGGTATAACTGATAGATTATCAGATTGTTATGCCCAAGTTTGCGGGTTCAAACCCAATCAAAACCGTGGATTTTTGAGGGCAAACAATTCCTTCTTACGCTTTCCTTCGGAGGGAGGTAAAGCTGGCAGTCCGATGTTGTAGATTTACGGCATGTAAAATATCTTTAAGCCTAAAAAAGCCTCTGAACTAAATTTAAATCGTCTGTACTGTCACCCGAGTGGTACCTTTTTTCTCCGCTAGATGATGGAAGGAGCGTAGGAAAGTCTGAAAGATGAGTCGGAACAGCGGGTCTCACTACCCAAGTCCTGCCACGTAAAATAAGGCTTCATTGAATTGAAAAGGAAGTACAAGAAATATGGAAAGGGATGAGAAAGAGGAGGAAGGAGGGAAGGAGGAGTTCAAATAGAGATTCTACCAACCGCTTACATACCCATCTGTCAAAAGGAGAGACGCGTCATTTCTGTGTGTGGTGTGTAGAATGTACCATTAAACAACGGAGTCCTTGTACATGAGAATGTACGATTAAACAACGAAGTCTGTCTCCACAGGGTGGTTCAAATTAAATGTTACAAATTTCTAATATTTTTAGGGAATGTAGGGTGTCGAAAATAATCACTTTTTGACATTGATCATACGAAGGAAATCTCCTATAAAGAAAAAACATGTGACCCATTTTTGACACCGCGTTTCTAATGTAAAGTTACTCATGCTGCATTGTTTTGCAGGTCCACGGACTCTCAGGGAACAAACTACTCTCTAGCAATAGTAATATATTTTTATCTTCATTGTGCAACTTGAACTATGACTTTGAATTTGGATCTTAACGTGCATAGCGTACATCTTAACGTGCATAGCATGCACCAGTCATCCTGTCAAATGGTCAAATGGAGAAATTTCTGTAGTCTTCCTTTGCAACATTTATTCTGAATTTCTCTACAGAGAAGGACTTTGAGAAGGACATTTAATGGTAACTTGTGTTCTCTCCCTAATCCAGGACATTTGGATAAAACTACTGAAATATGTGATGACGTGATACAATTACTGCTAGAGTTGTTTGTTGACGAGGAGATACAAGGAAATAATTTAGTTTCACCTGTCTACCCGAATAATTTCGTTGGTGTATCTTTTTTGATAGGTTTCCAATTTACATCAATATTTTTAAATACGGGAAAGGGAAGAAGATGGAGAAAGGAAGGGGACAGAAAATGGTAGGACGGCGAAGAAAAGAGGAAGTGGAGAAAAAAGCAGGGAGTAGGGTTTCGGCTCGTGGAACTAGTGTGATAGTTGTGTCAAACATGAACAATGTAATCTTCTAGAAAGTTGATTAAGGACATTTTTCTACGGCCATTTAAAAATATACGCATTTCTGCTGAATATTTAATCGACAAATGTCATCGATTACACACCCCGTGGATTTCAGCTCGGAATCCACGGCCTGTCGACCAATCACGTTCCTATAATTTTCGGAATCCACGGGCAGAATTGCATTCTCTTTGAAATTCGCGCTTCTTTTTTAAGAACCGCGGTAAACAAGTGAATAATTTTGCAATTTCACGACGCAACCCAGACATTGTTGTACTCGTATTTCTCGTTACATTTCGCACTGATCATTTAACAAAAGTGAATATGGAAGCCAGCGGCAGCGACAATGAAATTTGTACTCCACTTGAATGGTATTTTACGTATAAATGCGCAACACACATGAACATTTTTGTGTAACTAGTGCGATTTTCTACACGCCTAGTGCGAGAAACCTCAACTTTATGGACGATTAACATTACAGAAATTGCGGCTTTAAGGGATGAGTACACAAACAATTTTTTCTCATAGGTTTTGAATTGCATGTGTCTAAAAAAAGATTAGTTAAGAAGTTAAAATATTCACTTTTGTATGAGTAATTATAAGAAAAAGGCTCCACGTATTTTGCTCGTTGTTCACAAGCATTATTAATCCGAATCCAAGTGCATTATTAATTCCGAGCTTATTTTTCCCCGCTGCTCTCAAGCGTGGATATTTTTAATAAACACCGGGCAAACGCTACGCAGCGAAGCTCCTCCCCTTGAGAGAGACTTTGCCTTCACAGCCTCCATCGCCACTCCCCTTCGCAAAACGATCTCATTGTTTTAGTCTCTCACGCGTCACTGCAATTTTTTAGCAGTCGTGCTGAAGAAAAGAGTAGGCAAACCATGAACTGTTTCAACTTTCCCGTAGGAAAGTTCAAAACGGGACCACGAACTACATCAGGCATTATGAAAAGGTTTTATACGAGATAGTCCTAAGAGCTACGTAGTGAGACTTCTAAGGCAATCGAGGCAAGCTGGGCAGGAATTGTCTCAAGGGAGAAGTTTGGTTGGAGCGTTTCCTGGAGGCGGCGGTAGATGGCAGCCGGGTAATAAATCCGGCAAACAGTTTACGGACAGGTGGCACTTTTTTGGTTCAGCAGTGAAGGATTCATCTCCTTGAGAGAGACTTTGCCTTCACAGCCTCCATCGCCGCTCCCCTTCGCAAAACGATCTCATTGTTTTAGTCCCTCACGCGTCACTGCAATTTTTTAGCAGGCGTGCTGAAGAAACGAGTAGGCAAACCATGAACTGTTTCATCATTCCCGTAGGAAAGTGCAAAACGGGACCACGGACTACATTGGGCATTATGAAAAGATTTTATATGAGATGGTCCTAACACGAAACACTCACCGTGCTGGATACTGGGATGGACATGAAATTTCACCAGCTGATAGAACACCATGTAAAACCTACATACGCAAATTTTGAAGTGTTATGGAATATTATAAATGGTGTTTTATAGGTATTTTGTACCAGGACCTTTCGTGACCTTTCGCGCTTCCCGCAGTGGGCGAGACGTTGCTTCGGCAGCGCTGGGAACGTTACGCAGCGTCGATCAGGCGATGTCAGATTTCCAAGCGCGTTCGTTCCATCTGAACCTGCAAAGTAAACATCCGTTTTTGTCACCCCGCCTGCCCTCCAAGTAACTGAGACCTTGCCGACACTCCGATAGTGCAGGCGCGGTGTATGAGTAACGTCCGCAGAACCAGCGGCGGGCAGCGATTTCCGCCCTTCCACGGTCGGTAAGGTCAAGAAAGGTCCCAATACTAATTTTCGCAAAACCACTACTTGCAATGCTTCATAGCACGTAAAAATTGGTATGTAGGGGTTTTGAAGGTGCTGAAAAAGCTGGTAAAATCTCAAGTCAATCCGAGTATCCAGCACGGTGAGTGTTGCGTGTAAGAGCTACATAGGTAGTGAGGCTTCTAAGGCAATCGAGGCAAGCTGGGCAGGGATTGTCTCAAGGGAGAAGTTTGGTTGGAGTGTTTCCCTGGAGGCGGCGGTAGATGGCAGCCGGGTAATAAATCCGGCAAACAGTTTAAGGACAGGTGGAATTTTTTTTGGTTCAGCAGCGGAGGATTCCTGTCCTTGGGAGAGATTATGCCATCACAGATTCCATTGCCTCTCCCTTCGCAAAATGAACTCATTGTTTTAGTCTCTCACGCAGTCTCTTTTTTAGCAGTCGTGCTGAGGAAAAGAGTAGACAAACCATGGACTGTTTCATCATTCCCGTAGAAAAGTGCAAGACGGAACTACGGGGTACGTCATTATGAAAACGTTGTATCCGAAATAGTCCTAAGGGCTACATCGGAAGGCTTGTAAGGGAGTCGGGGCTAGCTGGACAGCGCTTGTCCCAAGCGCGAATTTTGGTTGGAGTGTCCCTTAGAGGCGGCGGTAGAAGGCAGCCGGGTAATATATAAATCCGGCAAACAGTTTAAGGACAGGCGGTACTTTTTTGGATCAGCATAGGAGGATTCCTGTCCTTGAGGGAGACTATGCCATCACAGATTCCATTGCCTCTCCCCTTCACAAAACGGTTTCATTTTTTTGGTCTCTCACGTGTCATCCAAGTTTTTAGCAGGCGTGCTGAAGAAAAAAGTAAGCAAACCATGGGCTGTTCATCATTCCCCTAGAAAAGTGCAAAATGGGACCAC
The DNA here is from genome assembly GCA_031308135.1 of Acheta domesticus. NCBI lineage: Eukaryota > Metazoa > Arthropoda > Insecta > Orthoptera > Gryllidae > Acheta > Acheta domesticus. The sequence goes on from JAHLJT010002630.1 coordinate 15,888,209, forward strand.
GGGGTGTGTCATTATGAAAACGTTCTATCCGAGATAGTCTTAAGGGCTACATCGGTACCAAGGCTTGTTAGAGTCGGGGCAAGCTGGGCAGGGATTGTAACAAGCGAGAGTGTTTCGATGGAAACTTCGAGGCAGCGCTAGATGGCAGCCGGGCAAGGAATCCGACAAACCGTTTAAGGACAGATGGAACTTTTTTGGCTGATGGACGGAGGATTCCTCTCTTTGCAGAAATTATGCTCAAGAAAAAAGAAGACAAACCATGGACAGTTTCCCTAATCCCATAGAAAAGTGCATGACGGGACCACGGCGTTCTATCTGATACAGCCCCAAGGGTCACATCGGAAGTGAAGTTTGTGGAGGAGACGAGTAGTGTTGGTGTAGTTTCCCGTGGAGGTGTGTAGGCGGCACTATACTTGGGTTTTTGTTCTTGGCGTACCAAGGTCACAGACAAAAATGGAGAGGGAAGGCTTTCTCCAATAGGGAGCAATGTATGCACTACTATGTTGTGACGTGGAAGCTCCCTATTGGAGAAAGCCTTCCCTCTCCATTTTTCGTCCGTGACCTTAGTGAGCCAAGAACGAAAACCCCAAGTATAGAAGCCAGCCGAGGAAGGGATGGGTTGAGTGGTTTGGTTCCTGTTTTGGTCGTTAGGCCCGTTCGTGTGGTGAATGTTATATCCCTTGAGGTGGTGGTGATTCCTTTCCCGGTCGATGGTGATTTCAGGCGCCGACTTACACTTCGCTTACGGGAAAATTCCCCACCGAGGTATTTACCCCAAACGGGGAGGCGCCGGAGCAAGTTCTAAGCTCCCGACTGATCTCCCGTCTTGTGTGGAATCGTAGTGCATGTGAGTATACATCAGTTATACATCAGTACAGTGGATAACAGGCACAAAATCAATTTAAGACAGCAGAGAACGGATGTCGGGAAATTTTCTTTTACTAATCGATCGATTACGGAATGTAATAGATTGCCTGCAAAAACCTTTGAACCCTTTCCTCAAAGCGTTCAACAGTTTAGGAAATTAATTTAGGGTATTATTAAGTAAATGAGGGAGAATAGTGGGTTACATAGCAATGCGTAAGTGTTCTATTGTGAAGTGAGGTGTCGTGCAGTGTATAGCAGAGAAATAAGAAGGAAATGTTTTCAGGTCTTAGTGAAGTGAAGTGCGGAGTGATCCTAGTGCAGTGTGGGTTGTTTTTTTCCCTTTTCTTTTCTCTCTTAATGTAATTTAATGTTTAATGAGTCAGTTTTATATTATTATCATTATTTTACCACTATTTTTATTATTTTACCATTATTATTACTATAATTAGTATATAATTTGCTAGTTATATTACCTTATTGTTATTGTGATTATTATTATTATTATTATTATTATTATTATTATTATTAGTGTTCTATATTACTGAGAGACTGTGTATATTTATGTTTCTGTAATTAGCTGCCACCGGGTTATACCCAATTGCAGTTTAAATAAATCTATCTATCTATAATTACAAGGTGCACGGATAGGACAAGGAAAAGGAAGAAAATAACGCGTGCGGTTTGTTACTGTTCTAATCCTTCATTTGAGTCACATTGACCGGAGAAACTGCGTAAAACTACCGATCAGAGCAGGTGGTTACCACAATTCTCCATTTGGCGGATGAAGTCGACCTAACTGTTCATCCAGTGTGGAAAATCTGCCACCGTCAGGATTCGAACCCAGAACAGAAGGACCGCCCGGTGAGAGTCGCTACACACACAGCCGCAATGCTGGATCTGAGTTAAACTCAGCCAATGTAAGAGGTAGGGCAAAACGTTGAAGGGCAGACGGTACTTTTTGGGGGACATTTTTTGGCTGAGCAGTGAGGGATTCCTCAGCTTGAGAAAGACTTTGCCATCATACTCTCCATCGCGACTTCCCCTCACAAAATGATTGCTTTGCCTTAAATCTCGCGCGCGCCACCCTAACACTTCAGCAGTCGCGATGGAAGAAAGGTTGGCTAACCACTCCAGAACTTGATCGCCGCTTATTTCTGCGAAAGTGCATGATGGGCACGTGGGCTATGTCGGACATTGCAAAAAGGTTCTAACCGAGATGGACATAAGGGCTATTTCAGATGTCAGGCATATGGGGAAGACTGACGTCGTAGTATAGTTGATGTTGTCATTGTTAGAGACAGAAGATAAGGTAATTGAAAGCTCGGTGATTTTAATGAATAAGTGGAATGATTGAGAATATATTACTCTTGATTTATGTTCAGTATATTCTAGCATTTTGATTTAGAATAATTTACCAATTTAAAAAAGTTTTGATTGTTTCCCATTCTCAACTTGCCTTAAGTAAGTTTCAAGCATTTCTAAATCTGAATATTTGCCCAGTTACCAAATATTCGTTTCCTGTTTATTAACATGCACCAAGCAAATTTCTTTGTCATTCGTCCATATGACCTTAGTAGGAAAACTCATATTCCACACATTCTTTTCCGCCATCTACAAATGGAGAGTTTGTAGGTTTGTAGAGAAATACCCTGATTTGGAAAACTTTGAAGAAAAGGAAAAAAATTAATAATTCTTTTCAAAGTCCAATAATTTGTAGGCAGACTCAAAATAACATATTTTTATTTTACAAATGTCCCAACGTTTCGAAGTTCAATTGCCTTCATCTTCAGGGTCTATTGAAACAATATAATAAAATATAATACAGAACATTGTGATCTAATGTAGATGATATTTGTTAACAAAATCTATTTTTACAAAAACAAATTTAAAATATAAAATACAAAATACAACTTACAAGAAATCTGCATCCATGAATTTGCGTATAAAACTTTAGTTTAAATAATTATGTTAGTTTCTTTCCTTATTGAAAACAATCGATTAAATATTTATTCAAAGCCACCTCAAACTGTAAATAATATGAAATTGATTTGCAGTTTCATGTAAATTTTTCAGAGTTCTAAATAAACATAAATATTTATAAAAACAAATGGTAGAATACTAAAAAATGCTATTGCAACAAGTGAATTTTGTTAGACAAATATGAAATAGTTCTTTTTATTTTTGAAAAATATTGATTAAGGGGTCATAAATTTTTGTAAAAGAATTCCGCTCTGTCATCGTATTTAACGTATGTTTTCTGCAACTTCATATAAAGAGTTTCCTTAGTAAGTCGAGACAAATATTTCGAATCTCTATTCAAAATTGTAGGATTAAGAAAATCAAAGTTATGATCTTTATCTAATCTATGTTTAGTTAAAGAATTTTGTTTCTGTTCTATCTGCCTAATATTATATTTATGTTCTCGAATTCGTTCTTTTAATTTTTCTACATGTTTGCCCAACATAACAACTATTACATTGTAAACATTTTATGGAGTAAACTACTCCTTTAGATTCCAATTTAGATATAGGATCTTTTATATGTTTTATGAATAAATTCTTGTTCAAAACTGAATTTCGTATTTTAATATTATATTGTTCCAAAAATTTTTTGTTCAAGTTTTATAACTGATTGATGGAATAAATGGTAAATTAATAAATTGACAATTTTGTGAAAATGTTTGTAATAGACTGGGAATATGCCATTTTACTTAATTTAGCACAAATTAAACGTGTAATGTATTTTAAAGGATAACTATTCCTTAGTAATAATAAAAACATTTTCTTCAATACTTCATCAAAAAAGATAGGACTCGTAATTTTTATAACTCTATGAACTAAATTGTTTATGATAGATCGTTTAATTTGTGGTGAATGTGAAGAATGATAATTCAAAATAGTTCCTGCTGACGTAGGTTTGGTGTACCATTTGTAATAATATTATTACCAGATCGTATCAAAGTAACATCTAAAAAGTTTATTTGATCTCCATTGTTCTATTTCTGCTGTAAATGAAATAGCAGGATGATAATTCATTAAATTTATTTAAAACAGTTTTGTGTAGAATCTTTATCTATGATCATAAGAATATCATCAACATATCGGGTATAATATTTATATTGTAATTTTGGTAATACATTAGTTTCTAATTCTCTTATTGACATTTCTGCTAAAAGTGCACTAATATTTCCTCCTATTGGAGTTCCTGTATTTTGTTTATAAATTTTGTTGTTAAATTTTAAATACATATTATTTAGTAATAATTTTATCGCTAATATTATTTGTTCATTAGGTAGGTTCTAATTTTAAACTTGATTTATTTAAAATTTTTGTTAAAGATTTTCCAAAATAAGTTTCATGAGGTATGCTTGGATACATTTGAATAATATCTAGAGATATTAACCTGTCATCTGCAGAAATATTAATGAGTTTTAGTTTCTTGAACCACTTGTGTTGAGTTTTTTTGCTATGAATTGATAATCTTTGGACATATGTGTCTTAATTATTGAATTTAGGAATTTCGAAAATAAATATTCTGGAGTATCTATACTAGAGACGACTGGACGAACAGGAAAACCATTTTTATGTGTTTTGACAAATCCATATGCTCGAGATATATTAGGGGTGGTTGGATATATATGATTATAAGTTTTTTGGTCTATAAATTTCTTGATTTCCAACTTTTGATCATTTGCTGAATCTTATTTAAAATATCCTCGATGGATCTTTTTTAAGTAAGGAATAATTATCATTATTTAAAAAATTTTGTTCAACTTTATGTATATAATCCATTGCGTCTATTGCCACTATGGTGCCACCTTAATCAGAATCACCTTATCGGAAAAGAATGTGTGGAATATGAGTTTTCCCACTAAGGTCATATGGACGAATGACAAAGAAATTTGCTTGGTGCATGTTAATAAACAGGGAAACGAATATTGGTAACTGGGCAAATATTCAGATTTAGAAATGCTTGAAACTTACTTAAGGCAAGTTGAGAATGGGAAACCATCAAAACTTTTTTAAATTGGTAAATTATTCTAAATCAAAATGCTAGAATATACTGAAACATAAATCAAGAGTAATATATTCTCAATCATTCCACTTATTCATTAAAATCACCGAGCTTTCAATTACCTTATTTCTGTCTCTAACAATGACAACATCAACTATACTACGGACGTCAGTCTTCCCCATATGCCTGAAAGGAAAAAAAACTATTGGCAGTCCGGGGACATTAGGGAGGCAAAGCATGAAAGTAATTGGAAGCAGACTAGAAAACCTACCATTAGAGGACAAATGCGAGTATCCATACAAATCCGTATGACCACAGACATTAAAATTCAGTAAAGGAACAACTATTAGTGGCCTATGAATTGCAAAATATTTCTGTCGAGTTGGGCTATAGTTCTATAAACTAATATCGTTTTTATGTATTTGTGATTAGTATTTTGATCCCGGTTCACATTATTGTTTTCAGAATAATGTATTGTTGTAAATAGGTCCTGACAAAAATCACTTGCATGTAAATTAACTTACTATTAAAATTCACAGTATGGTCCGATGCTCAGAGAATACAAACTCTGACAGCGCGCGTCTCTTAAGTATCTCCCAACCCACGTCCCGTTCATATTTCACTCCGTCTTCCGTCATCTTTAAAGCCTTAATTCGAAAGATTTCCACCCGGCGTGATTCGCGGGGGCGTCGCCCAGATTCGCCGCCGTCGCGCCGCCGCCGCCGCCGCCGCCGACGCAATCTTCCGGGCGGGGGCCGGCAGCTACTCCTCTTTCTGTCCAAAGCGCGCTTTCCCCCCTCCCCCTTCCCCCACCATTACCCTCACCCAGCACCAACGCCGCGCGCTCCCGCTGCCTTATTACCTGTGTGCGTCTACCTGCGTACGACACGCCGAGATTCCCGCCTTTTCCAATGAGTTCCTCGAGTTGTTAAATAACTTTTTTCCTTCCTCTGCGTCGCAAATTGGTTGCCCGCTGGAGAGAGAGAGAGAGGCGGGGGTGGGGGGGTGGCGTCGGACAGACAGACGGGTCGGGGCGTAAAGGCGCTGGAGCCACCGCCGCCAGGCCTTCCCGCGAAGCCGTGCTCTTCTCCTCTCCGCCGCCCACACCCGCCGTCCCTGCCGCTCTCATTCTCGCGTCCCGCCCGCCCCCCCGCTTCGCAGCACCGCCTTTGCCCCCCCTCCCTTGCCCCCCCCTCCGGGCCGCTCTCTCGCGCGCGTGAGAGAGCCGTGCTCTACTTTGTTACAGACTGTTGCTGATGAATTTATTTGAATCATTTCCGCGCCAATAAGTCGTATAACGAGATTCGTACTGTGCGATAAAGCAACAACAGAGAGACGCCGTAGGACGGGATGCTCTCTTGCGTCCGCCGCCCCCGCCGCCCCCGCCGCCCGCCTCCCGCAGCATGCTGCTGCTGCTTCTCCACCGCCGCCGCCGCTGTTGCCGCCTTTGAGTTTTTGCGAAATTGCAACTTTGCGTCTCGCCGACAGAAGGGGCTAGGCGGGGTGGGGGGGCGGGCCGGGAGGGGCGGGGCTGGGCGAAGCTGTGGCGGAGAGAGAGGAGGGGGGAGCGGTGCAGGCAGCTAGGAGCGGAGCGGGGCTAGGCCGAGCTGTGTGGGAATGGGCCGCGAGAGATGGAAAGGATCGGAGTTAGTTGGGGAGTGAAGGAACGGGATGGGGCAGGGAGGCAAAAGGGGGTAGGGAGTTAAGGAGGCGGGGAAGGAAGGGGGCAAGGCGGGTGTGGAAAGGGGCGGGGTGGGACAGGAAAAGTTAAGTAGTTTGGGTGTGGGGCGGGGCGGGGCGTGGCGGAGCGGGGCGGGGTGTGGCGTGGCGTGGCGGGGCGGGGTGGAGCGTGGCGGAGCGTGGCGGGGCGGGGCGGAGTGTGGCGTGGCGGAGCGGGGCTGGGCGGGGCGAAGCGGGGCGAAGCGTGGCGAGCGCTGGCGAGGCGTGGCGGGGCGGAGCGTGGCAGGGCAGAGCGTGGCGGGGCGGAAACGGTTCGTGCGGGCAAGGGATGGAGCTGTGCGGGGGTCGTGGAACGGGGTGGACTCGGGGGAGGAGGAAGGGGGGCGAGGAATGTGTGGAAAAGCGAAGGGGGCAAGGTGGAGCGGTACGGGAGGACGGGAATAGACGGGGCAAGGCTATGTGCCGGTGAGGGTGGCGAGACGAGGCGGGCGGGGCGGAGTGGGGCGGGGTAGGACGAGCAAAGCGCTGTGGAGCGGGGCGAGGCGCGGCGCGGCGAGGTGGGCGGGGTAGTTCGGGAGGGCGAGAGGTGAGGCGGGGCGGGGCAGGGCGGAGCGGGGCAGGGCGGAGCGGGGCAGGGCGGAGCGGGGCAGGGCGGAGCGGGGCAGGGCGGAGCGGGGCAGGGCGGAGCGGGGCAGGGCGGAGCGGGGCAGGGCGGAGCGGGGCAGGGCGGAGCGGGGCAGGGCGGAGCGGGGCAGGGCGGAGCGGGGCAGGGCGGAGCGGGGCAGGGCGGAGCGGGGCAGGGCGGAGCGGGGCAGGGCGGAGCGGGGCAGGGCGAAGCGGGGCAATTCGGAATGGGTGAGGAAGAGCGGAGCGAAGTGAGACGGTTAGCAATACGGAGTGGGGCGAGGGACGGGGCTGTGTCGTGGGGCGGGGCGAGTAGAGCGGGTGTGAAATGGTGCGGGGAGGGTGGCTCGATGCTGGGTTGAGGTGGTGGGTAGTTGCAGAGCCGCGAAGGCCGTCGGCTGCGCTCAGAGAGGCGTCGGACGCCAGAGCAGAGGCTTGGGAAGAGGAACGTGAATCGAGCAAAGATTGTGATGAGTGAGTGAGTAAGGAAGAAGAAAATACTATGCGGGAAGGAAAGAATGTGGCGATTGGGATATTGGGTTAAACTGTTCTGCTCCTAATGGAAGAATGTGATGACGACAAAGAGTCGAATGCAAGTAGAAATGTGGACGAGTTAAAGAGATTTTCAAATGGAAGAAAATTTAAAAAAACATGGAGTTAACCTATGGTAAGTGGTGAAAGAGAAAGAGAAGCCTCCGCTGGCTTAATAAGGCGGGATGAAAAAAGGAGTTCATCTACGAAGAAATAGGGGGATCGTTCATGACGGAAACGGACATACTGTACAAAAGCTTGTGTTCAGCTGCGCAGTGTCGTAAGAATACAAAAATGGCCGACGAAGCTTTAACCCTCCGGCGGGCGCGTCCCATCATTTCCCACCAGCAGGCGCGTGCGGCACTCCGTTACCGCATTTATCATCTTCGATTTTCATGTCAATAGTTATTACTTTTGTTATGGAATGTGAATGAAATATTCTTTACTTATGTTTTTATACATTTTTATTTAATAATAAGTAAATACCAAAAGAAATAACAATATTAATTAGAATCGGATCCATCAATCGCTCCCTCCGTGTCTTAGTACATGTACATGTCGGGGAATGAATACGGTGCAAGCGTACCTTTAGCGTTTCTTCGGAAATAATGCTTCTAAATTTGAATTAGTACTTAGTACTCTAAAATCTGTGTCATAGAGCTCACAAACAAAACTGCATAAGAATTATAAAGGATAAAACATGCAAATATTATACTTACATGACATAGCGAGTGCCGCAATCATTGCGGCGTTCTGATTACTAATGAATAACGGTCAATCGGTCAATCGAAAGTGTCTAAAAAATTGTTATTTGAATGTCATCTGGTTGAAAATATAATGATCGAAGAATAGCTGTGAGGTCAAATAGTGCGACATCAATTATTTACACGGAAACAACAAAAATCTAAGAATGTTGGACTTTGTGCTGCTACTAGCCCGCCGGAGGGTTAAATAATGCACCGTGAAAATGACACATAAGTTAATGTTAATGCAATGCCAAAAACAACAGCGGTTCTATATGATGTTGTCTTGAATGGGGGTGAAGTTTTGTGGCAACACTTTGTTACAGGCTACACGTGATGTGAATGCTACAAAATAATTCCCCGTTCAGATGTTGTGGCGAGAGGGTCAACTGCATAACCGCTTGCAGTTCTCTCCTTTATCGCTGTCGCGGGAATAACCTCTAATCAGCAAAGATTTTCTTGTACAGTTGCAAACACCAACATGCTTACATCAGTCTAGCAATTAATAAGCAATTAAAAGCGCGAAGACAGGGTTTGGCGAATAGACAACTTTGACCTTCCATGGATTTACGGCAAATCGGCAATCAATACACAATCATCTG
>JAHLJT010002630.1:15897369-16053002 GCA_031308135.1 Acheta domesticus
GTAAATTATTACTCTCAAAGCAAGACATTCGCCGGGTATGAAAGCTTAACATTTGCTTTGGAGACGCGTGATGAAACATATCACGTATGTCATGGTACTGGAAATATCAATGATGGGGCAGGTAACATGTCAAATAAAACTATTCCTTCTGAGGCTTGTTTTTGTATGAGAGGCTTTGTCTTTTTACAGAGGCTCCTTCATATAAAATCATGTTCTATAATGAAAGTTAAAAAAACAAACAGTGATACTCTTGAAGTTGAAGATAAGCTGATGTACACAAAGGATTCTCTTTAAATACTGATCATCGATTAATGTAGAAAATGAGCATCGATAACGGCCGCTTTACCACACTTATTTAATAGATAGTCGAGCGACATCAAAAGCCTCAGTAATGTTAAATAATGCACCAACCCAGACAAATAGGTTAAAGAGATCATTACGCCGTGTAGTATTTGGGCAATGTCTAGTTACGACCATTTTGGATATGGCTGTGGTTGATTAGTTGGATGAGTGAAAACAATTTTCTCGTCCTCGGAGCAACAGGGATAATGGATGATGACGGAGTATGGAAAGTTGTGCCAAACGAAAGGAAACTTTCTGGTGTTGCGTCAGAATTTACTGACAGCGCTCGTAATGGAGGGAGACTTTTCAACAGTTTGAACAGGAGCAAGCAGTAGCTGGAGAGGACTTCAAACATTTGGTACCGTATGCGAGTTCTATTCCGAGATACTAATGCGGTAGAAGGAACAACACATTTGTTTATCCTAAAATCGAAATTTATATATTTTTGCTTATAATACACCCAAGTACAATTAAGTGATTTAGTTTGTCGCTAGTACAGACATTCTAGTAATAAAAAAATTAATAAAAGTAATAGAGGTTCAGCGAGGTACAAATGGAAATGCGTAAATAGACGCAAAACTAAGTGATATATCCACTGTCAGTAAAATGAATGTTAATTTAATAATCAATATACTTTTACTGTTATTTATATTTCACAATGAATAGTTTAGTTAGATTCATTTGTACACTGATTATTCACTCTGTGATTGTTATATCCAATGCGTTTAGTTTCAAATCCCTAATTTCTTTTCCCCCATTTCTTAGGAAACAACACTTCAATCTCTGCAAATTGATCCTTCATTATTTCTCAGGTCCATTTAACCATTTCCAGATTGAAGTACAGAGACAGGCTCTAATTAGCGGCGATGTAGAAATCGAATATTGACTGTCACTAGGTTCAAATATTGATGGATCTAGGGATTTGTGTGGGCAGCCCGGGTACCGGGAGGTTTAGGTTTCTTGAGGTTTTCGGTTTCCCATAACTATCCATAAATTGTCATTATTTCCAAGTACAGCGATAATGATTAGACTTTAGCGTTCGTAAATAAGAATGGTTCTACAAAACACACTTTTCCTGCAGGTGCATGCAAAAGCTCAATTGTTAATTAGGAGTAACAGATAAAGCAATTTCGCGTATCAGAAATGAGAGATCAATAATACGACTACGTCACATTCGTTCGAAATAATTAATTTTGAATAGTTTACGAGTATAAACACACGTTCTATTGTTAACAGTCGCATACAATTTTACTTCCAACACCCAGAGTACGCCAAGAGGGAGGGGACTAAAAGGCGAAACCAAAAATAAGTTGTCACCTAATTGATGGAAAACCTTTTTCAGAATCAATTATATGTGTATTTACCATATCGTCATACCAATTAGCATACCTTGTAACTCAGTTTTGCAAAAACTGAAGTATAGTGTCCAAAATCCGGCACGTTTAGGACTCAAACCCTGTTACCTCCGAGTCAGAAGTGCTTTGGTGGCAACAGCTGTTACCCTGAGCTCTCCCATCCGGTATTGGCTCCGGTGTATTCTGTAACGTCCTCCCCTCCCCTTCCCGCCGGCCCCCGCAGCCGGCGCGCGGCCTCCTCTTTTCCAACGCCCCCTCCGTTTCTTCTGCGCCGGGCGATGTGCGGGCGGCGGCGGCGGCGGAGGCCTCTGCATTATAAATGATGATAAACTTAATGGGGAGCTCCTTCGGCTCCGGCCTCAAGGGCAGAGGGCGCGGCGCGGCCGGGAAGGGCGGGGCGGGGCGGGCCGGGGCGGGAGGGGCGTTATTAGGCAAACGACTCCACGCACAAAGGCGCTGAGTGCGCGTCGTTGCGTACGCGCCCGCCCTCCGCCCTGGGCACCCCGCCCCCGCGCCGCCCCCGCGCCGACCACGTCGCCTAGCCCGGTTCCGCCTCGCTCAGGCTGCGTCTGGCCCCGCCGGGCGAAACCGCCCCGCCTGCAATCTGGCATCGCACCGCCTCCGAACCGCCTCCTCCGCCCCGCCTCGGCCCCGCCTCGTTCCCGCCTCGTTCCCGCCTTGGCCCCGCCTTGGCCCCGCCTCCGCCCCGCCTCGGTCCCGCCTCGGTCCCGCCTCGTTCCCGCCTCGTTCCCGCCTTGGCCCCGCCTCGGCCCCGCCTCCGCCCCGCCTCGGTCCCGCCTCGGTCCCGCCTCGGCCCCGCCTCGTTCCCGCCTCGTTCCCGCCTTGGCCCCGCCTCGGCCCCACCGCAGCCCCGCCTCGGCCCCGCCTCCGCAACGCCTCTTCCTCGCCTCCGCCACGCCCCGCCACGCCTACTCTACGCGATCTTTCTTTCCTCTGTATAGTCCTATACTCTCACTTTAACACTTAGATGCCCTAGACTATCACTCATGACCGGAGGCAAACGGGAGTTTAGAGCTTGTCGAGGCGAGGAAGACCCCTGACTGAAGTGAAGGTCGGCTTCGGATTTCATCATCCAGCGTGAAAAGAACGCCGCTAATCCCACAGATAAAAGCTGTAAATACACTAAAAGAACTAATGACCGTAGCAGTTGTCCGGAAACAATCAATCAATTTTCGTTCTCCGCCTTCGCCCGCCGCTCTACTCAACGCCCCATTCTCCGATCCAGCCCAGTGATGCTGTTCCTGTCTACAAGCTAAAACAGGTAAAAAATAATTCCGTGATTTCGGTTATAATAGCAACATAGCAATCACAATGGATTGAGATGGGACGGACTGCGGTTTTTGAAGTTTGCATTGATAGATATCGAATTATTAGCTTGTATTATTAGCATTACATTCATTTGGTAGGCAGGCTTTAAATGAAATAATATTGTACAATGTATTTTAATGTTTTCTATTGAACTATATTATGGTATTAGATGTACAATAAGTGAGAAGAATTTGCCACCAGATTTAATGCTCAAAGCAAATTAAATAAATTATCTATCTATCTATTATTATTCACACTTTCGCCAGGGTAAAAGTTATGCTGGGAAGTTGAGAATATTATGGATACAGAAAAAAAATCTTGAATTGTCGCATATTCACGCCATTTTGGTTCCCGGAGAACAGCAGTAGGGGAGGAGGTCAATGCCTGAACTCAAAATAAATTGCAACGTAGTAAAGAGAAAATTTTTAATATTTCGGGTATAATGATATATGAGTTTAGAATTGAATATTTTACAATAATTTGTATATTTATTCAACATCTTTTGTATCCAGCATTAATAACGATCTTTTTCATTACTAGAAATTGCCTATAAAAGAACATCTTATATCCATGAACGTTATGACATATTTGTCGGTTATTGCACGAATAATGGCATCATCACACATTCAGACGATCGTGAGTCAGAATCGTGGGGAGGTACAGGTAAAGCAGCAGCCGACCACCGTTTTTTCGCACAGATAGCAAATACTCATGACGACGAAATTCAATTGTTTCCAAAAATTAACATTGGTTCTCTTATAAATTTATGATGCTGTTATTTATTAAATTTGAAAGCTCGCTTCTAACTTCGATTGTTTTTAAAACGTCTATTTATGCAATAAATCCTTACATTATAAACTAGTTTTATAAACTACTATTCAGTTTTCTGTTCTTGCCTTCTTATTCGAGGGGACATAGATGATCACATCCTTTTTTTTTCAAGAACTACTGTACAGCTTTGTGCACTTACTAGCCTTTAGTTGACAACAGTCACTTTGCTTATGGAAATTTTCAGAGTTAATATTCGCTTTCGTCTTTGCGGCATGAACATGGCTGCACCACTATTCTTTTCCTCCAAAAAAGAACAGGCATTCGTAGAATAAAAACCTTTGTCAAATGCAAAGGAGCGCAGCGCAGCAACGCAACGCAACGCAACGCAACGCAACGCAACGCAACGCAACGCAACGCAACGCAACGCAACGCAACGCAACGCAACGCAACGCAACGCAACGGAACGGAACGCAACGGAACGCAACGGAACGAAACGCAACGAAACGCAACCCAACATAACGCAACGCCACGCCACGCCACGCCACGCAACGCCACGCAACGCCACGCAACGCCACGCAACGCAACGCAACGCAACGCAACGCAAACGCAACGCAACCCAACGCAACGCAACGCAACCCAACGCAACGCAACCCAACGCAACGCAACTAACGCAACGCAACTAACGCAACGCAACGCAACGCAACTAACGCAACGCCAACGCCCCCAACCCACGCGGGACCAACCCTATCCCTTACTATCCGACGACTTTCCTGCTACAAAAACCGCATTTACTGTGCCTGTACGACACTTATGTAGTGAATATCTTCTTTACCTAAGTTTCATTTCAATTATTTTCGGAAAGTGATTGCAAATGCAAATCTTGTTAGTCTTTCCAAATTCTAAATTCAGTGCGATTTTTAGATTATAGACGTTTCTTTTTTTATTGATGTAATTTCATGTTTTATGAATCATCAGTTTTTATATTATTATTATTATTATTGTTGTTTGTATTTTACAATTATGGTTTATTACCATTATTATTATTATTATTATAGTATTTGCATGAAATTCTATTACCTTAGGTATTTTTATTTACCTTATTACTTATGTAATTAACTGCCACCGGGTTACACCCAATTGCAGTTTTAAACAAATTTATCTTTATCTTTATCTTTTATTTCCTACTGTACTTAGTTTGCCTGTGGTAAAGGTTTTTATACGTTTCAATTGGAAGTGCTTTAAGAGAAACCGTACAAAAAGCTCAAACTCTCTAAGCATACTACGAGAGAACACATTACGTACACGACACACGCCTAATAACAACACCGATCAATCTAAGACAACCGCCGTTTTACACGCACAGCAACGACGGGGGCGTATATTGAAAACAAGGAACGCCCTTTGTGAAACGCGTTCAATAAATTCTTGCACTAATATCAAAGTTTGCTACCACGGCGGATCCCGGAGTCACATAGGGGGTCCGATTTTAACTCGCGGGAACTAATATGTCTCATGTTCGGGGCGGGCACCCTTCCCCGGGGCGAGCGTGGCGGCCGCCTCTTAACGCGAAACAAATACAAGGCGCGTATAACTCAAGGGCCGTCAGCCGCACACGCTCGCGGGCGCTGGCAGGGCGGCTGGCCGCGACGCTCGACGCAGTGGGCCAGGACGCACGGCCGGAGGGAACGACGGGCGGAGAGAAGTTGGTTGATCCTGGGTTTCGATTCGTTCAACCGCTCCGGTGTTTGGCGCCCGGGGTGGGGTTGGTCCGGCTTGAGTTGGGGTGGGTTGCGTTGGATTGGGTTGGGTTCGTTTGGGTTGTGTTGCGTTGCGTTGAGAAGAGTGGGGTTGGGTTGGGTTCGTTTGGGTTGCGTTGCTTTGGGTAGTGTTGAGAAGAGTGGGGTTTCGTAGGGTTGAGTGGGGTTGCGAGGATTGCGTTGGGATGCTTGGAGTTGCGAGGGGTTGAGTGGGGTTGCGAGGGGTTGAGTGGTATTGCGAGGGGTTGAGTGGGGTTGCGAGGGTTGAGTGGTATTGCGAGGGGTTGAGTGGGGTTGCGAGGGGTTGCGTTGGGATGCTTGGGGTTGCGAGGGGTTGGGTTGGTTGCGCTGGGGTTGCGTGGAATTGCATGGAATCGCGTTGGGTTGGGTTAGGTTGAGTGGGGTTGCGTTGCGTTTGTGTTGCGTTGATTGCGCTGTGTTGCATTGTCTTGCGTAGCATTGGTTTACGTTTCAGTAGGTTGCGTTGTTTCGGGCTGCGCGGATTGCATTGTGTTGCATTGCATTATGTTGCGTTGCTTTGCAATGCGTTGATTCCGTTGTGTTGCATTGTGTTGCGTTGGTTTCTAACATGTTTTATATTTTACAATTATTTTACGGATAAAATTTCAATTCTCAAATTTCAAATCATCATTAATAGAAATTCACTATGTTGCAACCTAATATTCCTGAAATCCATGACAAATAAATATTATTATCGCACAACTGAAGTTAATAATTAGCAGTGCTATTTCCTCGCAACCACGTTATGTTGGTTTTCTTTCTCATTATTCGTACTTAATATAAACAGCATAGAACTTACATTCGCTAAAACCAACAATTTACTACTTTGAATACACTTCTGCACTGGAGTAAGAAAGAAGAGGTTGCTCTGCATGCGAGCGTACAGCAGCGAAAATTTAGGAGCATTGAGGGTTTCACAGTGTTAACATGTGAACTAGTAATCTGATATTGAAAAACTTTCAAAGAATCAGATAATCTTTCAGAATGTATATTTTTTCCACAAATTTCTATCTACTTTCCAAGTTTTTTACATCTTCCTTTTTGTAGAGTGCTGTACTTGCGAGTCATGAAACTGTAAACCGACTCAGCACTTTTTGGCACTTGCCTCTGAGATTGAAGGCTGGATTAAAATTGAAAGTAAACCTCTCGGTAGTCGGCGGTAAAACACCAGATACAGAGGTAGAATAACTTGAAAATTAACCAAACATATTTCACGATTAAGAAATGTGGACTTATTGTTTCTAGTCAGAGTGTCTTTGGACAGTGAAGTATATCTAACGCAAATTATATCTGGTCATACACATTCGAGTCAATCGGTGGATTTTGAAGCAACCAACTTGTTAATTTGTCGAATATGAATATCTTACTTCAATTATAGGTAGTATAAATTTCATATTTGCAGACACTGAAATTATCTTTAACCAATTCTGTAGATAACCAGTGTAAAATCATTTCATGTATCCACGACAAATCATTTCATTTTTTAATCTGTGATTTTGTTTCTTTTATAACGTTTCTTTGTGTATAATACATCTTGTTACACTAGAAATGAAGCCAAAAAAAGCCGTTAAAATGTCCATTCAAATAAAAAGTGTAACTTTCCGGTCTAGAGTATTAACGATGTGTAGGAAATTAGGTTAGGGCTGGATGAAAGAGAGGGAGATGTTAAGTTCAACAAGAGCTGAACCGAGATGTCGATCAAGGTGAAAGGTAAAGATCGAGGAAATAAACTCCGAACAGCATATCGAAAATAAAGAACAGAAAAGTTCATAGAGGCTGGATATCGAATCACTACAAAGGATACAAAAAAGAGGACAATGCTAATTTCAGATGAAGAACGAGGGAGAAAGAATAATCCAAGAGGTACTGGGAAGAAGGGACAAAAAGTCAATACATGACATTGCTGCCTATGGTCTTCAGAGATAATACGAAGAGAAAAAACCAAAAGAAGAAAACACAGAAGGAAAAATAAAAAATAAATTAAAAGAGAAGAAAATAGAAAAGAAAAATTAGCAGATGAAAATATGAAGAATAAGAAGGAGAAGAAACAGAAGAAAAATAATAGATTATGGAAGATAAAATACAAAAACATAAGAGAAGACACAATAGATATCAAAAAGAGAAGAACATATCGAAGGAGAGAATCAATGTAAAATGAGAAGAATAACAAAAAAGAAGAAGAAAGGAAAAAATCAAGAAAAGAGAAAAAACAAAAGAAAAATAATAGAAGAAGAAAATTAATAAAGGAAGACAAAGAAAAGATAAGGGAAGAAAACGAACAGAAAAAGAAGAAAAGAAAATAAGAAAATGAAGAAGAATAGAAGAAAAGGAAGAAAAGAAAAGTAAAAAGAAAATAAAGAAGATTAGAAGAAGAAAAAATAAAAGAATAGAAGAAAAATAAGAAAAGAAGAAAAATAAAAAAGAATAGAAGAAGTAAAGAAGAAAAAGAAATAGAAGAAGGCGCCGAGCCGTCTTTGTCCCCCCGACCGTCCGCTAGGTCCACTGCGGGTCCCCACGCCTGCGCCCCGCGCTGGGCCGCCATGCCTTTTTTTTGCACGTGCGGCCACGACGGCGGATTTTCTCTCCGCCTCCCCCGCCCACCGCCGCCGGCCGCGCCCGCGCCGCTACCCCCTTAGGGCCCGCTGCTCCGTTCCGGCCTCGGCGGGGGCGGGGAGGGGAGGGGAGGGGGGAGGGGCGGCGGCGGAGGCGAAGAAATTAGCGGGCGGAAGCAGCTGGTCGAAGGGCCCGCGCCGACGCCTCTAATGGAGGGAGAGGCGAAGAGGGGGGGGGCGGAGGCGGGGTGGGGAGAAGGAAGGCAAAAGTGGACATTCGCGGTGGGAGAAAGAGGCGTAGGAAAGCAGGAAACGAAGAGACGCTCAATAGAAAGCAGTGATGGCGTTAGAACCATGCATAAGAGATGGCACAGAGTCGTGTGAGAAAGAAATGAAGAGATTAGGAACGTGAGACAGATAAAGGCACGGAGAAGAGAATTTGGGGAGTGTATCGGTAGGAGATGGATATGATGGTAGAAAGAAGAAAGAAACGGAGGTTGGAAGGAGTAGAATAAGGTAAGGAATGACGTAGATAGAAAAGAGAAGATGATTGTAAGTGGGAGACTAAGTGAAAAAGAAACCTGACGGGAGAGAGAAAGAAAGAGACCGGAAGGATAGTGAGATGAGATACAACTAAGAAAGGCAGTACAAACTGAAGCAAAAACTGGGACATAACAGTGGCAAATAAAAGTAGAAAGAGAGAATGGGGGGAAAGAAAATGAAAAAGGAGGAAAAAACGAGGTGAATGAAAGAGTGTAAGAGAAATAATAAGAAAGATGAGCGCGAAGATAAGATTGAAAACAAAATATAGTTACATTTTCAATGTATAGAAATGTAGATAATAAAAAAACTGATTTGACGTTTCCTTTAATTATGCGCACGGATAAATTGTATTAATTTAATACAAAGAATTCAGATTTTAAGAGATATTAGTATTTACGTTCCATGATTGTACACTTCTGAGACACTACTCCGTTTTTAACAATTTTAGTAAATTGTTGCAAATGTACAATTTTGTACGAGTAGATATAAAATATGTAAAAATTGATTATTCGGTCAAAAGTCATGGAAATAACTATCACCTAAAATACGATCCTATTTATTCAGTAAGTGTATTGATTTAGTATCGTCGTCATATTGTGTTGGAATATTCTATAGGTGAAGTATAATGCATCAGCTATATTAACCGAATTGGAAAAGTGAGTCCAATATTTTTGTTTTCTAAAGGTCACCAATGTAACAGAGATGCAATGAGTATGATAATATATTATAATATATTTATTATGTTTTATTATATTTATTAATATAATAATAATTATTGTTATTCTTGTAAAATCTTTGGGAAAAATATGGTGATCGATAATATGATTAGATTATAATAACGAAAATGATCAATTTTTAAAGTACAATTACAAGTATTCCGGAATACCAGTTTCTATACCAGTATATGATAAATCTCGGTCTCATAAAATTGAAGAGAATATAGTCCACCTTCACAAAACCGAATCATCCCGCCTACGTCATCGACACTGACCCCGACACAAAGAACATCAAACTCGGAGTATCAGCACTTCATCGAACTTCACCACTCCGTCCAGCAACCCACCCTCTCCCCTCTCCCCAACCCCGACGCGGTCATCTCTCTGGACCGACAGTACCTCCAAGAGTACACCAACCCCCCCCTCCTCTCTCTCACACCCTCACCCTCCCCCACTCCTACTCTCCCTCCTACTTCACGCACGGCGTTCGCGAGGCCGAAATTTCTGCACATTGTGTTAAGATAATGGCAGCGGGAGTGTCGCATATATTTCACAAATTGCATCGCGCGCTCACACTCTGGGGCCGGGACGGCGGCGGCGGCGGCGGTGGCGGGTCTTGGAACCTCGCCGTAGCGCGGCGGCGGTGAGACCGTCCGACGGAGGCGGGGCGTTGCGGGGCCGGCCGGAGCGTGGCGGGGGGAGGTGGCGGGGTGTGTGCAGGGGGCTTGATAATGGTGCTCCCACTTCTCCACCACCCCGAGTAATTCGGACAAATGAGGCCCCTGCGACGCGGCCAAATTAGATTCGCTTCCAATAAGTGCGCCAGCTCCTGCCTTGTAATTCAATAACTGCCCTCATTTTAGGAGCCGGCAACATGTGTGGGGGTCTTTTTGGACTATTGATCTGAGGGGTGCTGGAAATCTAAGAGGGTCGAGGCGGGGGCGGGGGGGCGGGCAGAGGCGAGAAGAGCGTCGAGGCGCGCGGAGAGCGAGTCGGCGGCAGGAGGGGTGGGGGTGGGGAGGGGAAGGGGAGGAGGTGGAGGGGAGGGACGCCGAGCCGGCGCGGCGCGCGCGCGAGGGGAACCCCGTGGCGAGCCGGGCAGTTCGGTGGCGACATCTAGCGTCCACACGCGAAACCAGGGCGGTGGCCGGTCGGCGAGCCGCGAGCGGGGCGGTGGTGGCGGCGGCGGCGGCGGCGTGGGCGGACGCCGAGCCACCGCCGGCGCCGGCGCCGCGCGGCCAGAACCAGCGGAGGAGAGCGGGAGAAAGAGCGAGCGCGTGCGACGAAGAGAAAGAGAAAGTAGAGAGAGGGAGAGCGGGGACGGAAGGATGAAGAAAGCTGCGATAGAGCCCGCGGGCGGCGAGGGGGGGGAGCGTGGGTGAGAGAAGAAGGCGGTGGAGGTGGCGGTGCTGGCCGCGAAGGGGATGGTGGGGGGAGGACGTGAGCGACGGGGGATGAAGGAGTGAAGAGGGAAGGGGTGGCTTGTGTGGTGGGGTGCAGGGTTAGTGGGAGTTGGGGTGGAAGAAAAGGATGTGGTGGGGGGGCAAGGGAACTGACAGCGGGTATGTGTGTTGGGGGTAGTGGGACCGGAGGTGATGGGTAAGGGGTGGCGGAAGTGGAAGGGGTTGTGGCTGAGGGGTTAGTGGGAGTTGGGGGGGCAAGGACAGCAGAGTTAGACACAGGGGACGGCAAGGGCAGCGGGGATGGCGGAGGCGCCGGCGGGGTTGGCGGCGGGGTTGGCGGCGGGGTTGGCGGCGGGGTTGGCGGCGGGGTTGGCGGCGGGGTTGGCGGCGGGGTTGGCGGCGGGGTTGGCGGCGGGGTTGGCGGCGGGGTTGGCGGCGGGGTTGGCGGCGGGGGCGGCGGAGGCACTGAGGGCGGGGACGGTGGTCACAGTGGCGGTGGCGGTGGTGGCGAGGGCGGTGGGCGTGGTGGGGTGGCGGTGGCCGTGGGGGCTATGGGGGCGGTGGTGGCGAGGGCAGCGGATACTGGAGTAGAGGATGTGGGATTGGGCGAGGGACGGCGGGGACGGTGGGGGTTGGGATTTGGGCGTAAGGGCAGGCGGTGGTTAGGGACGACGGGGGGCTGTGAGGCGGCAGTGGTGGAGGCGGTGGGGGTGGGGGGCGTGGTGCTCGCGAAAGGAAAAGAGATCGAAGCCTTGGGCTGCCGCGGGGGGTGGGCGGGGACTGGCGGGGCGGGGCGAGGCAGGGCGGGGCGGCTGAAGGAAAGGCGAGCGTGGCCGCGGCGGGAAGCAACACTGCGCCCAGGGCGAGCTCGTGGCCGGGCGGAAATGGCCGTATGGCGCGAGAAGACAACGAGTTGAACGAAGAAGGGATGAGGCTGCCAAATAGGGACAGCGGAGTGAAGAGGAAAGGTAGTGTCATAGGTTATCACCAGGTGCATCACACTCCAACCGCTTGGTAGATTAAGTTGGAAGATGGAGAATGGCGTTTCTTACACTAGAGATGTAGATAATACGAATAATATTGCTGAATACAGATACATTTTCAGCCAGTCATCGAATCTACGTTTTCGTGCTTCGTGATAGATGACGTTATAAACTCAAAAATTAAACTTTTTTTCAATTCTCGAGAAATAATATTTTAGATTGCAAAATAAAGAAACACCAGTGCACACTTTTGAAGTTTTGACATTTTTAAAGTTTTATAATCAAGAAATTAAGGAATTAAATAAAAAAATATTATCCTTATCTTAAACTACAGTTTTATAGCCATATTAGCAATGATCTTTTTAGGGTGAACGTAACCACATCTTCATTGCATTTCCTGTTTTTATTACTCCGTAATTAATATTACTCCTTAATATTAAGAACATTTGTAAATGCTTTAATGACCTCACGTAATTAAGTTATTGTTATTCAAAGATACTTTTTACAAGAAACCGAAGATTGAGTGTACTACTTAATATGTCACACTTTTTGCTGAATACATTAAAATGCACCGTAGTTTTGCTACCATGAATTGTTCATTGCGGAGAAGTAATTTAGGAAATATATGAAAATATTTGAAAAAACATTTTTTAAATATTTTTATTTTTCTAAAATAATTATTTTCTAAATTCTTTTTTTATTTTTTTTTACTTTTTTGTTTTTTATTTATTTTTTAAATTCTGGACCTCAAGAAAATGTGCGCAGATAAATTTCTTTCCCCACACGTCATATACAGTTTTTACTGTTTTTTGACAAATAAATAAATAGATAAATAGGAAACATACCAATACCACCTCAAACCTCTGTAAGCGTACGTCGCTTTAATGCCACATCGCGCTGTCTTGCGCTTCCTAGCTAAGTTTCCTCCTGCCCTGCTCAGTTTCCTCTGCGCCTCGTTTCAGAACTACCCATTTCCGCCTAGCTTCACTTCGCCCCGCCACCATCCATCTCACCTTTGTCTAGCCCCACCCTGCCCATTTGATGTCAGTAACCTTCCATGTATAGTCGCATCTGTCTCCCCTCCCCTTTCCACACATCCCATAGTCTTTCCCGATTCCCCGCCCGGCCGTGTCAGCTCCTTCCGATCTGCTCTATTCTCATCTGATCTGCCCTATCCTGCCCTGCTCTGGCGTGACATGCTCTGTCTTGCCATGTCCTACCTTGTCCCGCGCCACCTGCTCCGTTCTCTCCCCACCCCGCTCCACCTTGTACATCCCTGCCCTGCCCCACTTCACCCTTTTCCGCTCTCGCTCCACCCCTCTGCGTCTCTCCCCGTCCAGACATTCATCGCCGAATAGCCTCCCTTCACTCTTTTCCTCTCCTCTTTGACAATCATCAATCCACGATGCGGATATTATCCCGCTCTCACGACCTCTGCGATTTTCACCATATCGTCTACTCTCCGTCCCGTTTCACTATAGTCTACCCGCTCCTCGTCTCGTCTCCTCTCGCGCTGGCTAGATCGGGATATGTAGATTGGGACTAATGAGCAGAAGCCGACATGTAGATCGGGACATGTAGATCGGCACTAATGAGCAGAAACTGACATGTAGATCGAGACATGTAGATCGTTATTAATGAGCAGAAGCAGACATATAGATCGGGGCCGTATCTCACCATTCAATGGTGGAAGAACACCGCCCACTCACGGTATAATCATTCACTACACTAACAGTACTACTACTACAGTAGCAGTACTCACTACACTAGCCTTATTCACTACACCAGCAGTACCCGAAAATCAATAAATCATTTCCGACCATTCCGACTCTCTCAACACTACCTCGGGTCCTGCGTCTAGCAACGCTGCTCCCCGCCCCGCCCCGCCCCGCTGCTCCACACCGCTCCTCGCGCCCTCATGATCCCTGCGACCCTTACCGCATCGTCTCCGCCTCTGCCGCCGCCGCCGCTCCGGCCCCTGCCTGCCCAGTGCTCTTTTTAAGGCCGCCCGCTTGATTGTCGCAATTAAAGATCCCCGCCGGGCGGCGGGGGCGGCGGCGGGGGCGGCGGCGGTCCGCGCCCTGCGAAGAGTGAAGTGCTGACGACGTGAAGGGCTCGGAAATGAATTAAAAAAGGAAATTGAAACGGAAAAAGTCCGCGCCCGGCGAGGCGAGGGAGTGGATTTCGACGTCGTCGCTCGAGGAGAAGCGAGAAAGAGGGGGAAAGAGGGGGGGAGGGAAACGAAGACAGCTGACGAAGCGGTTGCAAATACCCGATCGGTTGCCGCGAGTCGCGGTGCGTTTCGGAAAATTCCCTCGTTGGAAATGATGGCGATTTAACGTTGCCGATATAGCTCTGAGGTTCCATTTTAATCGCAGTCCAAGGAATGATTAACTGTGGGTGGCGATTAGAACGTTGAAAATTGCCTGTTTCTAAATATTTCTTTTTCTTTCGTGCCATAATTATTTTTCACTATTAAGGGATTATTAAGCTGAAGGCTTGGTATAGAATTTTGT
Organism: Acheta domesticus; assembly: GCA_031308135.1. Taxonomy (NCBI): domain Eukaryota; kingdom Metazoa; phylum Arthropoda; class Insecta; order Orthoptera; family Gryllidae; genus Acheta; species Acheta domesticus. Next base: position 15,911,658 of record JAHLJT010002630.1, read on the forward strand.
TTAGCAAAATTGTCGATTTTGCAAAATCAAGAAATCAAGGTGTGTGATTTTAATCTAACTTTTGGGGATATAACTTCTAACTGTAAGTGTGACGATCTGGTTATGGTCGTAGCAATGGCCATTGTTGCCAATATTCGTAATTCAATATTATTATGTAATACTATTCTGGACGAACCATTTATCAAATTTAGAATATTAATGCCGGATCATCATGATAACAGAAGTCATCTTCCCACGTCATGAAATGTGGGAAGATGACTTCTGGGTGTTCAGATTTAAAATTCGTTGAAATTCAGTTAGGTTGAGAAACAAAATGTAATTCGATTTGGTTTCAAAATATCAGCTAAAATTTATAAATTTTCTTGTTTTACTTGTACCGTGAATGTGGAAGAAGAGTAGGCGAGGCAATAGATTTCGGAATTCCAGGAGAAGGGCGAAGAGGGGGAGTGAAACGAAGACAGCTGACGAAGCGGTTGCAAATACCCGATCGGTTGCCGCGAGTCGCGGTGCGTTTCGGAAAATTCCCTCGTTGGAAATGATGACGATTTAACGTTGCCGATATAGCCCTGAGGTTTCATTTTGATCGGTCTCAAAGGAACGGTTAAATGTAAGTAGACATTAGAAAGTTAAAATTCGCATGTTTATAAATATATTTTTCTTACGCGCCATTGATTTTTTTCTATGTTAAACAATTACCAAGTTGATGGTGTGACACAGAATTTGGTTTAGAATGTCAAGAAGACTAGGTGTGTTATGAACAAAATTTTTGGGGATACATCTTCTAACTGCAAGTCTAAGGATCTAGTTATGATGTATGGGAGTGTTCCTTTGTCTTTGTATGATATGTATGTAAGCGTGTATGTTTGTATGTATGAACGTTGGTGTGATATGTAAGTAAGTTTATTTACTTAAATGTTAGTATATATGTAGTTTCATTTAATGTATAAGTATAGGCATGTAAATGCAGTTGCATGTTCTAGGTAATGAAGAAGAAAATTCGTTTTTTTATATTGATTTTTATATATTGTTTTTATAGTTAATTGTGTTTTGTAATTTTAATGTACTTTTGTGTTTCTGTATTCTGCCACCGGGCAACATCAGCCCAATTGTAGAATAAACCTTATCTATCTATGATCGCATCAATGAGCTTTGTCGCCAATGTCGTTCTTCAGTAATATTACGCAATCTTTTTCAGGATGATGCATTTATCAAATTTAGAATAATAATGCCGGATGATCAGGATTGTGGTAAGATAACTTCTGGGTGTTTAGATTTAAAATTCGTGAAAATTCAGTTAGGTTGAGAAATAAGACGTAATTCGATTTGGTTTTAAAATATCAGATAAAATTTGTAAACTTTCTTGTTTTTTTTTGCACCGTGAATGTGGAAGAAAAGTAGGCGAGAGAATAGATTTCGGCGTTCGAGGAGAAGGGCGAAAGAGAGGGAGGGAAACGAAAACAGCTGATGAAGCGGTTATAAATACCCGATCGGTTGCCGCGAGTTGCGGAGTGTTATAGAAAATTCCCACTTTCTAAATGATGGCGATTTAACTTTGCCGTTTAGCCCTGGGTTGTCACTTTAATCGGAGTCGAAAGAATAACTGTAGATGGCGATCAGAAACTTCAAATTTACTTGTTTTGGATTTAATTTTTCTTAGAGGTTTTCAATAATTCTTCTAATCCACAGCTACAGTTAACAGTTCCCTCAACATCGATTAAAATGACAAACCAGGGCTAAACGGTAAAGTTAAATCGACATCATTTGGAAAGTCGGAATTTTCTGTAGCGATTACTAAGTTAAAGGTATGACAAAGAATTTTCGAATTTGCAAGGTCATGAAGTGTGTGATTTTAATCAAACCTTCGATAACACACATAACTACAAGTCTAAGCGAATAGCTATCATGGCAGCAATGAGCATCGTCAATATTCGTACTTCAATATTATTAACGGAATATAGTTCTGAATGAAGCATTTATCAAATTTAAAATAATATTTCCGGATGATCATGACAATATCGAATGGTAGGATTACTCGTGAATGTGTAGATTTTAAATCGCCAAAAATTTGGTTAGGTTTAGGAACACAAACATATAATTCCGTTCGTTGGAAATGATGACTATGTAATATTGTAGATGGAACCAGGATGTCATTTAATCGGTTTGGAATAACTGATTAAATGTAACAGAACAGTAAAAGTTTGAGATTTCTAATCTACACTCTTCATGCTTCATTGATTTGTTTACCATGAAGTCTCCCGTGTTATATCGAATGTGTTCAGTAAACATTTTATTTTGCAACGAGATTGTGTGAGTTTAAACAAACTTTTGAAAATACGTCTAACTAATAGTCATTCGTCGTGATGGAAACTTTTGCCAATATTCATACTTGAATTATTGCAGAATATTGTTCTGGATGAACCATTTACCAAATTCAGTATAATAATACGTAGATATATTAGTAAAGCCGAATGATCGATGCATTCCAGGTGATTAAATTAAAAATTCATCAAAATTGGTTAGGTTTAGAATCACGATTTGGTTTGAAAATATAAGCAAAACTCTGCATTTTTAAAAATGTTTTGCTTGCAGCATGAATGCGGAAGAGAGTCCACGATGGAGTAGGTTTAGACGTCGCTTGAGAAGAAGGAATATCAAGTGGGAGAAGAAACTGATACCCCTGACGGAACGGTGGCAAATATTCGATTGGCTGCCCCGAATTGAATTTCGTTACTGAAACTCTTACACTCTTCTTCACGGTGCTTGTAAATGAAGAAAATTTATATTTTTGAGACTATTTGAAAACCACATCGAAATACATATTTGTGATTCTAAACTTCACCTAATTTTGACGAATTTTAAATTTAATCACCCGGAACCTTCTCAAAATGATGGCGATTTAACATTCTCGGAGTAGATGAATAAAGCGTTTTGCCTAACCAAATAAATAACTGCTTAAAATTAGCTTCCAGTTTTCAAATTGAATTTTAAAGCTGTTTCTTCATATATATTCGTGGGACCCCGTTATGTTCCTACACCAATGCCTTTAGAACAAATGTAGCAGAAAATTTATCCTTTGAAAATAACGTTTCAAAAAAATGATGAAAACTTGGGATAAAAAATTAACAATTTTTATCACAACATTATTAATTAACTTTTATTATATTTTCATTCCATAATTATCCTTCTATTGAAAGTGATAGAACATTTTCAAACTACAGATTTTTAAGTACAATTTTAATCACTTTAAATTTTGCTCACAAGCAGTAAAATTCACAGATTTTTTTATATATACACATGATACTCACGAAAAAACATGATATCAAATACTACATAATTCTAAATATATATTTTCATGATCAAATCTCACTATTTCAAAAAAAATCATCAACATTTTGAAAACTACTACACGTTCTCTACAAGAAGAAAAAATTACATTCTTTCCTCCCGCAGGAAAGAATGTCGAGTTATACTGCAAGATTCTCAATAAAAGTTAATAAAGAATAATGAAATACCTTGTCTTCACTAATTAGAAACGTCGTAAACCGAGAAGAATTGCCGCGTAACCCAGACGTCCTTCAAACTGGCCATATTCCTGCATTTGACATTCCACATAAAGTGGGAAATATATATGTCGTCTCCTACAACGCTGATACTCTACCTCTACGAGACTTTTGGGTGTTCATTTTGCCAGACATAATTGCTTTTCTTGTTTCTTTGCCTATTAACATTTCAATACTTGATAATATTTTCCTCTGCGATTGCAATGTTTGTGTAATCTTTACAGTTGTATCTTCGTGTGCACTTACTTCTGCGTTAACCAGGAAATGTGTGATAATGTTATCTTTTATCCACTTGTAAGGTATCTATTCTTTCACAGTCTTCAATATTCACTTTTGTTAATATTACATTTGTTTAAACTGTTTTTCCAATATCATTCCACGTACGTAGTTCTCTACCTAGCTCAGTAATTTTATCTAAGATTTTGCTACAAATTTCTGTTCCTTTTTACATTTCTTATCAACAAAACTAATCAACGTATCTTCTTTTATCTTAATCTTTTTAAAATTGTTTGCGCACTCACTCTTTCCTTATTCTTCCACCGGACTTCCATTTACTATGTACAATATCTTATCGCGATTTTCTTTTCCTATAAATCTTTGAGTCAAAGCATTCACTATTCCATAATCATAATTTTATCACTTCCCTTCCTTTTATACCATTTTATCAACCTCTGGTAGTATCCTTGTAAACCTCATTCCAATCTGATTTCTACTTCTGTCTTCAATTAACCTGATCACCCTGCACTCCCTTTCTTCTCAACTCCACCTACTACGTCAAAGCCTACAGATTCATTTATATATATATCCCTATCCATTCTTTTCCTCTCACCCCCCATCATCATCTTCTCCTCCACCCACATCACCTCCTTCTCCTTCTCCTCCCAGCGAAATTAAACACCGATATCAGCTCCTCTCCCCCCTTTCGCAAGGGGCCAAGAATGTGCAATAAGACCTCATTAAAAAGAGGCGTGCAACACACAATAACCAGCTTTATTAGCTAGTCGGGGACGGCAAGGAATCTATTTTAATTAACCTCTTTTTCCCAGAAAGCACGAACGTAGACGGCTGTTCAGGAATGCCGAGTATGCAAAGCCGGACCGAAAGACGAAGGCTGTAGGTACCAACGTGAAATTTCGAAAAAAAAGAAGATAAAAGAAAAAAACGTAATCCTGAGAGAGAGAGAGAGAGAGAGAGAGAGAGAGAGAGAGAGAGGGAGATGGAGAGCAACGAGGGTTCACTCTTGACCATGAAAATAATCGCGTTACTCTCCGGAGAACCGGACGCGAGTCTTCGATAAATCCTCTCGCAGGAGTCGATAAATTCTGCGCCGCTCCGGACACGAGAGAGCTCGAGAATTTCTTATATCGGGGAGGTATCGACTTTGGGAGAGAAAGCCCCGGCACGGCACCCTTTGCGCCCTCTGATGAAAACCCGTGAAACATTAGACTTTGATTCCGTCGAAGAGTGTTTGTTGAGCTCAATATTTTGTTCCTTCGGCTGCTGAAGAATAATTTATATGGTGTGGTATATAATTGATAATGAGCAATTTATAATTATAGATAGATAGATTTATTTAAACCGCAATTGGGCATAACCCGGTGGCAGCTAATTACAAAAACATAAATATACACAGTCTCTCAGTAACGTAGAGCACTAATACCAATAATAATAATAATAATAATAATGATAATAACAATAACAACAACAATAAGAATAAGGTAATATAACTTGCAAATTATATACTAATTATAGTAATAATTATGGTAAAATAATACAAATAATGGTAAAATAATGATAATAATATAAAAACTGACAGATTCATAAAACATTAAATTACATTAAGAGAGAAAAGAGAAAAAAGAAAAAGAAAAAAAGCCATTCTGCCGCCGTGCGCCATCTGCCCAATTGTAGAATAAAGCTTATATCTATATATGTAAGTAAGTAAATGTATAAAATATAATTAACACTAGCATTACCAGGGGTTTGCCCTAGTGTGGATCACGGGTTCAGCAATAGCTTCTTGTGATGCAATCCCGGGTTAGATTCCTGGTCGGGGCAAAATAGAGTTGTAGCATTTCTTTCAAATTGTCTCAGTTTTTGTAGCTGTGTGACAAAGAAAAGCTCAGGTAGGTGGAGTTTACTAGTTATGGTGAAGTTTATTAGTTACGGGAGTTCACTAGTTATGGTAAAGGGTATACATCTCTTACTCCTTAGTCTCTCTTACCTTTCAAACGTGGGAATTTAAACATGCCGAGGCAAGGGAGAGCTCTAGAATTTCTTATATTGGGAAGGTATCGACTTTAAGAGAGAAAGCACCCGTTGCATCCACTGATGAAAACTCGTGGAACATTAGACTTTGATTCTACGGAAGAATGTTTATGGAGCTCAACATTTTGTTCCTTCAACTGATGAAGAGTACTTTAAGTTTGTATTACATACGAGTACATAATTGATGTTAACCAACTTATATTAAACAATTAATGGATCAAATAATTTGGAAAATATGTGGAAATGGTATTGAACCTGGTTAATATGTGCAAGAAGACATAAGTAGAAAATTGAATTTATTCTTGAACATATTTATAAAATATTAAAAAAATTAATGATGGGGTCCAAAAAGACCCCAGACACGGCATGAGGGTTAAGAGAAGACACGACACCATGATGATCGAACGCAGTATAGCTATTAAAGTTGCAGCGAACGAGACAAAACGAGCGAGCACATGTAAAACTACTGCACTGCGGCAACAACGGAAGTGGGGCTAGGCAAAATGCTACCTCGTATGCGTGTGTGACATTCAACTCTAGTAACTGATGTGGCGAAGGGAATTATAGTTTCTGGTGAATAAATTTATTAACAAGAGTACAAGTATCATCAGATGTATTTTGAATGACGATGTGATTGCAAAAAAGGGCAGATTATGAAGAGAAAACATGTCCACGGTTCCATGCCGATCGAACGCAGTTCAGTTAACGATATTGAAGCCAACAACACAAAACGAACGGTAACATGAAAAACTACTTAACTGTTATAACAACGGAAGAGAAGCTATGCAAAAAGCCACCCCCTGAATATTAATAAAAGATAATGTACTCGTCTTCTGACGGCAGGTTTTTCCCCCTTCAGGGTTTTTTTCCTCAGCCGTACCTTATGGTCTCCTTTCCGCGGCTTTGATGAGATGAAGAGACCATTAGGGGTGAATGCCAGAATTCGAAAGGTTAGAATGTGGTAGGATGTAGGTATTGTAATGGCTTAAAGGCCTTCAGCCTAGCCACATAGTTAAAAAAGTATTGAAATTATATATAATGTGTTGTAATTACCTGTTAAATAAAAAAATATTAATAAGAAAACAATTAAGTATTTATAAAAGAACAAAAATCCACCAGCGGCATTTTGAATGACGATGGGATTGCAAAGAAATATAATTAAGAGATCCACGGTTCCATGATAATCGAATGCAGTATAGCTAACAATGTTTTCAGCGAACGACACAAAACGTACGAGCACATGCAAAACTACTGAACGGCGGCAACAAAGGAAGCGGAGCTAAAGGGAAGACTATACTGCGATTTTCGTAACAGCATCCCTGACAGAAATAAGCTGTTCACGGTTTCATCCAATAGGGAGCTTGAACGTCACCACAGTGACGTCACTGTCGCGAAATATAAGCTCCTGATTGGATGGCAGCGAAACAGCTGATTTCTGTGAGGGACACTGTTACTAAAATCGCAGTAAAACCGGAAGGGTGTGCGGATTGCAACTGTTGCATGTGATGTGGCGAAGGAGATACTAGTGATGAATCAAAATATTAATAAAGCATTGAAGGCTTTCACGGCCGGAGTCAATATTCTTGATGTCTTCCGGGCTGATGGGCCGTGGTCCAATTGGCTTGGAACTGCCAAACGTTTCGCCCACGACTGCGGTGGGCATCTTCAGTGGCGAGATCTCGGGCGAAGTGTCCGGGACAGCGGCTTACTGGCGACTGACGTCGTGCTGGTCTCGTCCGCGGTATTAATAGGCCGCGGGTGGTGGTAGCGGAGGGGGTGGTTTCGCGCGCTGGCTTCTGATTGGCTGTCGCTTCGCGGGCTGGCTTGCGATTGGGCATCGACTGAGATAGGAGTGGCGCTGGGAATTTTGTTACTGTAAGGTTTTGTCTTGGTGTTACGGAGTACGGGATGCCAAACGGAACTGATTTTGACTCCTTCTTCTTTCCTGTTGAAATTGTTCGGATGTTTGAAAATTTCTATGGCTTCCCGTTGTAAGCGGGCGTGGTAGTGGTTTGTTGTGGATAAAATCTCGGTGTTGTCGAATAAGATGTCATGTTCTTTTCCCGAAAGAGCATGTTCAGCCACCGCGGATCTTTCGGTGTAGCCGAAGCGGCAGTTTCGTTTATGTTCTGTAAGGCGAGTGTTGACGGAGCGTTGCGTTGTGCCTATGTAGACGGAACCACAGGAACAGGGAATTCTGTAAACACTTGCTGAACTTAATGGGTTTCTCCGGTCCTTAGCTGAACGAAACATGTTGCGGAGCTGTGTGGTAGGCGTGAACATTGTTTTGATTTTGTATTGCTTCAGGATCCTGCTGATGCGGTCAGTGACGTTTTTGAGATATTGCAGTGAAATGGTGTTGGTTTCCTCTTCCTCAGAACGGCTGCGTGCGCTCTTGTTAGGGTGTAGTGCTCTCTTTACTTCTTGGGATGAGTAACCGTTGGCTCGAAGTACATTTTCCAGATGACCGAGTTCTTGGTGCACGTTGCTTTCTTCGCAAATGCGTGTGGCGCGGTGGACAAGTGTCTTCATCATTGCCCTCTTCTGGCTTGGGTGGTGGTTCGACATTTTATTCAGATATCGGTCCGTGTGGGTGGCCTTCCGGAAAACTTTATGGCCCGGGGATCCGTCTTCCCTCTTGTTGACAAGTACATCAAGAAAAGGTAGTTGTCCATTTTGCTCTCTTTCAAGAGTAAATTGAATACGGGGGTGAATGCTATTCAGGTGTTGTTGAAATTCCTCTAATGTTTCTTCCCCGTGACTCCAAATGATGAAGGTGTCATCTACGTAGCGCAACCAACACTTGGGTTTGCGCGGCGCGGTGTTTAGCGCAATAGCCTCGAAGTTTTCCATGTATAGGTTGGCCACAATCGGACTCAGCGGGTTTCCCATGGCTACTCCATCTTCCTGTTCGTAAAACTCCGCATTCCACACAAAATAGGTCGTAGTGAGCACATGGTGAAAAAGCCCCGTGATGTCATCTGGGAAAAGCTTTCGCAGCAACGCTAATGTATCAGAGACCGGAACCATGGTGAAAAGCGATACCACATCGAAGCTAACGAGAAGATCGCCAGGTTGTGTTGTCAGAGTCTGCAGTTTTTCCACAAAATGCGCCGAATCTTTGATGAAGGTCTTGGTTTTGCCTATGTGCGGTCGAAGCAAAGAGCAAAGGTACTTTGATAATGCGTACGTAGGAGAGCCAATTGCGCTGACGATGGGCCGCAACGGAACTTCCTGTTTGTGAATTTTCGGTAACCCATAGAGCCTGGGCGCTATTGCTTCAGATTTCTTGATTATGCGTTGTTCTTCTTCCGGAATAGAAGACTCTTTGAGCAGCTGGTTGGTGCGGCGGAGTATGCGTGACGTGGGGTCACGTGGCAGCCGGCGATAGACGTTCGGGTCCAGGACTTCCTTCATTTTGTTTGTGTAGTCCGTTTTGTTCAAAACAACAGTTGCGTTCCCCTTATCGGCAGCAAGAATGACAATGTCGTCGTTCTTGTTGAGTTTTCGTAGTGCTGCTCTCTCCGCTTGGGAGAGGTTGTTCTTGGGGGGTTTTGCTCTGTGAAGAATTCTAGATGACTCTCTTCGGATTACCTCTGCTTCGTCGGTGGGCAGCGTTCTTATTCCCGACTCGATCTTCGAAATAATATCTTCCACAGGCACTGTCGAAGGTGTAACCGCGTAGTTACCTCCCTTAGCCAGGAGAGATGTTTCTTCTGGAGAGAGCGGTTGATCTGATAGATTCACAACAGTGCGTTGTAGATCCAACGTAGGTGGGGCTGTACTGGTTTGTTTAAGCCGATTGTATTTATGTATCTGTTTCTCAGAAATCTGTTTCTTCTTTGATATCATTGTGTTGTAGGTAATGCGGTTAACATTATCCCAATCGTCCATCCGCAGCGTGTTACTGATCTGTAGATGCAGTCCGTAGAGGTCCTTGTCCGTAGCAGCAATATCAGTCAAAATCAGTTCCGTTTGGCATCCCGTACTCCGTAACACCAAGACAAAACCTTACAGTAACAAAATTCCCAGCGCCACTCCCATCTCAGTCGATGCCCAATCGCAAGCCAGCCCGCGAAGCGACAGCCAATCAGAAGCCAGCGCGCGAAACCACCCCCTCCGCTACCACCACCCGCGGCCTATTAATACCGCGGACGAGACCAGCACGACGTCAGTCGCCAGTAAGCCGCTGTCCCGGACACTTCGCCCGAGACCTCGCCACTGAAGATGCCCACCGCAGTCGTGGGCGAAACGTTTGGCAGTTCCAAGCCAATTGGACCACGGCCCATCAGCCCGGAAGACATCAAGAATATAAAATATTAATAAAAAGACAAAATCATCAGACGCATTTTACATGACGGTCAAATAGCAAAGGAGAGCAAGCAGATCATTAAGAGAAGACTTATTCACGGTACTATGATAATCAAATGCAGAAGCTAAAAAAGTTGCAGGAAGCCTGCGAGATGTCAAGTGAAATGTCGGCCTCTCAGCCAACGACTCGGTGTCTCCCGGACAGCCATGGACTCGAGCCGCGGAAGCTTACGTATACAAAACGAACGAGCACATGCACAACTATTTATCAGGGCCAACAACGGAAACGTAGCTAGGCAAAAGACCTGCCCGTATGAGTGTGTGGCACGCAACTATTGCAAATGATGTGGCAAAGGAAATAATAGTTTGTGGTGAGTTAAAATACTAATACAAAAGACAAAAAATTGTCAGATTGCAAAGAAGAACAAGCAGATGATTAAGAGAAGACTTATTCACGGTACTATGATGATCGGACGCAGCATAGCTAACAATGTCGCATCGAACGACACAAAACGAACGAGCACATGCAAAACTACTGAACTGCGGCAACAAAGGAAGCGAAGCTAGGCAAAAGAATACCCCGTGTGCATGTGCGACTTGCAACTGTTGCAAGTGATGTGACGAAGGGATTAACAGTTTGTGGTGAATTAAAATATTAACAAAAAGACAAAAATTCACCAGACGCATTTTAAATGACGATCAGATTGCAAAGAAGAACACGCAGATCATTAAGAGATTATCCACGGTACTATGATGATCGGACGCAGCATAGCTAACAATGTCGCATCGAACGACACAAAACGAACGAGCACATGCAAAAATACTGAACTGCGCCAACAACGGAAACGAAGCCAGGCAAAAGGCCTGCCCGTATCCGTTTGTGGCATGCAACTGTTGCATGTGATTTGGTGAAGAGATTAACAGTTTATGGTGAATCAAAATATTAATGAAAAGACAAAAAATCATCAGGTGCATTTTAAATGATGATCAGGATGCAAAGAAGAGTAAGCAGATCATTAAGAGACTTATCCACGGTACTATGATGATCGGACGCAGCATAGCTAACAATGTTGCATCGAACGACACAAAACGAACGCGCACATGCAAAACTACTGAACTGCGCCAACAACGGAAGCGAAGCTAGGCAAAAGGCCTGCCCGTACGCGTGTGCGGCATGCAACTGTTGGCCGCGAGGGGCATTGAGGAGCGATGAGGGTTGCGGCTGCGCAACCAATGGCCGCCAGCCCTCAAACTCCGACCGTCGGTCGCGAACAATAGTCGCCTGCGAGTTTAACATCCGAATGGATTCTGTGGCCATATTTTCATTGGCTGAGGCTATTGAGAGTCCAGGCACGTCGCGGTGTTTGTGCGACGAGGGGAAAAGGGGGGGGGGACGGACAGCGGGGGTGTATGGGGGGGGAGGGCGACGGAGTAACGGTTGAAAGCAAACTACTGGCTCACAGCGAGTGTTTAGCGAAGCGGAAAATGGGTGTTGCCCCATAGGGGGAGTGCCCGGCGCATCTTATTGTGTGCGGGTTTGTGTAGAAAGTCAGGTAACGCGAGTTGACGTTCGTTGGTGTTCATGCTAGCGATTTCGGGCAGTGAATGGATGTCCACAGGGATGGATGTACGCGTGATCAAAGTAATGGGGTTGGCATTGGACAATTTCAGGATACTTTCGTAGTTTTATATGTTTTTCTAGTGAACTTCATGCAATGATGGCGTGGAGTATTAAATAGAGAAACATTTTGAGTCTATCTGCACATATTTAAACATTAAACTCACAAGCATCAAGTGTATTTGACTTTTGAAATATACAACTGCTATGGTATTTTATCTTTGCAATATGCCATGCAACTTTATCATTCTCTTTCAGTATTATGTTTGGTTCTCGGAAGTTCTGCTGGTGAGTTTGAGTTCATAGATGTTCAAAGGGAAAGGTCAAACTATATGAATTTTTTCATATTAATTTACGCAAACTATATTAATTTTCGGTTTCTAGTAAATAAGGGCATGAAGAGTCTTCACAAATTTTATTCAAAGAAATCAATTGTAGGATTCTAAATAACATGAACAAAATAAATATTTTTCAAATGATTTAGTAGAAGTTTACCGTTTTTAAATTTTGTCGTAAAGGGTGAAAACTCAGTCACAAATTTACACACCCAAACTAAAAAACAAAAGTGCTGGTTATTACTGTGGGGACCCGTCCATCCACAACGTTGACGGGGTGTTGTGGAGACACGTCCACGACGAGTGTTATGACGACGTGTTGCCCAGGGAGAAGATATTAATATAAAAGTAGTAAGTCGAGATAGAGGCAGAGAGATGAATTTCTTCTGCCGATTTTGTATTTTCAAGTGTTATAATATACTAATTTGTTGTGATATCTTGCTTATTATTTCTTATACACTAGAAAGAAGATATCACTTACGACAATATTAATTACGAAGCAGAGCAGACTCAACACAAGGTAACGCTCGCTTCAATTACAGTTCCAAAAATTAATAAAACAATTTAAATTAACGTGTCTAAAAGTTTAAAATTCAAAATGTAGCATGGCACATGAATATTGTTTTCTTTTCCGACACAAACAAAATCAAATGTTTCTATTAGCCTTTATATCTTGCAATAAAAATGTAATAAAATGTTCTTAAACAATTAAAGCTTACAAATAATACAATTCTTCGTTTTGGGATCGGAAATGAATGACGAAAATCCCAGACGGCGCCTAAAGTAAAATAGGCCTTATATATGCATTCCGCATAACAGCAGTGTATTGCGGGAAAACTAATATTTTTATGACACTCAAATGACTTCGCAGTTTATACATTATGTAATATACCAGTCATTACGTTTATTAAAACATATTGTGCCAGTCCCCACTACCCCTCTTGAATTGATTAATTTTCACTTCTAATTATTTCATTCTATTGGCTAGCTAGGTTTTTATTAGCACTTTTATATTTACGATCTAAGGGCTCGTCTCTTTCTATCCTGTGGGCTGAAAATACCCGTAGTACGAGAATTCTGCTTTTGCGTAACATACTATTTACTGAATTATATTTCAGTGAAGTGCCGGCTGCTATTTATTTTGTTAAAAATCAAATTTTATCTTTTTTTCTAATTTAATTTTTAACTTCGTTTTTTAAATATTATTCTTTTACATAATGAATTATGATGGCCATCAAAACTTTGAAAGAATTAATTTTATTATCTTTACCTTTCTTAAATTAACGTGTTAACTAAAACATTCTAGGTCGTGAACAATTTACTGATGCAAAGTCTGTTTTATGCTTAATTTCTAAACTTTCCTGGAAACATTCGTGACTCAAGTTTCCCATCTACCACCTTCCGTTTATCAGATCACCACGAAATATAACTTAAATTTTTCAAACAATTTTGGCTGAGCGAGAGAGGACGGGCTGAGCGAGAGAGGCAGAAAAAGAGAGAGACAGGGAGTATATCCATCTCGGAGAGACGAAGAGACATATATTGACAGACAGAGAGACGAATAAGGAGAAGGCGAGCAGGAAAACTTCTGATGGGTTCCGCTGGTAACTTATAACAGGTATCCTGATATAAAAACAATGATTTACACTCATTATATTGCCGTGCACATTCGTGTTTACCACTTCCAATTGGCGATAAATGTTGGGGTCCAAAAAGACCCCATGTATAGTACTCGATAGTAAATAGCAGATATGGTACGAGGGTTAATGATCTACTCTACGTTCCAATATGATCGTCATTTAAAATGCATTTAATAAAATTCGTTCTCTTATTAATAAATTGATTCACCACAAACTAATATTCCCTTTGTCATATCAGTTGCAGCATTGCATGGCTCACACGTATACGGGGTTCCCTTTGCCTATCTCCGTTTTCATTGTTGCCAGAGTTCAGTTTTACAAATCTTCGGAGATAAAACTTTTGCCTCGCCTGGCTTACGTCTGTAGTCTTCGAAGTGATTACTTGTGTCGATCGCTATAGATATACTGAGTTCATGCATCAAAGTACCGTTAACACGCCTTATCTTAATGGTATGTTTTTGTTAGAATCCCATTGTAATTTTCTTTGAAGATTAATTACATTTTTATCTATGTAATCATTTAATAAAATTTAGGTTTTTCTTTGTCCCATCAGTTGCAAGAGTTGAATGCCACACACGCACACGTGGTACTGGATATACTGCACTACACTTGCGTGTCATAGTAACGTGGACTTAATGAAACAGTTGGATACCAATGTCATACCGGTACCCTGATAACACCAATGGGAATTAAAGACGGCTGTCCTATGTTGTAGATTTACCGCTTGAAAAAGATCCTCAAGCCTTAGAAAAGCCCCTGAGCTAAAACCAAATCGCATGCTTCATCACCCAAGCGAAACTTTCTTTCTCCGCTAGATAGTGAAATGAGCGCGCCAAAATTTGCATGGTCAAACGAAAGAGCGGACCTGATGACCTGAATTTTACCACGTAAAATAAGGCATGGACTGAACCAATCGGGAGGGGGGCAATGGCGGACCACAGCATAAATTGCAATATAATTATAGTAACATTTTTATATTTAAGAACTACTGATGCGTGAATTTAGAAATATGTTTTGATCATTTTCTGCACGATTGGGTTAAAATATTTTGAGTATTTGAGATAGAGCAAAGGCATACACATGCTGAACATTTTCTTTATTTGCGATTTTTTAGGCAGAGTCACAGATGTCGACGTGTTTTTGTTTCTTTCGAGGAACAGATACAACATTTATGATATCCTTCCCATTGCACAACAGTTATCTTCGTCGACAGATGCTAAAATATAATATCAAGTGATTGGGGACACGTCTGGCTGTAAGATAACGCTGGAGGTTGAACAAAGCTATTACGGACGGTGACGGTTTCACTATTTTCGAAAATGTCTGATAAGCGCTGAAAGACGAAATTATCATTAGGGATTTAGAAACGTCAGAACGAACGTCCTAAAAGATGAAATAATAACTTCTCCCTAAACAAAGATATTGCAACAAATCTACTCTGAAGTCCCCCTTCTAATGATGTACGAGCATGTAGTTCATTGCAATCCATCACTGTTCGCCTTTCCGTCTGATGATTTATTCTTCACTAACACATGCGTTCACAAGAATTGAGAATTTCCTTCAGCACGTTGATTGAAACCGATGTATGGTATTTATACATACGGAGATTGCCTTGTCTGACTTCCTTTGTTCCAAGAGTTCAGTAGTTTTCCAAATCCTCGATCCTGTGTTTTTGTTCATTACTCATCATTACTTTGGTTCATTACTAACTTTAATTACGTTTACTTGAGTATCCTAGGCTCTTGAGCATGCCTTATATTTTTAAGGATTGAATTTTCTGCAGTTGCATCGTCACTTCAATTTCCATTCATTTATTTCACTCACCTTATCATTAAAGTGTTAGAGCCAGATGAACGTCAATAAACTAATGTTACCAGACTCAATTGCACTTTATCACTACCAGTTACGGAAACCCTCCTCCAGTGGCCGCTGATGTGATGTTAACGTTGCACGTATTAGCAAAATTCTAAATGTTTCGTGTTAAATCTACACGATGTACTTCCAGAGGATAATACCTTATTTGGAAGTGGCATATTTTTTTCAAGAATGTAACGATGATTTAATAAATCGTACAATACCGTCATTTTCTTTAGCGTTTTATAATATTCGTTTATAATTTTCAACTTCATCTGAAATTAATACATTATGGGAAATCTTTGTCAACCAAATCCACGAAATTATTGAAAATTTGAATTGCAAATAATTCCCCCGAAAAACAGAAGTTCAGAGGAAAAGCAAACCATCATTATATTGTCCCGTTGTCAAGTTGAGGCAATTTCATAACCGGCATGCGTGAATGAACGACGAACGGAACGATATTATTTCATTACCGCCTAGAACGAACACAAAAGACACGCCCTCCGTGTCAATCACCCGCCTCGCACACAACGCTGCGGCGGCGCCCCATAATCAGAATCTATTGTCGGTCGCCGCGCGAACAAAAGCGAAAACAGCGCCAGTTGTGCAGTTGAACCCGCCCGCCGCCGGCCGCCGCCGAGAACCCAGAGGGCAGCACCGGCGGGGAGGAGGGCGGGTGAGGTGGTGAGGGCGGAGGGCGGGGAGGTTGTGGCTGCAGCGGCCAACCATAGAGGAATGCCGAGGTCCTGCATTGTACGAACCGTGGTCACGGTGGCTACGTCGGGTTGCGAGCAGGCCGGAGCGGGTGGACTAGGGTCAGGGGGGAAGGGGGACGCGGGGGGGTAGCTAGTTGTCGGGCAGTGGGTTCCACGCGGTGCGCAGGACGTGGTGGGGGGAAGGGGTCGAGGTGGAGGTTTGTGGGCACTGGGAAGGACAGGAGGGATGGGACAAATGTTTTTTTTAGTAGGATGAAGAATGGCGAACGAGGTGTTGGGAATAGTGATGAAAGCGTGTGATGTGTAGAAGAGGAAATGGTAAACGATGAAGAGTAGAGGAGAATTGAAAAATAAGACAGAAACGAGAGATTTATAAATTAAAATGACGGACGAGATGAAAGAAGATGGAGAAAAGATAATGTTGATTGAGGTTTGTGGGCACTAGGAGGAACAGGAGGGTTGGGACAAATGATTTTGGGTAGGATGAAGAATGATGAACGAGGTGTTGGGAATAGTGATGAAATCGTTTGATGTGTAGAAGAGGAAATAGTAAACAATGAAGTGTAGAGGAGAATTGAAAAAAGAAAAGAGAGAAGAAACGAGATGCAATTATAAATTGGAATGACGGACGAGATAATGGAAGTTCAGTCACAAAGTGGGGAGAGGATATTGACGATTGAAACTAAATAACAATAAGAAAAACATGGAATGAGTGGAGGTTTTTGGGCACTGAGAAGGACAGGAGGGCTGGAAGAAATAGTTTTTGCAGGATAAAGAATGATGAACGAGGTGTTCGGAATAAAGATTAAAGCGTCTGATGTGTAGAAGAGGAAATAGTAAACGATGAAGAGTAGAGAATTGAAAAGGAGAAGAGAGAAAAAAACGAGAGACATTTATAAATTGAAATGACGAACGAGATAATAGAAGATGAAGAAAGGATATTCATGATTGAGAGGAAATAATAGAAGCAAGATGGAATGAAGGAGGGAAGCATGAAGGTTAAAGTCAGGTTTAAGTAGTGGAACCCATTTACATGTCAATGGATATAAAACAAGGTTTGGTTGAACGTAGAAGTTGATGTTTCAGAGCTGTAATGAATGAAAAACTGACGGGTGGATTCGACCAAAACTGTCCAACACCTACAATAACGGAGTAGATGCAAGACCAAAGGATAAACCCTTACCTCGTATACGAATGTCGTATGTTACTGTTGCACCTAATTTTGCGAAGGCTAGAAGGGTGAGCAAATACAATAATATTAAAGTCGTTTTGAACATATACCTTATAACTTGTAAAACTAAAGCACCATAGCCCTGTTCGTTTTGCAAAATAACACAAACTTGAAACGTTGATGAAAAATTGTTGTGGCTATCTTGCTTGCTCGTCTGTGGATCAAAAAGTGAAATGAAATGTTGTGTGACTTCAGGATCCGACTCGTTTGAGGGCGGAAACGAGTTCTTTTAACTCTGAATCCTGAGAGTGTAATGGCTGAATCGCCGATTCAACAGATTATTTTACGAACTTCAGTAGTACTATAGTAGGCGAGGAACACATATGGGAAGCATCGTTATAAAAACCTGCAATATCATCTCAAATGGTCTCGAGTGTAGTTTGTAGACGCTATTCAGTAGTCTACAGAAAAAGCATTCATGTTAATTGTGAATATGGTAATTAAAACTTACGTTACTTTATTCGTAAGTGGCGTTTTTTATTTCCAACGAAACTCAGCTTCATTCTTGACAACGCAACGTCACACTAAATTCCGCGCCGACCCTGCGGCACTCCTTACCTTCGTCAGCCTGGCCACAGAAAGAGAGATTCCAACCCCAAACGTCGCAGTCTTTCCAGCAACTTGATATCCCCACTCTTCAACGATCCAATGGAAAAATACTGAGTTGAAAAGCTATTGTTTTTATTAATACAGACAAAAGATGTATTCTGTCATAAATATAATAGGTGAGGAACTTGTATGAGAAGCTTCATTATTAAGGACTGCAATACCTCAAATGGTCTCGAGACATTCAGCAATTAGTACAATTACAGAATTCATGTTAATTGTCGAATATGGTAATTAAAACTTACGTTACTTTATTCGTAATTGGCGTTTGTTATTTCCAACGAAACTCAGCTTCATTCTTCACAACGCAACACCGTCACACTAAATTCCGCGCCGACCCTGCGGCACTCCTCCTTTTCGTCAGGCTGGCCAAAGGAAGGGAGACTCCAGCCCCAAAAGACGCCTTCCCTCCGACCAACCCCGCGGCAGCGGAGGAACGTCGACCGGAAGTCCTCGGGAGCGCGTATGTGGGAGCGCGTTCAGAAATTTTCTCCTCCGAGGGGGGAGAGAGAACCTCGAAATTCGCAAAGAGCGCGAGGGGGGGAGGTGCGGAGACACCCGGAAGAGGAAGAGAGTGGGAGAGAGAGAAAGAGCGCGATATGAGCACGCGAGGAAAGCGAAAGAGAAGGCGAGCGCCCAGGGAATTTGTCAACTCGCATTTGTTTTCGTGCAGCCAAGGGTGAAGTCGAGGCGGAGGCGGCGGCAGGAAACGGAAGTGGAAGGAAAAAAAAAGAAGGAGCGGGCAAGAACGCTAAAACAAAAGAGCAGCCCGCTGCGGCCCGCGAGGCGACCAGATCGCAGGCCGCACCGTCCCCGAGGACCTCGCTGAATGAGACGTCTCGCCAAGACGCATGGGGGGGGGCTTCGGTTTCCGTAGGCCTTTGCCCAGGATGGCACGCTCCAGGGTGTCCCACAAGGACGGATTCTGCGAGTGGGGGGGGGGCACAGAAAAGAAACGCGAAACTAGTAACTAACTACGAGGCGAACTCCCAGTCGCAAATTCCGTCATTTTGGGACACCCTGGAGAGTATCCATCCGGACTAAGTAGACTTGGAAGTAGAGCAAAGAAACGCGAAACTAGTAACTAACTAGGAGCCAAGTCTACTTTGTCCCGATAATACGCTCCAGGGTGTTCCACAAGGCCGAATTTTGCGATTGGTGGTTTGTCTCGTAGTTAGTTACTAGTTTCACGTTTATTATCTCTGATTTCATGTCTATTTAGTCCAGATGACACGTTCCAGGATGTCCTACAAGGACAGATTCTGCGATTGGAGGTTTTTCTCGAAGTTACTAGTTCCGCGTTTCTTTTAACTGCTTCCAAGTCTACATAGTCTGGATAATGCGCTCCAGAGTGTCTCACAAGGACGGGCTCTGCGACAGGGAAGCAGAGGAAAGAAACGCGAAACTAGTAACTAACTACGAGGTAAACTCCCAGTCGCAGTATCCGTCCTTTGGGGACACCCTGAAGCTTCTTATCCGGACTAAGTAGACTTGGGGAAATGATCAGTTTTATGTTATTAAAGATATTTGTCATGCGATCTGCATTTGTAATACAAAATAGAGATATAAAAGTATATAAAATATATCTTAATACAAGCATATGTGTCTTGTACCTGAATGTAAAAATTGGATTTACCAACTTTCTTGCAATTTTCTGAATCATAAAAGGAATCTTAATACCATAATCCCTTAGCCTTACGATTATCAGAGTTTTTAACAAAGTGAAAATATTTATATGCATTTAAAAATATTGCAAAAGTAATAAATATATATTTACCTAAGATCATGAAACAATTAAATTTTTTAATATTTACTATACCAGCAGAAAAATTCACGTAGAAATATGGATAAATGAAAATGCTGAAAATCAAGTTAGAGAGAATTATTCTTAGAGTAGTTTAAATATCATATCAACATTATTTCATTGGTTGAAATTGCACCTTTTTATTCTATTTAATCCACAGTAGATTATATAATCCACCGTTGATCATTTAATTCATAGTAGATTATTTAATCAACAGTTAATGTCCTGCAAAGATCAGAACACGACCAAATTTCTCAATGCTTACTGTACCAGAGTATAAATTCATGTAAAGATATGGATAAATGAAAATGCTGAAAATACAGTTAGAGAGTATTATTAAAGTGCAGTTAAAGATAAAATAACCATTATTTCATTGATTGCTATTTCACATTTTCCTCTTATTTAATCCACACTAGATTATTAATCCACAGTTGATATAAATCATATTTAATCACGATTTAAAGCACAGCAGTTCGCTGAAAAGCATTAAATCCCGCGACCTGTGATAATGCTTTATTAAAAGAAAGAGCCAAAACGACGAAACCGATAAATCTTTGCACGACCGTGAGGGGTTGGAGACCCTCAAGAAGTCAGCCGTGGCTGTAGAGGCGATGCAATCTTCCGTAGGGTGCGAAAGAACTATAGCATTTGGAGCATTAGTTACGGGCTAAAAACTCCGTATCCCTCGGTCCGCTGGCTGAAAGAGACAAGCGTGGATTAGGCAGTGCTTGTGACGGAGGAAAGAAGGGGAGCTAGGGAGGAGAGGAAATAGAAATTCGAGCAGAATGAGGGGGAAGGGGGGTATCGTAATGTGTGATGTTCCATTTTCCTGGAGGGTGCAGAAAGTGGAATGAAAGTCAATAGGAGAATCCTATAAGATGCGGTTGGGTGTTTGTGAACTATTAAATTAGATTAAAATTTTTTTTGGGGTTATCGAGTGTAAGATTATCCAGAGAAAAGACGTGTATTAGATAAACCATACTTTCTTCTCCATATTCTACTAAGCATATTGTACTTGAATTCTCAATAGGGATTTATAATGGACTAAAATAATCAAAAATGAACTAGTTTAAACATTTCTGAGAAGAGATTCAGTCCAATAAGAGACGATTATGTTAGGCACTTACGAAACTGCAGAGACAATAGTTCTGTCAGAAGAAGTGGGAACAAAAACGCCCAGAAATTTGGGTAAGAAATAGAAGCGATATAAATGGCAGATGCCCCAGGGGACGTGTATAGACTTCTGAAAGTGTTGTACAAACCCTATATAAATAAGAAACGAACCATGCGCAGAGATTGAAGAAATGTAAAATTGGTGGAAGCAATGAACGGTGCACACGACTGGAACGAAAGAGGTGCGGGGAAGATTGTAGGGGTGAAAGAAGAGAGCATGATAGGCAAAGATGGAGTATTGGCAAAATTTGATAAAGTGTGGAATTTAAAAAAAAACGTTGATTGGAAGAACAATGTGTATTCCAAACATTACAAATTAAAATTAAAACTGACCTCAATCAAATTGATAAATCACCTGCAGACGAGACATAAAACTAGACACTTTGAAAACGAGAGCAATTCTATCAAATTGGAAACAAGAAGGAGAAAGAGAAGAAGGAGAAAATATTCTATTTTTTCTATTGAGTGTCCTTTGTTCAACAAAACACTAATAAAACAAAAGTTCTCCAGTTTCATTACTTTCTTTTAATCATTTTTATTCTCAATACGAATATTTTTTGGTTTGAATATAAATGCTACAAAACTGTAGGTTGCAAAGATAGATACGAGGAAGTGAGATGTTTTGTGAACGTTGCATTTGCCGGAAAGAAGACTCTAGTGTCAAATTAGGCTTGAAACAAGGGAAAATGTCTCTCAGATTATGTTATTTGAAGATGAAGTAGGCGTCAAAGGTTGCATGCAACGAAAGTGGAAGAAGAGGAGAGAGTGTTGGAGAAAACAAAGAACGCATATAAAGAAGAGATAATGGTTGTATGGATAAAGAAAAAAATCGAGTAGAAACGGTACTGGGAGAGAGCTCGAAACGAACAGGGACTAAACAGAAAATATAGAGACGTCGATTTCGACAGCATGCGAGAAAGACATGAAACGGACGGGACAGTAGGACAACGAAACGAATGTGAAAATGGCAAGGTTGGCCATTAGAAAATTTGCGGCAAATAATCTTATGAAATCTTACAAAACGCAAATAGTTGTTAGTCGCATAGAGAAATTTTTTTTTCTAGAAGGCACAAGTTCGACCGCTCGGGAAACAAATAAACGCCATGAAGGGCGATGGATTGCAAGATAGAGTGATTAGAATCCATTTACAAATAAGCTAACTGTAAACGAACGCACTGAAGAATTGAGGGCTTAGTCGTAACCTACACTTATGTTGCCAGAAGCAGCCACGCAGTAACTGTCAAAGCGGACACTTTTTATTGTAATCTCCCCATAACAATGGGCGAGGGGGATGATGACCAAACCCAGAAAAGTTTGTTCCTCTAATGTTATTACGCGTTCCAGAATTTAAAAATTTTGTTATTAGAATCTTCGTAAAAACGAAATCATAGTTTCGTGTTTCAATGTTTATAGAATGTTTACAAAAATAGTTACCTGAGTAATCGCTTCGTAAATAAGCCAGCGTTTCCTTACAGCCAGATCTGCCCATAACTACAAGCGTATTTTAGTATCTGTGAAAATAGAGAGCAGCTGTGCAATCGGCGTAACATAGTAAAGGTTTAAACAGTTAGAGAAAGAGGGCTTGGCAATCACTTGTATTTTATGAGGTATTGAGGTAACTTAATTTTTTTAAACGGAACTAACATAATTTTAATACATAATTTTTAGTCTATAATGACGAGCGTAAAAAGACGAATCCAGTGATATACTTATTGTAATATGTTATATAAGCAACTTTTTGAGTAATTTTGATTTTTTTTGTGCTCTGCTTTCCTTGCCCAACAGCACGTTTTACCGAACGTTACACCGAAGTTTACTAATCAAGAATTGACAATTTTTGAGAATAGTTCTAATAAATGTTTCGTTCCATTTGTTTCGTACATTAAAATTACATGTGATTTTATATTAAGCTTTTCAGTTTTAATTCTTTTCATTATAAGTATTTTTCCGTGGAATATTATTTAAAATGAATTAAATCGTAATTTCCCTTATATCCTATTTCACTAGCGCAGTACTCCCTCGCAGGCGGTCTGTTAGCCACCTGCGGCAGCATGCGAGGGTAGGATTAGGGAGCTGTCCGTTAAGTGGCCTTGGATGAATCCTGCATGTCAACCGTCCACGAAACAATTCAAAGTAAAAGTTTAACTTACAAAAGTCGTAGAAAAAGTACCTTATGAATCTCGATGTAATGGGTACTAATACACTCGTGTGAAGTTTACAACAGTCGCTCGTTCCTCGCTCTTATCGTAATATCACACTCGTGTATTAATACCCATCATTACATCATCGTTCCATAGTGTACTATTGTGTTTTAGCAAAGGACGTGAAAACAGAGGGGATGATGGTCGGACGGCGCGTAGACACGGTAGCGGCGGAGACGACCCGAAACAATACACGCAGGCGAAGCGGCAGAAACGACGCGAGCGGCGGCGGCGTGGGCGCGGGCGCTGGGGTGGGCCGGATGCTCCAAGGAGTCGCAGGAAATAGTGCTGTAAATCTTGTGGTGTGTGCGCGGATCCGCGAAGTCGCTTTGGGGGGGCGGGGGCGGAGACGCGGCGCGGGCGAGCGCGGGGGTGTGGGGACGGCGGCGGTCGGGGCGGTTAACCGTGCCGTCTTTCCGCCCATGGACTCCGCCCCCGCCCTCTCCTCCGCCTGGCGATGCTTTTATGCAGACGGAGAAAAACAAAGCGAACTCATGCGGGAGCGTATGCGTTGTAGGAAGGGACGGCCCCATCCTTGAGTCGGTGGAGACTTGCGTTGGATCGGAAACGAACGAATGTTTCACTTGCAAGGACGGAATACATATTTGTTTGCAACCATTGTTTTCGCTGCAGCGATCGGGAGGTCTTAGTGTTCAAGTGTTGAAGATAGAGGATTTTCGACATTGGCAGATCGAATTCAGCCACTGCCTGAAGGAGAAATCTAGCGATCAGCTGATCTGATTGGTAGTTTTCATAGACTGTCCGATCAAAATAAGCATAGCAGTTCCCGAAAAAATAAACAAGAATTGTATTCGATCTTTCTTTCTTCAAGCAAAGTCTTTTGTCCCAATTCCCTTGGATAATCGCGAGACTTGTAATTGCAGTGGGATCCGTAGTGATACCAAATAGTGTTTTATACTTAGATTCCCTGTTGTCTCCGATCAACACTAGGCGAATGCGGGAATAGTACTTAAACAAGCGGTCCATGGACCGAGCGCCATCTTTCCTTCCCCTTCCTTGTTCTCATCCCTTACTTATCCTTTACACCTACATGCACTACACTATCACGCATACCGGGAGAGCAATCGGAGCTTAGAGTTTGCCCCGGCTAGGGCGGTCACCAGCGCGTGGGAGACACCTGGTTGGGAAAAAACTCGCAGCGGACGGATAGCTCGACATCGGATCCCACCAGCCAGCAGGAGGTCACCGCCACCTCCAGCAATAAAAGCATACACTACACTTACGGGAATAAAATTCTTAGCCGTTGATGCACCCGAAATAACAAATCATTTAATCAATTACACTTAGTCTTCAACTCATTCGGTAACGTAAAGTCTTGAAACATCGTCCACGTGCACGCAACAGAAGTCTGCGGGACAGTGTCATTCGTAAAGCATTGTCTTTTCACTATTTGCAGGCGTGATTGCCTTCTAGAATCACTTATCCCATCTTAACCTTCGCTCACTTCAGCAGATAATAAACTCTCGTCATTCACCCTCATTATTATTCAGTATACTCATGACAAGCACCCGGTGTAATCACCTATTTGGAAAAGAATGGATATAAAAACGGAAGGCTACTCGTTCGCTTACTGTTTAAAATAAACGTAACATTATTCGTGATTCTTGACTTCAAATCGCAAAAACTAGACAAATAAAATGGCCTTAATTGCACTAAACGTCTCTAAATCAGAGTGCAGCGTGGCTTAATGTCACCAAAACAATTAACTTTTTGGTGAATCGTGACGCCTAAGACCTGTCTACCCGATAATACATTTTCTGTTAACTGCTTTTTTTCGACAATATATTACTGGAAATCCGAAGGTGTCGTTCACCTTTGGACGGTGGTGACGGTTTCGACGGTTGTGACGACGAAGTGGGTGTGATGGGGAGCTGTAACGAAATGATGGTAACAAGGAGGTGGGGTCGGCGGGGTAGTTAAGCCGGGGTGGTGACGATGGGGTACTGACGCCGGGGCGGTGACAATAGGGCGGTGACTATGTAGTGACGACGGGGCTGTGAGGGCAGGGTGGTGATGACGGGAGGGTGACGACGGGGGGAGCACGATAAGGCGGTGACGTCGGGGCGATGAAGACAGGGTTCTGATGAGCTGTAACGGTGGGGAGATGACGGCAAGGCGGTGACGGTGGGACTCTGATGGTGTCGCTGTGAAAAGACATCAAATTAATAGGGAATTGTTTACTGCAGAACGATGACAGGTCAGCTGGTTTCGTGGCGGTGAGTTTGGGGCGGTGAGTTTGGGGCGGTGAGTTTGGGGCGGTGAGTTTGGGGCGGTGAGTTTGGGGCGGTGAGTTTGGGGCGGTGAGTTTGGGGCGGTGAGTTTGGGGCGGTGAGTTTGGGGCGGTGAGTTTGGGGCGGTGAGTTTGAGGCGGTCAGTTTGGGGCGGTGAGTTTGGGACGGCGAGTTTGGGGCGGCGAGTTTGAGGCGGTGTGACTCTCGCATGACCACCAGTGAATCGCCACATACAGCTGAAAACCAGCGTATGACATACAATTGCGACATACAACTGGAAACCACCAAAAAAATGTCAAAGGTTCGCATAAAACCGAAGAAGCCAGCAGCGAGCACTTTCCAGGGCTCGAAAGCGACGACGTCAAAGCCACAGCGGAGTGGAGCGGCAGCGGCGACAAGGGGAAGCAACGGCGGCTGACGACGAGGACCCTAATGGCGGTGTTTTGCTTGCAAACGGCGGGCGTGTCGTGTCACGGGCCATAGCGTCAGCCAGCCCCGGGGCTAAATCCGGCCTTCATATGAGCCCCCTTCCTCGCCCCGCTTCGCGTCGGGCGGTTTGCATAACTCGCACGACCCTCCCGTCCGCTGGGCGATGGGGTGCGGGTCTAGCGGAGGCAGTGGGCAGACGGTTGAAGTTGCCTCTGTGTACGTGGAAGATCCTACGACAGACAAGAAGTCCTCTATAAAGAACTAGTGGACCCGGCAATGATTCGATATTGCAGTGCATTACATATCACACATTACTGGTCACGTGATTGGCAATCATACAGATAAAATACTTTCTCGCGTGTATGGGTTTGTCGTGGTTTGGACAAGGTTGTCAAGTATCCTATTGTTAAAACATCCTCTCTCAAACTTGGGCGTGCGTTCGCTATGGCAATACCTTGGAGAAATGTGACTTTTTTCGTCCGAAATCCTAGTAATAATTCCGGTCGATATTTCACAAGGGTAGAATACTTGTATGAAGTGCACACGCGCTTAATCCTTGACAGTACAGTGAGTTGTTGAGAGATCGGGGGCACTTGAGTTGTCATAAACCAATAAATCATCATCAACAACGTCCCCACACGTCTAATTTAAATCAAACCTCTCTTTAAACACTCCCATCACTAATAAGAACAAATAGTGAAAAGTACAGCGAAATCGGTCGAGTAGTTTTTGCGTCTGCACATCCCCTTTTATTAGTATATAGATTCTCATTTGGCGTCCTGCTGGCTACATATAGTACGATTTATTATTTCTATTGGCTTTCAAATGAAAAACTGTGAGAAAGATTAATAAAAATCATGAAGAAAAAATGTTTAACTGAATGTCTCTCTTCACTAAGGTGTTTTGAGATTGTTCGTTGCAGTATGGTCTCAATTACTTTGTATCACTGATTTATAAGTTCATGTTTTTAATCTTGGCTCCCGCGAACTTCTCATTCGGCCTATCAATTATGTTGCTCTCGAGAAAATTTAATTGAAAAGGTCTTCCTAAATTTGAAGTTCAGTAATTTGGCGTAGATTCTTCATGTTTATGATTAGTTTGTTATAGTTATAGTTATGATTATTTCGGAGATACTGAATGTGTATTTCTCTGAAATATCCTTCGAAAGTATAGGTAATACTTTGCAGATGAAAATTGAACAACAAATATGCCTGGATGAGTGTTCTCGAGATCCAGTACACTGTCAGTTGAACAGTTATACTATTTGATTCCTTCAGTTCCTTACGATTCCTCGTCACTACCTTTAAAATTGGACAACGAATTTTGCGTGACCCTTCTTATTCTATCATATCTCTTTCTCACTTCCTTAGAGGTGCGGGTTGATCTGATTTCTTGGTTCATCCTGAATGACTCGAAAACTCCAGCGAATATATCTTATGATACAAATACCGCGAAATAAAAATTAATTCAAACTGAGAGGTTAGTCATGTGTATAATGTTACATAAACTTATTAGTTTATTGATATTGCTACATTAATGTTTATTAAAATAAATAAATTATATTCTCATATTATTCCCATAATCAGAATAGTGAAATAAATTGTTTTCACACGTATGTAGACCAGTAAATCTGTTCTGGTTTACATCATTTCGTTAGCTGGAGTATCGGTCTTTATTCATTAGTTATATCTGAACGCATGTGATCCCTTTCAATTTTGTTGTATCTTCATGAATAATCTCATAGACTACTATTCAATGTTAATTTAGCCAATTCTTGATTAATAATTATGGATTTTCGTTATTCATTGTTTGAGGAAACATATGATCCAGTATCAAATTGCAATCACAATATTATCAAATTTAATGTCTAATAATTCTGAATATTTATTTCAATACTACACTTGCCGAAATTGTGTACCATTTATATACAATCACTTGCAGATCACGTATTACCGTGATGTGCTCTCAAATTTATCATTCGGATATTGTGTATAGAAAAACAATACCGCCTTGAAACCGTCGCATCCCTTACATTATGTCAAGAGATTGTAAATTTTCCTATGCTTGGTTTTTTATTACCCCGAGGGCGACCCATGCGTCTTACAGCCCCTCAACTGCCTGCACTTACATATGGATGTCGCACTTATGTTTAATTTACTGTCCTCAAAGGACATTTTTCTTGGCGGCGGGGAGCTCGGTTCTGAGACGTTAAATATTTGCGTCCTTCCTCTAGAGATTTAAGAATAAATCTCTTGTTACTTCTTCACCACCAAAAAATGTTGGGATAATATCAAGGCATCAAACCAAAACCGTTACTCGAGTAACCGTTAAAAGCCGTAACCGTTAAGCCTGTGAAAAAATCACAAATGAGGCTTTATAGGGCCTTAAAAACTAAAATTTAGAGGCCTCCGGCCTCAAAGAAACGTTTCTCACACCGTAATCTACAGAGTGAGTTCTTCTTGAACATTATGTTACATTTACCCAGGTATTACCTTCCCGATATTACCTCACGTGCTCAGAGACGTGCAGAATCTGCAAGTAACTGTGAATGAGAGGGACAGAGAGCGGCAGAGACAGAGACACAGAGAGACAGACAGGGACAGGGTGAGGGAGAGAGAGACAATGAGAAAGGGAGATGGGAGATGAGAGATGAGAGAGGGAGATGAAGGGCAGAACAACGTCTGCCAGGTTTTCTTAGTGTTTTATGTTTACCAAAATCTTTACACCTATACACATAGATATTGTATAATTCACAAGATTACTGACTGCGATGGTTGGATACCGGAATTGTCTTTGCTTCTGCAGAGTCTGACGAGGGTGGGGGGTGGGAGCAAGAGTTTCAGTCCAATCCGTGGTGGATTTTCACCACTAGATTACTATATTTCAGAATACATCTCTGCTTTCTACGTCTGATCCAAAATATGCCGAAACGTCAGCAAGACATTAAATTTAAACCTTTATCGTTCTTTATCGTTGTTTAGCAGGAAACGTAACCAAATGAAACTGTTTCCAATGTTGACAACTTTTTATGCCCGGTGCGCTTTTCCAGAAGAGACTCTTAACGTAGTAAAATGTAGCGGCGTGCATTTTCTTGTTTTATTTGCGCTTTGCAAGCTCACATTTTTTTAATACTTATACCAGAAGACCTAGGATTCGAGTCCCGACGATGGAATAATTTTCGACACTCGTTGCATACCTGGCTGGAATGCAACCGCTGTCTGGAGGAGAATTCTAGCGGCCGGCTGCCCTCATTGGTAGTTTTCCGTGATTTCTCGCAACAACACCAGGTAAATCTCGTAACAGTACCCTAAAATACCGGCCACGGACGTGAGCGATCATTCCTCTTCCTTGTCCAATCTTCACCCCTTGCTTTCACACACACTTACTTTCACTACACTACCACACATGCCGGGAGACCGGTCGGAACCTTAAGCTTCTTCCGGCTGGGGCGGTACCTCGCTTGTGGGAGACACCTGGTTGGGAAAACCCCACAAGCCGACGTGTAGGTCGATGCCGGATCTCACAATCCAACAAGAAAGATGACCTCCACTTCTCGTGATAAAACACACTATACTTACGGGACCACTGCACTTAATAATTGTACTTAATAACTGTTGCAGTTGACACGCCCGTTAACATGAAATAATCAAATTTATTTAAATTTAATTTTTAATTAATTACTTACTTTATTTATTTAAGGTTGCGTTAACTACAAGGTCATTAGCGACCACTACTGGATGCAACGTTATGGTATGAGGATGAAACGATATGGTGATGAAGGAGGTGAAAGGACGAACACATACAACCATGCCCGAGGCGGGACTCGAACCCGCGACCCCACGGTCCAAGATCACTACGGCACTGCTGCTTTAGGGTTCTCGGCTATGGGGCAGACTTTATTTAAATTTGTTTCGTGACAAAAAAAGGATTAATTATCGTTAATCCAATGAATCAAGTAATGATTCATGAATTCTGCCGGAAGAAGAGTACATTAATGTACAGCGTTCCAACTACTTACTCTCACCGAAAACATAAAAAAAAGTGTTTTTCTAAAATTAATTCGAAATATCGTAGAGAAATGTGGCTAAGAAGTAAGTCAGTCGATTTGTGATATCAAGGGAAATCTAATGAGTTATTTATCATTATTGCCTTTGTGGGCACCGTGTGTCTCCCAAAATGCGTTTTAGTTGGTTAGAAAGCTATTTTAGAGAAAAGTTTGTATTACTTCGTTGCATAGTTTCCTATGACTCACCGTGCTATTACCTGTAAACAGATGGACTTTTTTCATACGATCATAATCATGATTGCAGAACGTGGCAGATGTTTCCTAAACACTCTCCACTCGTTTCGTCTGCTAGTCAAAGATACTTTGAATTCTATGGCACGTCAATAGTGGGCTATTCAGAGCTTGTTGTTCAGGGAAACGGACGACTGCAAGATGACTCGGTGGTTCCTTTGGTGACTGCCTACAGCTCCACACAAAGGATCTAAAGGAAAAGGGAGATATGCTGTTGAGATGTGTCCCTTTAGAGAATAAACTCAAGATTGATGAGGCTTACAAAGAAAATCAGGGGGTACCTACTGCAGAAGCTTGAAAATAGAGCAAAAACCACGCCTTTAACATTTTGTACGTCAATAACATATGCAAGTGGTACATTTTCCACGCATATATATAACTTTCGCCCAAGAATTATAAATAGTGCACAGAGCAAACAACATAGTGGTTTTATAAGCTCACACGCTCTCAGTGTGATTGAGGTTGCCAACTGAATTCTGATACCATAAAATTTTGATTTTATGAGTTTAACTTTAAATCTACTCAAACTTTGAAGGATGACTAAAACTTGTACAGTTTTGACTGATACTTAAAATAGCAATGGACGAGAGACGATGAGAAATATGATAGAAATACGGTGTAGCAAACATCGAATGAAGTAGAAGTCCAAATGGACGAAAGAAGAGTGGGCGAAAGCTGAGGTTTGAGAAGAGACAGCAGGGATGAGTAAAGAGAGTAGGGAGAAGAAAAAGTAAGAAAGAAAGGAGAGAATGAGTCGGATAGCATGGAGATAGAAAGGGGAAAATTGAGGAGAGGCGGAAGAAGAAAGAGACTGTGACAGAAAGAAGGGGAGAAAGGATGGCGAGAGACGGA
This sequence comes from Acheta domesticus, assembly GCA_031308135.1. NCBI lineage: Eukaryota > Metazoa > Arthropoda > Insecta > Orthoptera > Gryllidae > Acheta > Acheta domesticus. The sequence continues at coordinate 15,942,808 of JAHLJT010002630.1, forward strand.
GTGCGATAAGTAGTGGCGTCAGAAGGTAGATGGCAGCATGTTTGGGTGTAGGCATGGGTGGGTATAGGCGTTTAAGTAGACGGGCGAGTGGGTAAGCAAGTGAACGAATATGTGGAAGAATAAACAGGTTAATAGGTGGACTAATAGGTGTGCGTGCATCGGCAGACAGGCGTATGGGTGAGCAGGGAAGAGGGCAGGCCGGCGAGTGGGCGTCCAGAGAAGAGAGTAGGTGAGTAGACAGACGAGAGGGCAAGCGATAAAACAGGCGACTGAGCCGACGAGTGGGCAGGCGAGTGGGCAGACAAGAGGGCAGGCGATGGAAAAGGCGAATGAGCACGCGAGTTGGCAGGCGAGTGGGCAGGCGAGTGGGTAGGCGAAGAGAAGGCGAGTTGGAAGGCGAGTGAAAAGGCAAGTTGGAAGGCAAGTGAGCAGACGAGAGGACAGGCGATGAAACAGGCTAGTGGGCAGGCGAGTGGACAGGCGAGTGGGCGGGCGAGTGGGCGGGCTATTGGGCGGGCTATTGGGCGGGCGAGTAGACAGGCGAGTGGGCGGGCGAGTAGACAGGCGAGTGGGCGGGCGAGTAGACAGGCGAGTGGGCAGGAGAGTGGATAGGCGAGTGGGTAGGCGAGTTGATAGGTGTGTGGTTAGGCGAGTGGCCAGGCAAGTGGCCAGGCAAGTGGCCAGGCAAGTGGCCAGGCAAGTGGCCAGGCAAGTGGACAGGCGAGTGGACAGGCGAGTGAGCAGGCGAATGAGCAGGCGAATGGGTAGGCGAGTGGGTAGGCGAGTAGGCAGGCGACTGGGCAAGTGAGTGGGCAGTTAAGTAGCCAGGTGAATGGATGGATGAGTGTGCAGGCGAGTGTGCAGGCGAGTGGGCAGGCGAATGGGCAGGTGAGTGGGCGGGCGAGTGGGCAGGCGAGTGGGCAGGCGAGTGGGCAGGCGAGTGGGCAGGCGAGTGGGCAGGCGAGTGGGCAGGCGAGTGGGCAGGCGAGTGGTTAGGCGCACGGGTAGGTGAGTGGGCAGGCTAGTGGACAGGTAAGTAGGCAGGCGACTAGGCAGGCGAGTAGGAAGACGAGTGGGCAGACGAGCGGGAGAGTGCGTAACTGCGCGAGTGAGTAGGGGGTTGAGGGGGTGGGGCGGTTGCGTGGGCGGGCGAGCGTGAGCAACGCTCCTGGGCGTGGGCGCGGGCAGGGGGTCCCGGGCGGGCCGCCGTCAGCGCCACAATGCCCGCGATGGATGGCCTCGCCAGCGATAAGCCGGCGCCGGCCGACGCGGGACGGGCCATCCATTTCCCCGTAATTAAATATCCGATCTTATCCGAGCGCCGCCCACGCCTTCGCCCCGCCGCCCCCGCCCCCCCTCCATCGCCCCCGGGGCGCTTCTCCTTCGCCCGCAGCGGCCTCGCAGAGGAGCCGGGCGACGCACGGCCAGGAATGTCGATATCGCCCACGATGTGCTTTAGGCCTTCAAGAGGAGGTCTTTATCAATTTTCGGGTTTTTTGACACAGGACGGAAGAGTTCGGACTCCGTGAAAAATTTGCATCTCGCTTTTTCTAAAAGAAAAAAACGTAATGTAATGGACCGCGAAGAATTAATTGAGATTTTGGCTCAAACTTTGTCTTTTGGAGTGCTTGTAAAAGATTTTTATTTTTATTTTGGGAAAGGAGTTTTGGTTCATATTTAGTGTTTCTTGAGTGTTTAATTGAAACATATTTTTATTTTGGGAAAAGAGGATTTACTTACAATAAAGTAATGCCGTATAGGAGAAATATATTATTAAAATTATTATTTATTTTCCTGTCTATAGATTTTTCTATTTTATCAGAATGTATTTGGTTCTTTATTTTAAAGATAGAAAATTGTTTTAGGATAAATATTTTACATCAATATATTACATGTAGTACACAACAGTAACAACAACGCTTTGGAAAATAATTATTTCCATCTTCATGTTTAAATATCAAAAGTATTGTATGTATCACATGTAATACTCGTATATTGATATAAAATAGTTATCCTAAAACAATTTTCTATCTTTAAAATAAAGAACCAAATATATTCTGATAAAATATATTACTACAACACTCAAAATCTTTAGAAAAAATGATCGAAGTTCGAAGCTGTCTTCCCATCATTCCTCTTTTTCATCCTTGCCTTTCCCCATTTCTACTAATGGGGGCGGGCTCCATTTTTAATAATTTTCCGTTAACTTCATTTTTATACTGATTTGGCGATAATTTTTACGACCGGACGACTTTCGTGATGACAACCACAGGGGACACTCAAGCACACTACACATATACAACACACAGTAACGAAACACACACAACCATGCCCGAGGCGGGATTCGAACCCACTATTCTTCGGTCCGTGGCCGCCACGGCCCTACTGCTTTAGCTATCTCGGCTAACCGGGACGGCTTCCCTTCATTCCTTACGAATAGCGTTCAATATTTCGATTAGTAAATTATTTGAAGAAGCAATTTTTAATTTAATAGATTTTATTATTTTAAATTGTTATATCAAGTTTGGTATTGTGACATGGAAGGTCACCATTAATTTTTTTACAAAGTAAGATGAATGCCGAGTAATATGAATGGTCGACCAAATGAGATGTTTAATGCTGATAGGGAAGTACTGCTTTTAACAAACTCTGGATTTTCGTAGAAAGATCGAGTATGTTGCGATGTTGACATTTAAATGCTTTCAAGTAACTGTTCTATGATAAATATAAATTAATTGTTTTTGTTGTGATATGTTTTGTAGTTAGAACACATTTATTATTGCGAGTGATATTGAAGTGTTGAATTCAGTTAAAAAGTTAGTGTGAATTCAACCACTGTCTTAGACTTCCAGCGACCGAGAGCTCTGCTAGATAGTTTTCCGATCAATACAAGACAAATGACGGAGCTGTACTTACTGGTCTCATCCAGAACCAATTGACTCTCTTCCTGCCGTCAGCACTGGAAAAGTGGGTTATTCAGGATTTTAACTGGTGGTTACATTAATGTGACTGGACTGTGTGGTTCAAAAGCTGAAAGCTGTTTTTGACAAAATATAAATTCACCGATCCCCGGTGGCCGGATTGCTAAGTCACGGATTGCTAAGTGTCGTAGCGATCTCGGACCCCTCGGGTCCGCGGGCTCGAGTCCCGCCTCGGGCATGGTTTTATTTGTGTACGTCATTTCACCCCCCATCACCAATCATGTCATCCTCAGTTACATAACGTTAAACCCAACAGTGGTCGCTAATGACCTAGATGTTGATGCCACCTTAAATAACAAAAAAAATAATTAATTCTTCCTTTCTTATTCATTAAACACAAGTTTTCATTGGTAAGGAAAGAATAAAAGTTTAACTTTCCTTCCTTGTCCGCGCGGACGTCTCTTAGCATCACATCTACGCTTAATAAGGTGCGTGAATGGTTAGCGTATTGGACTGATAAACCCAAGTTAGCGGGTCCAAACCCAATCGATGCTGTGATTTTGAAGGGCGAAAAAAATCCTTGGGAAGGGAAGTAAAGCTGGCTGTCCCATGTTATAGATGTACAGCATGTAAATGCTCCTTACGGCTAAAAGAAGCCTCTGAACAAAATGACAAATCGACAGTTTCATCGCCCGAGTGATGAAACGGTCTCTAGGTGGTGAAAGCAGCGTTGCGAAATTTGCCTGGCCAGGCGAAGAGCAGACCTGATGGCTAGAACTTCGTCACGGAAAATAAGGTACGAATTTATCTGAATTGAATTTAGTTAATCTTATGTCATTAGGGAGGTTGACAACTCTAGTGTACCGCATGCGAACATTCCTTCCTCTTCCTGATCCTCTCCCTTATGCGTACACAGTTGTACTAACATGCAGCACACAACCACACATGTCGAGAGATCAGTCGAAAACGGCTGAGGTGGTGCCTCGATGCCAAGCAAGCTATCAACCACATCAAGTAAAGAGTGTCAGGGAAAGATCAGAGTGCTGTATTAATGGGGTATATTAAATACATTATTCTTATTTATATCATTAAAATACATAGCGGGGAATTAGAATACACCTAATACTATGTGCTGTATCAACAGTCGCGGCAAGTTTCTAAATTTGTATTCTCTAAACTAAATCGGTAGTTTTGAGCATTAATAATTCCAGAAGTATCACGAAACCCCTTTCCAAACACCGGGCACGCAATCGACCCAAACGCAAACAAACCGAGAGCGCATCGCTACACCCGAACCAACAATCAAAGAGTGAAAGCTAAATACATAAGGTCGCAGATAAATCGAAAGCCAGCGCAAACACGACACAAACTCCGGCGCTGCGCCGCCCAAAGACCGCGCGCTCTGAAAGCAAGGCCCCCTGACGCCGCCTCGGCCGCCTAAGGGCCGAGGGCCGGGTTTCTCCGCGCTAATTGGCACCGGTAGCTGCACAGACGACGCTGGCTCGTGGCCTGGGGAGGGGGGGAGGGGGGAGGGTGGGGGATGGGGTGGAAACGCAACCGCAAGCAAAAGAACGCACGCCTCCCGCCGCCTTCCCGCCGGCCGCCGTCTCGTTATCCGCCAACGGAGCGCCAGTGTTGCCAAGCGCTTGCGCCATATTTATTTCCGGAATCAAGGATGCTGGGAAGAAACTAGCATTGATAAGGCCTAAGAGTAAGAGGGCGGTAAAATAGTTACTTATTATACGGGTGGTAAAAATGACATTTTATTTTGCGAGTAGGAAATGTTGCAATAAGAAGCTGATAGGCAGAACAAAATAAAATCAATTTTACCACGTGTCATACACTAATTTTTAGACAGCCTTATTGACTTCTTTTTTGTTTTAATTCAAATATACACATCATTTAACAATGCTTGAAAGTCAGCAGTAACTGATACGGTCAGGCACAAGTATTTTTTGTGGCATTTACCGATTTATCTCAACACTTGAGCATCATGTTATTTATAGCTCTCGTGCTACAAATCGAACATGAAACATGGTGCGCGCACTAAGAGAGCCGCTTTTACTATTGGCTGTCTAAAAAACAATTTGTTGTGACTCAGTGACAACATTTAGCATCAATTTTGTTGAGTATGTTTAAAACAAAAAAAAATACACGCTCGAAAAATATAATTATTGAAAAAAATGTTCCCATTATTAAAGCTTTACAACAGCTTTCATATAATTTGTAAACCTTTTACTAATGATTACATTTAATAGCTTTGTTATGTTAATTCAAATCATTCAATACCTTAAGGAAATTAAGACTTAGACTGATGATTTAAGTTAGACATTTTTTCATGAAAATATAATACAAATAACAATTTTAGATTATTCAAACAATTAGAACCTACCTTAAATTAAGAAAAGCAAATGAAATATTTTAATAGTAATAGTTCGATTAATAAACAAATCTCGAAATATCTAATTGTGTTGTCCGAATTTCAAAACAATTATTAACAAACAAGAAAATAAATATAAGCTATCAATTTAGAAATATAATTATCTAATTTAACAAATCCAAGTGGATCGCACATCGTATTCATTATATCTTTAGATATTTGCCAGATATTTAATAAAATCACTATTTTCTAGAAACCACGAAATAGTTTTCATCACAGACCCAAGTGAAAAATCCGCTTCGCGACGTAGCAAAATAGGCCGACCTGGCAACGCCGCAGAAGGCAGCTCCGGCGTAAATATGGCCGACGCGACACCAGCGCTCCGAGCGGCGAGTAAGGCGCTTTACGGCCGGGCGTAATCCCCGACGCTGGCAAACACTTGGCCGCAACGAGGAGGTGACCGCAGCGGCCGAAGACGCCCGCCCTTCCCCTTGTCTACCCCTACCGCCCCGCCCCGCACCGTCTCCGGCCCGTCCTCACCGCCGCGCCGAGCCGTCCTCGTGGGTTCCCCTTGGTCCCCATGTTTACTCTCCTAATCCCCTGCCCCCCCCACCACCCTTCCTCAGGTCGGACACGGCGGGCGGCTGCAGGTCGCCTCTCAAAGGGCGTGTTCGACTCCCTCTCCTCTCACTCTTAGGGCTAAAGGGTCTCGCGTTAGCACTCGTTTAATCTGACCCCTCCCCGCTCGCTTTCTGGAAGGAGGAGGATGAAGTGGAAGGGATAGGGGGGAGGGAGCAAAAACAAAGACATGGGAGCGACACCTCCGCGGTGGTTTCAGCGCCCACCGTGGGTCCACACTTCTGTCAGCTAGGGTTTCTTGCTGCACTGATTCCTTGAGACAACGTCCTTCGTTTTACTGCTCATTGCTTTCTCCTCCTCCTCCTCTCCCTCTTTCTTCTCACTCTTCTCTTGTTTCATCCTCCCCCATTCTCTTCAGCCTACGTTTTCTTCTTGTTCACTCCCTTCACCTACTTCTTCTACTTGAAACTTCCTCTTAACCTCCGACTTTTTCTCCTTCTTCCTTTTTTCTTCTTCACCTCATACTTATCCTTCCTCCTATTCTTCACCTCCTACTGCTTCTTCCTCTTCTTCATCTTTTGCTTCTTTCGCTTCTTGTTTACTGCCCCCTACTTCATTTCCTCTTCTTCTTCACCTCCCGCTACTTCTTTTTCTTCGTCACCTCCTCTTTTTTTCTTCTTCTTCGCCCCCTACTTCTCCATTAACTCTCCATCTACTTCTCCATCAACTCATCTACTTCTTCAAATACTCTTCGAATTCATGTATTTTTTCTCCTCTTACTTTTCTTAATCTTCTCCTTCCCCTGATTTCTTCTTCTTTTCTTCTTATTCTTATTCTTTTTCAAACTAATATAGGTTTCACATAGTATTATAAATACAACCCAAACACTAACGCCTTGAGGTGCAAAACTAATTCTAACGTCTTTACGATGTCCTTAATAAATTTCTTTAAATAGATACTTAGGAAAATTCCGCACTTCGTAAATCATTGTTTTAAAAGTAAAAATCACTTAATACCGGAAACCTACTCCAAAGGTTTCTGACAGCTCGTGTTACAGAGTAGAGGTTCCCTCTAAAAATGTAGTAGAAAGTTCAAAAAGTTCATTTTGTAGATTACGGCATAAGAAATAGAAAGAAAAAAAGATTCAAATTATTGGGATATCTGATATTTCGAAAGAAACAAAGAAAGGAGGAAAGGAAGGAAGGATAAAGGAATGCAGAGTGAAAGGAAAAACGAACGAAAGAAAGAAAGAAGAAAGAAAGGAAGGAAGGAAGGAAAAGATACAAAGTTATCTTCTCTTAGCATATTTTTTTCTGAGGAAGATTATTTGGTTGACTGAAGTAATTCTGTTTGTTCGTTGCTTCCCTGCTTCTTCCACGGCCCACCAACCTCAAACTTCCCACACGCGCTGTGTAATGTCTTGGAGAGTGTCGTGCGAGGGAAACAGATAAGTCGGCCTACCTGATACCTTGGGGGCGTTGCGTGGCAGAGCACAGAAACTCCTGTTTCCCCTCCACTCGTGCACTCCCCTTCCGAGCAAAGAGGCTTAGGCTGCCTCCGTTTAAATAGTTAGGACGCTCCTTGAGGGATGCGGCTGTTGTTTGGGAAGGTCTAAACTCCTCGCTCTTCAAGAGCTGAGCTAAAAGAAGCCATTTATTTCAGATGGTTATCTTATTTGATTCGCATTATGTGTTCGTGCATTAGGCACTTTGATAATGCTTGCTTTATATTTCGTCAAAAACAAGTTTTAGAAACTTGCCACTAGTATAAATATAAGTCGATCTACAAAAGGTCCAATCTGCAAAAGACATGTGTTGTTACAGGAAGGTATTTATAATGTTCTTGGATTTCTTATCCAAGAACTATCCAAACCAGCCATTCAGTCGTATTTTTCAGGCTTGGATTCCATAAACTGTGTGTTTCGTATAAACCTGTTTCCAACTTTCAAGATAAGGGTAAATTTACCCTTCCTGAGCTTTTTTAGAAGTGGTTAACCTAATGTCAAAAATAAGAAGCATCATAACTTCCCTAAATCTGTTTCGGGCCTTAGTTCTCTAGATAAATAATACTTTTCATTTTCAAAACTATTTACATCTCTCTCGATTCAATTTTATCATAAATATATAGAAAGACGATATAAATTTCAAGTTCTATAGACGAGAACTGCCCTGGCAGCTTGGCTTATTGGTTAGCGTACTCCTTTTCCATGACGCGACCTCGGGTTTGATTCCTGGTCGAGGCAAAATATAGGGTGCGTTTCCCTTGCAATGTCTCAGAGTATGTTGCTGTGTGACGATGAGAAAACTCACTTCTCAAGCAGAGAAGACCATATTACGGCGTGAGAATGTCTTCATGCTAACCGCACGAACCCCCTTAACCCATGAGGCCGCGAGGCCGGGTCGTCGCTGGCAGTCCCAAACCCGTACGCGTGCTGTTGCGCCAAGTACATACATAGAAGAGAACTGTGAAGAAATCTGCAATTCTCAAGAAGCGAAAATTAAGATCAGTTATTATTGACATAAGTGATATGAAAATCTATGTCATGTTATAGGAATAGTGAAATGAAAAATTAAAAATTAAAAATTTATCAAGCAAAAAGAATTTTCACACTACCTAGGTGAACGGACGAATATTCACAACGGGACAAAAATGGAACGATAGCGGTTCTAGGAGATTTTTAGTGTCGATTCCATCGACACTAATAACTAAGTCTTTCACTAATGTTACATGCAATTACTAGACATTTTCTAGTAATTGGATGCAAAATGAATGAAAGACAGCAAAACATCCTCCGTGCAAATGACTAGTAAATGTAAGCACATGAAAAATGGAACGGAAAAAATGGCATGTTGGTCTTTTAAGTGTTAATACTCAAAACTGACCAACGTTTAGTGAAGCAACATTCAAATTTTGATGATATACATATACATGAAGGTAGCTGTCGATCTGAGAAAATAATTTCAAGTTTACTGTTTCTATTTTTTTCCTTTGTACATCTGATTTCTAAAAAAACGGTAAAGGTACTGTGAAAGCTAAAGAGCCAAGATTTGATTATTTCAGAAAAAATAATTGTTTACTAGTATATTCTATACCTATCAGTTCATTTAACTGATACCTTTAGTGACACTAACTATTCTAGTCCTTTATCTAGAGCAAATAAGGGGTTACAAGCTGCAAGAAGAACTATGTAATTATCTTTAGTAGTTTGAAAAAAGCTACGCTGGGGTCCGACGTCCCCTGCCCCCCCCTACACACGTTGCTTTTTGAACGTTATTACACAATGCTTGGAGGTTATTGAATTTATTTTCGCGTTACGATATGCAAATTTTCTTGTCATTTTTTGATTTTCCGATTCATGAATATTTGAGTTTCAATATCACCATAGCCATCACAAACTTCCTTCCTCGTAAATTTTGAAAGAATGTCACTTATTTTGTTGCCATACCATTTTCTATCTTAACAATGAATTCCTGCCCGTACTCTCCACAATTCACAGTCGTCTACATTTGTCTTCTTCTTTCTCAGTTCTATCCATAATCACATCGTCTTTCTTCCCTATATCCCTTCTTCTCCTCCTTTGGTGTCACCGCCTTTACAAACTGTTGATTCTCTCTCCCCGAATTCGAAGGTAAATTCCAGCAGAATATTAAAACCAGTTATTTCTTTCACAAATTCAAAACTCTTGATTTCGTTACGATATTCTGCTGATTCATTGCCGTTTCTTTAATATTCTTTTTCATTTGTAAGTGATTGAAATTACTGAAGTTAAGTTCAATCCTTGTAACAAAGTAAGTAACCATATTCGCTCCTCTTTCCTCCTCCTCCATCGCACATGCAAATTTAAAGATGTGAAACGAAAATTTGGAAGTCATCTTCAATAGAAATACCAAAGACACAAAACCAGTTATTCCATGCCAGTCTCTACAAATACCGTCATTGCCATGTTCTTTGGCATTTTAATTTCCAGAGAAACCATAAACATTTCTCGCAATTATTAAACCTATAAACCTACGATAGAATTATTGTACGTGGCCGGCGAAACGAAATTAATTCCAGCTCCCGTTTTCCACTCCCTTCGTGAAGTTGGCCGGCCGGGAACTCGGGGCGCGAACATATTGCACGCACGATTGCCCCGCACCGCCCGGCCCCCGAATACGACGCAGGGCGGCGGGGGCGGCGGGGGTGACCGCGGCGGCGGTCAGCCCGGCCGCGACGACGGGCGCGCGGCGGTCAGGTGGTCCCCGCCCCCGCCCCGCCCTCCGAGGACGACCGCCCGCCATCGCCCCGCCCGCCCCGCCCCCGGCTCGCCCTGCCCCGCCCCACCTGCCCTGCCCCCGCCCCGCCCCCCACCCCGCCCCAGCTCCCGCCTCCGCCCCGCCCTGCCTCGCCCCCGCCCCACCACGAGGACGACCGCCCGCCGTCACCCCGCCCGCTCGCCTCCACCCCGCCCCCCGGCCTGCACCGCCCCCGCCCCCGCCCCCGTCCCGCACCGCCCCCGCCCCCGTCCCGCCCCGCCCCCGCCCCCGGCACGCCCCCGCCACCGCCCCCCTCCCCGCCCCAATCCCGCCCCCGCCCTCCAAGGACCACCGCCCGCCATCGCCCCGTGCACCGCGGCGCCTCCACCGCACAGGCACAAGCCTTCTCGTGACTCCCTCCACCATCCATCCCGTTCTAACACCGTCTCCACTCCTTCCCCACAGACTGACCACCGACTTCCCTCCGCCTTTGCCTCCCCGTCCTTTCTTCCACCCCTGTCGCCGCCTTCCCCGTGCTCGCCATCCTCATATTCACCGCACCTCCCTCTCACCACCTCCGCCGGACAACACGTCCCCATCCCTCCCAGTTGGCTTTCACTGACCAAAGGGTCCCTCAACCACTTTTGCCCCTCCCCTCACACCTCACCCGACGTTGCAGCCACCGCCCGTCCCCCCACAACCCTTCCTTTTGCCGCCCCGCTCCACTACCGTCTGTCCTCCCTCTCCGACACTCTGTCTACGATATCCAACCGACCTTGTTTCCCCCGTCCTCCACATCTCACCTCCACCTCTCTGCCTACACCGCCCTCTATTACCCTTTCCGCCTCCCACCTCTGCTTCTTTCCGTCCGGTCTCACCGCCGACTACACCCCGCCATTATCTTGCCGCCCCCGTTGCCCCTCCTGTCCCGCATTTCCTAAAACCAGCATCTATCCCTGTCTTCGCCGTCTTCCTATTCCTCATGGCCGCTATTGCAACCACTCCTACCCATCTCAACACTACACCACGTCCCACCTCCCCCAGCTGGTTTCACCGTCCACAATTCCCACTACCTCAACGTGTTCGCCACCCCTGCCACCCTACCCCAACTGCCAGACTCCGCTGGCCGTCTTTCGCCAATGCCGCTACCTCACCACCTTCCGTTTGCATCCGCCAAATCTGTCACCTCCACGTTTACCACTACCCACCCTGCCTCTATCGATAACCCTTTTACTCCACTTTCTTTGCCCGCAGCTTCGCCATCCCTTTTGCCTGCACCCCTCATAGCCCCTATTAGCCCTTCCACATTCACCTCTACTTGTCTCGCTCCCCATAACCCCTCGCTACCTTCCTTTATCTCTCCGCCACTTCACCTCCATCTTGACGCACCAGTCACCTCCCATTGCACCCACCTTAGCTTCAAAACCTCCCGGGTTGACGACACTCCCCCCATCCTGCAAAAAATGGGTAGCCGTCCACCCATGGTCGTCGGTGATACCCCTCAACCGAGATCCCCTGCACCCCTGATCACTGCCCAGTGGACCAGTGACCAGTGAGCAGAGTCCAGAGTCCAGTGCCCAGTTCCCAGTGCTCAGTGTTCAGTGTCCAGAGTCCAGTGCCCAGTGTTCAGTGCCCAGAGTCCAGTGCCCAGTATTCAGTGTTCAGTGTTTATTGTGCACAGTGCAGAGTCCAGAGTCCAGAGTCCAATACTCAGTGCCTAGTGGCTAGTGGCTAGTGCCCAGTGGCCTAGTGCCCAGTGCCCAGTGATCAGTGCCAGTGTTCAGATTCCTGAGTCCAGTGCCCAGTGCCCCCCGCCCCTTGCCTCTTGATCTCTGCCCCCTCCCCCTGCCCCCTTCTCCGTTCTCCTTGCCCCGTACCCCCTAACCTCCGCCTCTCCGTAACCAGCGTCCCCCTCCTTCGCTACCCTCCTGCCACCATACACCTCTCGCGTCTCCACCACCTCATCCGCCTTCTTCATCTACTTCTCTCCCATCGCCTCCGCGCGTCCTTCTCCACACACGGTCTGACCGCCCCGCCCCCCCCCTCCCCCACTCTCAGCCCTGAGCTCGCCCTCCCTCCCTTCTTCCCTCGCGCACTCCAGCGCGCGCCGCGGCGGCGCACCGCCTCCTCAAGACGACCTTCTGCCCACCGCCCCGCAGCCGCCGCCCCGCACGCCGCCCCCGCCGCCGCCCCCGCCGTCCGCCCACGCCGCCGGGCGCTGCGGTCTCCCCGGGTATGCGACCGCGCTATCCCGCCCGCCGCCGCCGCCGCTGCTAGTGCAGGCCGCCGTTGGCGGCGGACCGCGAAGACCGCCGTCTTGAGGGCTCGACACTCCGATTCGCGCGGCCGCAGCAGAGGTCGGCGGCCGCCGGGCCAGACCAGCGGGGCGAGGAGCGGGGAGGTGGGGCGTGCAGGGCCGATTATAAACCCACTACTGTACGTCTCCGGTAATTATACTTCGGTAATAAAAACACACACTACACTTAAGGGATTAATGACCCCTCTAGTTCACGCGCCCGCAATCACGATCAATCAATGCGGCAAGCAATCAACAATCAAACATCAATCAACATCAACATCAATCAACGTCAATCAACAAGCAATCAACAAGCAATCGTACAAGCATGACATTACTACATTTTTTTTGCAGCGGAATGCGATTGAGAATCCCCATATCGTGCCATATATACATCGGTTTTTCTTTCTTGCACACGGGGGGGGAACAATCAATCATCCCAGTCTGCCATTACTACATCATTTTTTGTAGCGGAATGCGATTGAGAATCCCCATATCGTGCCATATATGCATCGGTTTTCTTCTTGGCACACGGGGGGGGGGTGCCAATAAAATGGAATATCTCACTGTATTTCGCGTCGTTCTCGGTTTGTGCGCCAGGAGTAGCATGATCGCCAGTACGCTCGATACAGTCACGATCATGCGACTCCTGCACAGTGTAAGTGGCAAGTATAAGCTACAAGAGTATGCCGTAAGTGAAAGCCGCAAGAGTAAATATGTAAGTGTAAGATTCAAGTGTAAATCTGCAAGTTGTAAGCTGCAAGCGTAAATCTGCAAGTGTAGACTGGAGTTTCACAATGCGGTTACGCACGACAATGGATTCGAATACTTTTTGTAAACATCTGAGACGCGTTCAAAGACGAAACTGTCCACTTAAAGACTCTTCACATATGTAGGAAAATCTTCTTATTTCCTCTATGACGAAAGAAAGATCCTTTCTCTATGGTTCTAATAATTTAAGTCCTAAATAATGAAACAGGAACTCCTTACATAAAAAATATAGCGGAAAATAAACGAGGCTTGAATTCTGCAATAAACCTCCTCTAGTGGTGTTCTAAAGTGCATTCCGATTTCGAAATTAGTACAAAATATGCTTTTGCACTTTTATTTAATTACTTCATATCTATTATCTGAGCAACGCCGACACAATTTTTATCGTTCGAGTTCTCTTTAAATTACAATACCTCTCAAGAAGTGTATACATCGTGTATACGTAGTGTGTAAATATCTCTGAAAACCTACTTGTGGTATGCCGCAAAAACTGAAGCAACACATTGACTTCAGGACTTAGGAAGAGGAGAAGAGCAGTACTAGAAACCAACATAACGAAATAATTGGTACATCTTCTGCAGTATGTGGTCAACGTTGAGTTCCTAAACAAGAACAAATGACTAGGCAAGATGAGCAAAGGTATGATTGAGAATTAAGAAGACTGTCTTAAGTTGTTTGGAAAATAACGTTTTAGACCCCTTCTTGTAAAATGTAATTGATCTTGATCAACTTCACATCACTGACAGCGTTTGAGGCAAAACAATTTACTTTATTAAACCTGGACTTGGGCTCAAACGCATCTTCAAGATACAACAGCTGTTTTTTCAAATTGTATTTAATTACAGAAGCACACCATAATTAACATTAGAAACGACGTCCGCCCCAGGCTCTGACTTTTCAACCTTTTGGAAGAGGATTCTCCTTTAGCGCTGCCTGCACGCAGGGGCTGAGATCAGAAGCAAACAAAATGTGCGGAAACCGCTAGAAAGAGGAATAAGGGTGGGTTTTTAACACAAGCATGCAGAAAACTAATCTATATATTGATAAATACATCTAGCATTAATAATATATAAAATTTCTTTCCGATTATATTGAAATGTATCCCAAGTTCCGACGTTTGGGGTTTCTCCAGTTATCGGAATGGTTTGGTTTCAATATTTCTATGATAACGTAATAAATTATGGAGAATTAAGATGACTACCTTAAGCTATTTGGAAAATAATGTTTTAGACGCCGAAATGTAAAATGCAATTGACGTTGATCACTGACGGTGTTCGAGGCGAAACAATTTACTTTATTAAACCTGGACTTGGGCTCAAACGCATCTTCAAGACACACAGCTGTTTTTCAAATTGGTATTTAATTACAGAAGCACACCATAATTTAAACATTAGAAACGACGTCCGACGCGTTCTCTGGCTTTTCAACCTTTTGGAGGAGGATTCTCCTTTAGCGCTGCTAGCGCGCAGGGGCTGAGATCAGAAGCAACAGAATGCGCAAAGCAGCCAGAAAGGGGAAGGTGGGTGGAGGTGGCATCGAAGAGGGGAGGGGGGGGGGAGGGGAGGGGAGGGGGGGCGCTGCGGGGAAGCTTTGCTTGCCCGCTTCCGCCAGAGGAACCACTCGATATTAGTTTCAACGAGTAAACACGCAGAGCAAAGACTGTGCGGGAGGCGGCGTAGGGGCTGGAGTGGGTAGAGATTGGGCTGAAGGCAGAGCGTGGGTGAAAGGTGGAGACAGGGACGGATGCGGGAGAAAAGTGGCGGGGGTGAGGTCGTGTAGGATTTGAGAGGCGACTATGAGATGGCGGGGCGACTAGGGGAAGGGGATGGGAGCCTACTCCTAGTCGGCAGCGGGGCGAAACCAAGTTGGGGAAGTTGCTAAACGACTTGGTGGGTGTTGTGGAGGGGAGAGACAGAGGTAAGAAGGAGAGGCAGCGGTGATGTGGAGAATGATAGGGGTGAGGAAGAGAGAGGTGGAGGTAGGGATAGTGATGAAAGGAATGTATCGATAAGGGTGGATATAAAGGGCGGCGATGAAGGTGAGGGAGTGGAGATAAATGCGAATATGAATGCTGAAACATAAAATTTGGTTTGAGGGGAAAGCAACCGAGTACTAAGATGGGCTAGGGAATTGAAAATTTTGAGGAAGTGCGTGGGAGGCAGAAGAGTAACAACAGAGAAGCGTACGTAATCACTAAGAGATAATATCTGATGTCAATGGAGCAAGAGGGAGATACGCAAAAGCAGAAGATAATTTACTGTAACTGGTTATTAAAAGTATTGAACAGAAAGTTTTTTTAACTTGCAGCCGCAAGAATAAACTTGATTAACTAATGAAATCTGAAAGTAAATTTATGAAACATCGGCGAAAGAACCGATCGAGATGTTACATGAGATTTACATTTCACATTTTCCTCGGGAGAAGGTAGCGTATTGTCTACGAACGTAGTGACAACACGCACCTCAGAGAAAGTTTCATCTCACAAACATATTTTATTTTATTTAATAGGTAATTATAACATAATGATACATAATTTCAATTCTTTTAACTATGTGGCTAGGCTGACGGCCTTTAAGCCATTACAATACCTACATCCTTACCGCATTCTAACCTTTCGAATTCAAAGATATTTTAAAGGCATCTGTTAATGTACTACGGTATTTAATGACTTACTTTCTTAACTTCATTTATTGAGTACTCTTTTGAGTAAAAGTATTAACATGTTGTAAATTTATAAAATTCAACATACAATTGTTGCATAAAACCATTATTTTCTCTTTTATATAATGCAAAAGGAGTTCGTAAATATTCATATGTGGTAAATGTTTATTTCAGCAACTTTCCTTTGACAAATTCTGCAGCAAATACAAGGAAAGAAGAAGTATTTTTAGCAACGGCTCCTGCACTAATACTGATACATTATTAATGTTTTATTAATTATTTGTACATGTACATTTGTTAACATGCACCGCAATTGCGGGGACTTTGGCAAGGAGTTTGTGCGTGTCCTTGAGCACTGCTCCTACCCTCGCACAAACTCCTGCCTTATAATTCTGATTTCCTCTGTAATTTAACTTAAGTTTTCTGAAATTATTTATTTATTTATATAATTCTCTCATTTAGCTTTCTTACAACAGCGAGCGCTATTTGTTGATCATGTCTATAGCGGAGACTTGTGATTGCGCTCATATTTATTATATAGATAAACTAAAACTGATACAGTAGTAATAATGATGCAAAGAAGTGAAACAATTTTTAGTTTCAATTCTCAATGATATTTATTACGTTTTTTCTACGAATCATACGCCATTCTCATGACACATTTTCTAGAACTAGCGGTAGAAAAACTTATAATACAATAATTTTTCTGGGTTATATTTACGTACTCTCAGTGTGCTACAAAGTTTAAATAGAATCGTAAATCAAGAATCAATAAAAAGTGGTTGACATGATAACAAGGAAATTATTTTCATTTAAATACTGATCAGATCGCGTGGAGATTACGTGAATTTGTACATTCTCATGTGCATGCTATTTTGCCAAGAAATGAGTAAAAATCGTATTTTACAACATTGAAAAATTTTCAATGCTGATAGAACATCTTAGTAAATATTGCAAAATGTATCAACCCTTCAAATTCCAAACAGATATCAGTGAAAGATGATGTAACATTATAATCTCTTCGTACGAAGAACAGTGGCTTAATGGCAGAAACAAGACAAAGCATATTTCACTTAACTTTTCAGACAAGACAGAATACGTTGAAAATATCGTCCGAGACTCACCCAGAAAGAAACAGCCGGTATTATCTGTTGTGGCACATTCACCATTCTTCACTCTGGGAAGGGAAGAGAAACTGAAAAAAAACGTACATAAAACAACATTATTGCATTCAATATACATGAGAAGAAACTTAGAATCATTCTTAGCTCCACAAACTTTGGCATAATCATAATTGCCGCTATTTTCACACACTAACCAACGTCTTTTCCAGAGCCATTGCCAAACGTATCCCCGCCTCATACAGTTGTGTGGAATAGAAGCTGCTAGAATTGTTGGAGGAATACGTACTCTTAGCTACTTATGTGACGCGATGCCGTGGCAGAATGGTCGAGACAGAACGGTCAGAGACCGAGAGAGAGACAGGCAGAGAGAGAGAGAGAGAAAGTGGGGAGAGAGAGTGTGGGGAGAGAGAGTGTGGGGGAGATGAGAGTGTGGGGGAGAGAGAGTGTGGAGGGAGAGAGAGTGTGGGGGAAGAGAGAGTGTGGGGGGAGAGAGAGTGTGGGGGAGAGAGAGTGGGGAGAGAGAGTGGGGAGAGTGGGGAGAGAGAGTGGGGAGGGAGAGAGAGTGGGGTGGGAGAGAGAGTGGGGAGAGAATGGAGGAGGAAAAGACAGAGGGAGAGAGGAGGTAGAGATGGAGAGTAGAAAAAGGGGCGACGGGTAGAGCGGGAGAGAGGAGGAAAAAAGTGGGAAGAAAGGAGATAGGGAAATAAAAAACGGATGCCATAGATAAGAAGAGAAAGAAGGGCAGATAGAGTGGGAGATAGAGAACGCGAGAGACGGACAAGGAGAGTCGCGGTGGAATTTCGGTCACGCCCTCACTGAAGACATTTGCGGCTTTGGGAAAGCACTTTCCAAGCTCCTGATGCTTCACCGCAGATCCCAATCCTCATTGTCTCCCCTCAACAGACGCCGACATGCGGCGGGCGGCGCCGCGAATCCCGAAGACAAACCCTCTCTCACGCCCCCCCCCTCAAGTCCTCACCCCATCCTCCTGTTTCTTCGCCTCGTCCTCTCGACCCTCACCGTAGCGGATGGCTCCGCCCGCTCCTGTACCTCTCGTATCCTCAAAATTCTTCGACTGCACGAATCCAATCATTTGTCCAAAGACTTACTAGCCAACGCTCACTCTTCTCAAGTTAGCCATTTGGTGACGTGCTGATCTGTATAGACGAGTTGTTTTTCTCTCAACGTGTGGGGATTCGCACGTTCATGCATGGTCAGGCACGTAGATGGCCGAATTACTGTTCCTCATTTAAAGTTGCCCAGGGGATACGTGTGGTAGACCAAGCGGTAGAGCAACTTTGTCCTCGCTGTGGAATATTATTATTATTATTATCATTATTATTATTATTATTATTATTATTATTATTATTATTATTAATGAATTATGAGGTATAAAACAATATAGGTATCTCTGCTAAACAAGATTCGGCCCCGGCGGGGCATGCTCTAAGCTCCCGACTAGTCTTCCGGCATGTGTGGTAGTGTAATGCATGTTAGTGTGTGTGTGAGGATAGAACAAGGAAGAGGAAGGAAAGATCGCGTGTGGTCCGTGGCCCGTTTGTTAGGGTACTGTTCCGGCATTCGCCTAATGTTCATCGGAGAAACCACGGAAAACTACCGATGAGAGCAGCCAGCCGCTATAATTCTCCTCCAGACAGCAAACTGATTTGGACCTATCTGACAAGCTAGTGTCGAAAATCCTGCCGCCTTCGGGACTCGAACCTAGGACCTCCCGGTCAGAGGAACAGCAGTGACATCAGTTGACGCACTGAGCCATCTCTCCCGGTTACACAGGTGGGTTCAGACCTGAGCTGGTGGCGGCAACTCGACGTAGTTCCCTGGAACGACGGCACAGGAGCCACACGCGGGGAGCCCTACCGGCGGAGCCAGCGGCAGCGGCTGCGGCGGGTGTAGGGGGGGCGGCCCGGGCCGGGCCTCGCCCAGTCAATAAGATGGAAGGACGCGCGCTCGGCCTTCGCTTCATTTCTCCACACCGATTCAATTTCCGAGATCGCCCATTACTCAGGCGGCGGCGGTGGGGGTGGAGGTGGAGGCGGGCCGAATGAGAAGTCGAGAGGCGGAGGGGGATGTGGAAGTGGATGCGGAGGCGGAGGTGGTGGCCGAAATGAGGGAAAATGCGGAGGTGGGGGCCGAGGCGTAGGTACAGGTTGAGGTGGAGGTAAATGTGAAGGCAGAGGTAGAGGCGGAGGTAGAGGTAAAGTCGGAAGTGGAGGCGGAGACGGAGGTGTGCCGAATATGAACTCGAGAGATGGCGGGGATGCAGAAGTGGATGCGGAGATGGAGGTGGTGGCCGAAATGAGGGAAAATGCGGAGGTGAAGGCCGAGGCGAAAGTGGAGGTTGAGGTGGAGGTAAATGGAAGGCAGAGGTAAAGGCGGAGGTAAAGTCGGAAGTGCAGGCGGAGACGGAGGTGGGCCGAATGAGAAGTCGAAACACGGAGGCCAAAATTAAGGAAAACATCGAGGAGAAAGCATAGGTAAGGGGCTGGTGTGGGTGAAGGCGGAAGGGGATACGCGAAGGGACATGCGTGATGAAGGGGAAGGCGGAGGGGAACACGGAGGTAGATGATGGTTGGTTGGTACTGATTCCTGGCGCGTCAACTGCTAAGGTCATTAGTCCTGTAAGGGTAGTACATGTTTTCCCTCAGAAGGTGGCGGTGATCTTCCCCCGCTGGATAGCGAGATCCGACACCGACCTACCGTCGGCTAGTAGTGTTTCCCCAACCAGGCATCTCTCACAAGGGGATGGAGGTAGAAGTGAAGGTAGATGAAGGGATGGTGAAGGAAGAGATTAAGGTGGGGCGAGTGATGGAAGAGGATTGGAAAAGAATTTAGATGCGGAGGGAGAGGTAGTAATGAAAGAAAATGCACATGGGTGGTGGTGGTGGAGACATAGATAGAGATGAAGGCAAGAGGCAAAAGGAAAATGCACACGTGGAGGTGGAGGCGAAAATGGAGATGAAGGCAAAAGTGAAGTTGGGCAAAGGCGAAGGTGGAGGCAAGGCGGAGGTAAAGGTGGGACGAAGAGAAAGTTGAGGAAGATAGAAGTGTCGATGCGGAGGTGGAGGTCGAAGTGAAGGAAAATGCACAGGAAAGGTGGAGATGGAGGCGAAGATGAAGGAAGTGGCGAACGTGGAGATGGACGCAAAAGTGTAAGTGGATACGGAAACAGTGGAAATAGAGGTTGGAGACGGTGGTTGAAGAGCATGTGAAGGGGCGGGCGAAGTGAAGGAGAATTCAGGGGCGGAAGTCGAAGAGTAAGTGCAAGTGAAGGTGACTGTTGAGGGGGAGTTGGAGGCGGAATGCGGAATTCGCGGATGTGGTCGGTATGAAGATAGCAGGAGGTTGATAGGGAATAAAGAGGTGGTGGAGGCAGAGTTAGAGGTGGAATGGTTAAGAAGTTGAGGTAGAAACGGATAAGGAAGTAGATGTGGATGCAATAACCGATGCGAGAAGGAATATGGAGGTGGATTTGGAAGGGAAAAATTTAAGTGGATGTGTAATTGGAGGCGGAAGATGGGACCGTTACGAAGGTGGAGGTGAGGGAGAGTGTAAATGGAGGTAGGAGTTGTGGTGGATGTAGAAATATGTGTGGAGGTGGAGGCATATGTTAATGTAGAAGCGAAGATTGATGCGGAAGTGAGTGTGCATATAGAGATGGAGAGGGAGGTGAGGTGGATGACGTGTCAAGGTGGAAGTGGAGGTGGTAATGGTAGTGGTAGTGCAGGTATAGGCAAAGACGGATGGGGAGGGAAAGATGGAGGAGAAGGAAAAGTGAGAATGGAAGTGGAGAGCGAGACAGAGATAAAGTTAGAGTAGCAGATGATGGACCCGTGTATGTTAGTTGTGTATGTGCTAGTGTATGTGTTAAGTTGGATTTGTTTCTGGAGGTGGAAGAGAAGGTTAAGTCAGAAGCAAATGCAAGGTAAAAGTGAGGAGACGGAGGTGTACAGATGTGGAGGAAGAGTTGGAAAGCAAAGTCAGTAAAGGATGCGGGGGTGTAGATGGTAACAAAGGTGGAGGTGGTCGTGATAGAGGTGGAGATGGGATGCTATAAGAAGCGATGTTGAGAACGATGGTGGAGGCGAAGGTGGATATGGAATTGGAGACAGAGATGGAGGTAGGAATAGGCATGATATCTGAGGCGGAGTAAGCATCATGGGACGGGGATTTTTATCAGATAAATAAGATTTACTTCTGGTATCGCAGCGGGGAGAGCAACTCTGTAATGGATGGAGAACGATAGAAAAAATTGAAACTACTATGTATTAAATGCTGCAATACTGGACGTGACGACTCAGAGCTGACGTAGAGGTAGAGGAAGACGAGGAATTTAATGAACATATTACACATCTGGGAGATGAAGTGGAGGTTGCAACGAAGGATAAGAATTCTATGAAAAGTGAGAAATTATGTCCTAATGAACAGTGATAGAGGTAGGGGATTTGGTAGTAAAATGGAAGACGTAGTATTGAGCACTAAGGAAGGGTGAAGTCAACATTAATAGTGATCTTCATTGTATATTCAACTCCTACTCCGGCCACATGAAGATTATTCAACTTCTTACCAAATTTAATATGTTAAATTGTATTTAACAATTGAGTGCTTTATTGATGGTTTTGTCTCTAATGTATGTGTGTGTTCCGTTGTAAACTGTATATGTGTGTGTAACCATTGTATATTTTCGTAAGTATTGATATTTTTGTAACTGTGGTCGCCAATGACCTAGCTGTTTCTGGGACGACCTTAAATAATTAAAAAAAAGAGTAACGCTTATAGTTGAAGATAGGACTATTGGGTAATACGTCAGATAACACCTTATGTCCAGGAAAAAATATAGTTTAAATGCTCAAATTGAAATGACAGTTCAGACAACTCGAACAGCAAAGCAATTTGGAAGGTAAGCATTCTAGAGACAGGTGCTTTGGAAGCGTTTGGTGATGAACCATGGGAAACATTGCATTAGCAGTAATTGCAATTGCAGTAATGACGATAAATGTGTTTCATTACTGTAAATAGACAGTCTGGTAGTAATGAGTGTTAGAAAGCGTGAAAATCGACGGGCTGCTAGTAGCGAACCCAGTGACAAAAGAAATGTGTATGTATGGGATAATTTTTTTCTGAAGGTCATTCTGCACATTTGTGAAATTGAAATCGTCTTAAGGACCTTGAATATGAAAGAATTTAAATTTGGGGCAGTAAGAGTTAATTTAAAAATAACTTATTTTTGTTTTAATCACAAATCTACTATGCAGTTAATAATGTGAAGTAATTTGAAATATTAAGAACAATAAAAAAGAACACGAATTGCATTCATAATAATTAAACTATTTAATTTATTCCGTCTTTAAAAGGAAAACCTTCAACCTAGAAATTTACGAAACTCTTCTTTTAGAAATCATTCATTTGTATCTTTAGTAAAGGAAGCATTTTCAAATAGTTATATTGTTCTGTCTTTGATTTAAACAGAAATCGAATGTAAGGGTTTCAAATTGCGGGTAGTAGAGGCAGTAATATAAATATATAGCGAATTTAAACGACGTTAAGTGATTTTAAAAATAAGTCAATAAAATTAATATTCTAATTATTTGGAAAATGATTTTCAAGTTGGTATTGGGAAGTAATTTAATATCTATTCGAGAGAAAATTATTCAATTTCCATTTACCACAAAATAATACTTTCTATTAAAAAACACAAAGCATTAAAATTAAGTGGATTAACAAAACCTTACATATCTATCATATTTCAAGTGAATAATGTTACATTATAATTAAGGTTAAATTGCAATATAGGAATTTGAAGAGGATGTTTTGAAAACACGTTGTACAGGTATTGTTTATAATCAGAAATACGATTGTTCAACACTACTTTGACGCAAAACGAAATTCCAAGAATAAATAAACAAAATGTGTGATTCCATTTCAATTTGCCAAATCACTTTCTGGAAAAATATTAAAATATTTACTTGCCTGAAAATTTGATTGCTGAGAACATTTTTGAATGTATAGGAATCATACTACAAACGTTGATGAAAAAAAAGACAGTTAATGAAAAATACAAAAGTAGTGGATAATTGAATTGTATGTCCTATCTGAATAACGAAATACTTCAGGGTCGCTGTAGATACTTAGAAAATCCCTTATTACTATTTTATTGGCAACTTCTCTTAAAAATAAAATTTGAAAAAAGTGCGCCTTTCTCATTTAAAAAGGGGATCGATTGGACTGATTTTTTCAAAATAAAATTACTGTAAGAAATTCTCGTGAACCTGTCAAAGTCTGTGAAAAGCAAATAAAGAGAAGGCTGATAAATATAAAAATCTGAAATATATTACTATTTTGTTTTCATTGGTTAGGAGGGGTTTTCAAGAACTTAAATTCACCGTTAGCACATATCATTTGTGCTTGGTGACGTGGTTGCGAATTTAACTATAATTTACTCATTTGAATGGGGACTAAAGTCCCCTACCATCAAATTCAGTCAGTATACTAGTAGTTACTGTCTCGAAACCTGCTTCACATAGAAATCAAAGATAAATAGATTTAAAAACGCAAAACATTGAAAAATTGCAACATGGAGGTCACAGAAATTTAACACCTCTAATAGCCGATAACACTTCCAAACAAATTCCTCAATATATTTCACGAATCCCTTCGGCCTTCATTCAATAATCTCCCCTAAGGCAATTTTCTACTCACAAACTTTCTCAAGCGACAACCAATCCACTCAGTATCGCCCTAGCTGTTCTCGATTATCGTTCCCCGGTCAACATCGAGGGGTTGGAACGACCGAGTGGTCAGCCTGAAAGCAGACAGATCGCCAGAAATATCAGCGACAGGACTCCGTTGTTTCAAATGAGACATCGGACGCCAGTCTTTTTTCAGTTTTCCTGAAAACTTTTCAGTTTTCCCGTGGTACAAACTGTAGAGGGCGCTAACACTGAACGAATTTTCTTTATTGAAAAACTACAAAATACTGTAATTCGGCGGACAAACTTCATTTTACTTCAACAATAGTTTTACTTCTTTCCCTGGCATTGTCAATTCACCCAGTATACAACCGTCGTACGGCTTTATATTCGTACATATGTGGTACGTCTCGTTTTCCCGGTTACATTTTTCCACTCCTTTAACCCTCTGACTGCTAACTGGGCATGCTGCTGCTTACATCTCTCTCTCTCTCTCTCTCTCTCTCTCTCTCACTCACTCTCTCTCTCTTTCCGTCTTTCAACTCGATAAAACTCTTCCATACTCTTTCAGTTCCAACGCCCTCTCTCCCTCGTGATCATCCTATCTGCTGTAAAACCTCTCTCTTCCTTGTTCCTCTTTCTCCTTTCGTTTCATTATCTCCTCCTCATTCCGTCCTCTTCCAACACCTATTTCTCAGCTCTCGTCTCTTTTC
Source organism: Acheta domesticus (assembly GCA_031308135.1). Taxonomy (NCBI): domain Eukaryota; kingdom Metazoa; phylum Arthropoda; class Insecta; order Orthoptera; family Gryllidae; genus Acheta; species Acheta domesticus. The sequence continues at coordinate 15,967,195 of JAHLJT010002630.1, forward strand.
AGTTCTATTTTTTCTCTGTCCCTCTCTTCCTTCACCTGTCTCACCATCCCAAATTTTACTCGTAAGTCTGTCTTCCACTTTCTGTCCCTCTCCCACTCTCTATCCCTCCCCAAACATTTCTCACCTACCTTCCCTTTACCTTGCCCTCACACTCTCCTGTATCTTTATCAGTGACTACCCGCTTTTCATCATTTTTGTTTCATCCGTATATCCACCCTCCCCTTCTTCTACCGTTCTTTTATATTCACCCCCTCTATCCACTCTCTTTTGCTTTCTTCTTTTCTCCTCCTCTGCTGTTCCTGTATTTTCCATCCTCCTACTTCCCAGCACGTTCATTCCTTTCCTTTCTTCCGTCTATCCACCTTCACCATCGTAGGGTGCAATCCCTTTATCGCCCTCTTTTTCCATTCTCCCTCCTTCGACCTTCCATTCTCTTACTCTCCTATCACCATTCATGTACTTATCCGAGTTTTCTCTCATTATTGCATTCCCATTTCTTCCCCACGATCTCTCTACATTCTCCCTCTCTTTCTCTCCCTCGACCTCTCTTATTCACCCTCCCTTTCTCTCTCTCTCTCGATCTCTCTATATTCACCTCCCTCTCCCTCCTTCTCTCTCTCGATCTCTCTATATTCACCCTCCCTCTCCCTTTCTCTCTCCCTATCTTTCTCTCTTGCGCCTTCTTCCCCGCCCCGCCCCGCCCCCGCCGCTCCGCGTGCTGCCCATCCGTCAGGCGCGGCGCCAGAGGGCGCTGGCTCGAGTGCGGGAGGCCCATTTTCCGGGCAGTTGGAGCCGAAATTTTCGCCTCCCCCGCGGCCGGCCCGACCCGCCTCGCGGGCAATCCCTACACGACGGACACGGAGGCGATAGAGGTGACGCTGGCGACGGGGACGACGACAGTGGCGGAGATGGTGGAGATGGTGGTGATGGTGGTCGTGGTGGTATCAGTGGCGATGACGAGAGCAGCAGTGGCGGCGGAGGAGGATGTGGTGGTGATGGTGGTGGTGATGGTGGCGGTGGTGGTGGATGTAGTGGCGCGGCGGGAGCGGAGATGGGAGCGGCTACTGTGGCTGTGTGATGGCGGGGTGGTAGTGGTGGTAGTGGTGGTGGTGGTGGTGATGGGAGTGGGGTCGTGACGGTGGCGGAAGTGATGGGGGTGGCGGCGGTGGCAGCGGAGGAAGAGGCGACGGAGCCAGCGGCGGAGGCTGAGAAGACGGCAGCACTGGGGATGGCGGTGGAGGTCACGAGGGAGATGGCAGCGATGGCAGGCAGTGACGGTTGGTGGCGGCGGAGATGGCGTTGACAGCAGAGACGGCGCAGCCTGCGGCGGCGGCGGCGGCGGCGGTGGCGGTGGCGGTGGCGGTGGCGGTGGCGGTGGCGGTGGCGGTGGCGGTGGCGGTGGCGGTGGCGGTGGCGGTGGCGGTGGCGGTGGCGGTGGCGGTGGCGGTGGCGGTGGCGGTGGCGGTGGCGGTGGCGGTGGCGGTAGCGGTGGCGGAGGCGGCGGCGGCGGCGGCGCGGGCGGAGAGGTTGTTGAATTTGTGGCAGCAGAGTTGCAAGGACGGTGGTGGTGGTGGTGGTGACGGAAGCCGAGACACTAGTACCAGCAGAATGGTCAAGCAGGGGTTGGGAGTTGCTTGGTAAAATATGTCCGTTAAATGGGGAATATGTTATGCAAGGGCGGACGCGAGGGTAAACTGGACATCAGTGTGAATCGATGTGTAAGGCGGATGCTATTTCTTTAAGAGTCTTCCCTCGATTTGCGTTCTGAGATGGGTGGTCGTGAGAAAGATTCTTGGGGTAGTTCTGGCAGACCTCTTGTATTTTCTTGCAGTGTTTATGTTTCTGGCGTTGAAAGACGTAGTTTTTGAGAGATGATATGTGTAGATCTCTTTTTCGAAGTTAGAGGAAAAGCACATGAAAAACGTTAGTGCTGTAAGGAGATAAACCCAACATTCAATAATTGAAATACGTAGACAATATTTCTATTTACATTTTTAGCATTTCATTAGTTTTCCAAAAAATATTTTCAAAGATTGGATTCTGAATTTGTAATTACGGAAAAATAACAATACGTTTAAGTCGACAAGGGCCATGTCTCATCCTGCATCATATAATCCGTGTTCTGAGAGGAACAGTAACTGATGCATCATCGTTCATATCATAACATAGCAATACGCCATGCTGATTCTTCACTTTACGTATGATATTAAGGGTTAGAAACTGGTACTCCAATAAAGAATTCTTAATAAGGTGCCTCAGAATTAATCTTGTATATCATGTAGGAGGTAGTTTACGTTCAGTAGCAGTCGCAGTTAATTCGTAAGGAAAATACCTGTGTATGATAATTTGTCTGCCAATCAGGGGCAAATAAAACATGTATAATTTTGTTAGATGAAGATTTTGAGACATTTTTATAGGCAAAAACGTATTTTCGGCCCTTCTACATGCAAAATTAAAATTTTGAATATTCTGTATTCTGAGTCATTTGGAATAAACAGTTACCAGAATCAGACTTGAAATCCACACCAGTGTTAGTTCACACCAATGTTCACAACAGTGTTCACAGCAAAGGTCCTTATCATTTCCTACTAGAAAGGTGAAAATCATCAAAAACTGAAAAAAAACTCCAAAATAAAAAAATGATTACTACATATTTAAAATATACGAGGAGGTATGGAAATTAAAGAAATACCAAATATATTATTATTTATATAAGATACTTATTTTTTACTGTAACCACCCACGTTTCTAATGCATAAAAATTTTTATTTTTGTAATAATGTGCATATACACACACATTGTATAATATTTGTTTTGAGGAGTTTTACGCTGTGTACGAATTATGAAACTTACGAACTATCTTTGTCTCACTCATTATAATAAGTGTAAAAGATATAACGATAACTATTTGTAAAACTTTTCTTCAACAGAAATCATTGTTTTCATTACTTGTTTATTTCTTGGTTCCTTTTCACCAAAGAAATTGTAATTCTTCTACCAATCTTTGGTTATGATTAGTTGTGACAAATAACCGCCCAATTAAGGAATTCATGCAAAGAATCTTACACCCCTGTAAGTGTTTTACGACGCTTAGTTATATTTGTATAATCAATAAATATATTTGCAATAATCAAAGGGAACTATTTTTGAGTTTTGTAATTTTGTGATAAGCAATAGATATTTTAAAAAATTAATATCAATAAATCTCTAAGAAAACCCACAACAAAAAACAACAAATTTGCCACCTAAAAATCCACGAAAGATCCAAAAAGAACCTAAATTTAGGAAGGAAAACCCTCCAACCTGGCAACACTGGCTCCAGACTGCTGAATCCTGGCGCCGTGAGCTCTCCGCCAGCGCGAGCCACACTCGCAAACGTTTTTTCACTCCACCTCCCCTCCGATTCTCAGACTGCCCATCCATCGCGGCCCCAAGGCCCACGGCCTGTTTTGCCCGCTCCTCCGCCGGCGCACAGCTTCATGGTTCATTAAGAGATTGCCTGCCGGCCGGCGGCGGCGGCGGCCCGGTCCGCGGGGGCGGGGGCGGCAACGGCGGTGGCGGCGGTGGCGGCGGTGGCGGTGGCGGCGGTGGCGGTGGCGGCGGTGGCGGTGGCGGTGGCGGCGGGTGGCGGCGGTGGCGGGTGGCGGCGGTGGCGGTGCGGTGGCGGTGGTGGCGGTGGCGGCGGGGGCGGCCGGGGCGGCGGTGGCGGCGGGGCGGCGGTGGCGGCGGGGGCGGCGGGGGCGGCGGGGGCGGCGGGGGCGGCCGGGGCGGGGGCGGCGGTGGCGGCGGGAGCGGTGGCGGCGGGGGCGGCGGGGGCGGCGGGGGCGGGCTGTGTGTTGGGAAGGGCCCGCCCTTCGCCCTTTGCGCGGCTCAAGAACAATCCGGATTATGGACGCCACTCATTTCGCGTCTGAAGGGCCCGGTCAGCGCTGCAGGGCCGCGCCCAGTGGCCACTGACTGCTCTGTCGGTTCGCCGCACCCCCTTGGAGTGGCCTGCTGTGAAGGAGCGGGCTCTCTCACGCCACAAGGTTTCTTTACGAGGTGTAAATTCAAAACGAGTATTCCACTCGTGAAATTAAAACCAATAGTATTTAAACTACACATACAAGATGGCTCCATCAGAGCGATGTATCTCCGAACAATTGTCGCTTTGTCTATCCGATTTTTCTTACCGCCCCTCCCTACTGGCCAATTACAAGCAGCAACTCGTCTATCGTAGGAGGTGGTAAGTATCGACTGCGGTGTTTATGTGCAATAAACAGCGCATGTACTATTACATAACCTCTTTGAATTTAACATGCTCTCTCTTATTTTCAATATTTGGAGCATTTTGGAAGTGTTGGGCGATAATTTCAAATGTGGAATGCTCCTATTAAATATCAATCGTGCTTTGGAAATTCTCAGATAAGTATTCTCCTCGGTTTTGCGAATCGGGGATTTATCGACAATTTCCAAACCTACGAAAGATGAGAGAAGTGAATATTCATATACTGACTAGCTATATTCAATTACATACATTACTAATGACTAGCTATATTAACTATAGCATACATAAGTATTTATTAGAAATATTTGAATGAAGAAAAATAGGACAAGATTTATCGACTCTTTCGTTACCTTTTTCCGTTCCGTCCATAAGTGTTTCTGCCAAAAATTTCCCGTTTTTCCGGCCCATGACTATGTAACTTCTTACGAAGTAAGTGGAAAAATTAAAATGATTGGTCCAATGAAACAGAGGTCAACATAAATTAACAGTAAGGATATCTATCAGAAAAAAATGTATCTAATTTGTATTAAAGAAGAAATTGATATTCTTCCTGAATTTATATAAAATAAACTAACCAACAACAAATTGTACATACAAATGAGACAAAGGAAAGTAAGAACGTAAATGTCAGAGATTAATAAAGTACGGAAATAAATGGTATAAAACAAGGAACTTTAGGAAGAGGTATATCGTATCTAGCAAGTTGATAAAAATTTGAAAAAATTCAGGTCAGAAGAGAACACTGATACCAAGTGGTCTGAGAAACGAAAGCTCGGGAGGATCGAGGAATATTGGAATAGGAAGAGAAAACAACTAAGAAATAGAAATTAAAATAGGGCAAGTGGTTTCTTGCCGACATTAACGGAAAGAATAAAAAGAAGAAGAAAATTAGTACTTCTAAGGAGATTTACATCACAAAAAGTATAGGAAAATAATCAATTTAATTGATTTATGGCAGATAGTTTTATTTCAGACTTGCGTCATCAAATTAAAATAAATAATAGCTCTACAAAAAGAATTTTTAATAAGTAATTTCAATTACTTTCAATGAGCAAATAGAATTATTCTCACTTAAAGAAATTTTGTAATAACTTTGCTAACAGAAAACATTACGTTTCAAAGCAGCGTGGTAAAGGAGGATAGAAGATCCTCAAAGATCTACAGCTAGTGGGTATCAAAATCATACAGCACTAATTTCAACATAATATTTTGGTATCTACAGCCCGATGAATTCCGGTTCTACAAGCACAGCATGCGGAACATTAGCTTCGGGGGGTATTTCATTGTGTTATGTAATGCCTTTTTTTAAAGGTTTTTGAAAATGTATCTTGAAAATGTCACTGTTAAAACAAATTTTCAGTTGAAATTTAATTTCGACCCGAGTAAAAATATATAATAAAGAGCACTAAATTTTAGTTTGTTGGACGTTCAGTATTCAGGAAAAGGATGAGAAAATGATATTTAAAATCAATAGTTACAAAAATATGTAAATAAAAATCGATCATTTCATCTCAATCACAATCTTCGCATCTTCAACATCGCAACTCTCATAAACGCACAAGTAAAGAAAAGCAAAATTTATTAGCTCTGCGGTCTCCTCGGAACAGTTTCTGCGAGTTCCTGTTTTCCTGTGTATACAACGATTCTAGATGCCACTGCAGTTACCTGTTCGTTTGGTGGAAAACTGCAGCGTTCTGTCGATATTTTACCCATTTCTTCCCAACGTTGCGTAAACCAAAAACGCACTGTTTACTATTTTATTTTACCACACCATTCGTTGAAATCATTTGAAATTTTTTCAATAGTAAAACAGTCCTTAATGACAATTTAAACTATTTTTATTTGATAATATATATTACGTGAATACTCAATTTTATTTTTTTTCTCCATAATGACCATGTCCTATTTTCACGCCTCTCCAATATCTGTCTTTTGATCTTCAAATTGGTAATCTATGTGACGTTTTGGTATCACACTACAAGATATAAAATATGTACAATAAAAGTGTTAATGTTTGATAAGTGTATGATTTTCGAAACAATTTATAGACAAATAAATTTTGTGTTGCGTTTACGCAACGTTGGGAGTTTCCCGGCAGATTTGGGAACGTCCAAATTCCATTACGGCGCCACGACTAACACTTCGTAGGAGCTTATCATTTCAAAAGAGATGTAATATTGGATATAATATGCTATCTTTAGATTGTTCCGTTGACGAATATGTCAATTTACATAATATCTGTAGTTTTCTCGGCACTAAAACAAGGCATGGTATAGGTGTGCCTTCCTGTACAAAATAGTTTGCTTGGCTCCCGAAGATACCAATCGTAAAAGAAAAATAACTTTGAAACAGATTTGAAGAAATAAAAAAGATATCTACACATTTTGGTCAATAGTACCTTAGGCAATGATTAGGAATCTATAAAATTGAATTTTGATCTACAAAACACCATTTTTTGATGAACGAACAAAAGACATTTACAATCCGGAATATTAGCCAGAATTTATCAGTACTTATGTGCAGTTTTATACTTGAGGCGACACTTTGCTAAAACAAGCGAGACATGTGAGGTTGGTTCATGATGTGGTGGGTACTGACAGAGAAGAAATTATTTTTGAAAACATTTCATGTTCATAGGGGAATATCAAAGAATATCACAAATGTTCGATCTTGGATGAACTAATTTGCAATTTGACGAAATTTGTTGAAGAAAACAAGAACTGCTGTTTCTTGGCACACTTCTGAATGTATGACATTATCTTTGTCATTTATTAGAAAACAATTTCTATGCAAATGTAATTGTGGTAACTGAGAGAAAATGACATCAGATCGTTCGCGTCTAATAAAAAAAATTCAAAACAAAAGTTGTGTGTGATTGCATGATAGAGAAGCATAAAGACATTTTGCTTTGTTAGAGACCCTCCAAGGCAATATTTACCTTCTAACAACAGAAAATATTTTAAATTGTATTGATTTCGAGATTGATCTTTTCTTAGAAGTGAGGGGGACTACTAATAAAAGTATGGATCGGGAAACCGAAATTGTAATTTTCCATCTAGCACACAAATTGTAATTTGCCATCTGATTCTCACATTGAAAATTATGGCATTATAGTGAGAAGACAATGAGAGAAAGACAAAAGGTCCATGTTGATTATATAAGCTAGTGATAATACGAATGCATGCAAACAACGTAATGTTCGTAAGAATCGGCTAATTTTGGAATAAAAAATGTAAAAAGCATTGAAATTCAATACGGAGTTACACCTTCATATATAAATTGAAATTCTGTATGCGTATCAGTAAAATTAGTAGACATTAACTTACAAAATACCGACATTTATTTAAAAAGCGGCAAGTACACTTTCATTCCGGAAAACTCCCAACGTTGCGTAAACGCAACGTTCCGTCTAGCTTCAACCAAGAATGAAAATATTTTTAGCAAACTAGTTTTGCAATCTTTGGAGACTTCTTATTAATATTTAACTAAATTTTATTAAATAAATTAAGTATTTCACTGTTTGGGAAGAAATGGGTTAAGTAAAGTCATCTAAATGTAAAGAAATATTCGTTTTATGACAATTGTGGTTCCAAATTTTTTGCCATCATTTGCACAATAATATTAACGGTAGTGAGAAAGGATTAGGGAAGGGATTCGAGAGATAGGGACTAAGAGGTGAATCGCTTCTGCAAAAATGATGAAATGATTGATCTTGTGTTTTCTGGAGCGTCAACTGCCATGAACATTTGTACAGTATGCATTGTTTTTGTTATATGCAGGGAGGTGGTGAAGTATCTTTTCCTTTGGAACAGAATATTCGGCGCCAACCTACACGTTGGCTGGCGGGTTTTTTTCCTCCAGGAATTTCCTCCAGTGGGGCGCCATTTCAGCTGGGACAAACTCTGGGCTTCCAATTGCCTCTCGACATGCGTGGTAGTGTAGTGCATGTAAGTATGTGTAAAGGGAGTCGATGGAAAAAAGTATAAGGAAGAAAAGTTCGCGCAAGAATCGTGGCCCGTTTGCTAGGATATTGCTCCGTCATTCGTTCGATATTTGATCGGAGATACTATGCAAAATTACCAATCAGAGCAGTTCACTGCTAGAAATGTCGACCAGTCACTAGCTCAATTCGTCCTAGCTATATACTAATCTTCCTGAGTTGAGATTCAACCGCTGTTTGGAGGAGAATTCTAGCGGGCCGCAACTCTAAGCTATAGTTTTCCGTGGTTTCTGACATCAGCATTTGGCGAACGCCGAGGCCGAAACTCTAACAAAAAGGTCACGGACCGTGCGCGAACTTTCCTTCCTCTTCCTTGACCTCTCTTCTCCCAACTTGCACACAATTACACTTACATACGCTACACTACCACATTACCACAGATTTCGGGAGACCTTATGGTGGAAGATACGTGGTTGGGGAAAACCTCTCCAATCGACAGTAGGTCGACGCCAAATCTCTTCATTCAGCGGGGAAAGAACACCGCCATCTTCCGCGTTAAAAAGTGCTGTACACTTGCGGGTCTATTGACTTGAAGGCGGCTCCACACATTCGCTATTAGGCAAACAGCGAGCAACAGCTCGCCGAATCCCGAGTAGTGTGGATGGGTCCCTTGCTGTTTGCAGAGTGAAGAACATTTGGCGCTCGCCGTACCCACCGCGTGTCGATCTCAAGGCGGCTCCACACATTCGGTATTAGGCAAACAGCGAGCAACTAGCTCGCCGAATCCCGAGTAGTGTGGATGAGTCGCTTGCTTTTTGCCAAGTGACGAACATTCGGAGCTCGCCCTACCCATCCCGTGTCGGTCTTGTAGACACATCAAATGGAGCGAGCATTCGCCAAACACATCAGCTGGTCGGGATCAAGCGAGCAGTAGCTCGCTGCTCGGCGAATGCCGAAAGCGTGGAGCCATCTTTAGCAGTTGATAAGTCGTGTTTCTGGGCGCGTCAACTACTTAGTCATTAGTCCCGTAAGTATAGGGCGTGTTTTTCTCGGGATGTGGCGATGATCTTTTCCCCGCTGAATGGCTAGATCTGGCGCCGACCTATCGTCGACTAGCGGGGGTTTTCCCCTCAACCAGATATCTCCCACCAGCTGGGCACCGCCCCAGCCGGGACAAGCTGTAAGCTCCTGACCGGTCTCCGGCATGTGTGGTAGCGTAGTGCATGTAAGTGTAAGCGGTGTGTGCGTAAGAGGAGAGGATAGGACAAGGAAGAGGAAGGAAAGATCGCGGCGCGGTCCGTTGCCCGTTTTGTTAGGGGTACTGCTCCGACATTCGCCTGGTGTTGATCGGAGAAAACCACGGAAAATTACCGATCAGAACAGTCGGCTGGTAGAATTATCCTCCAGACAGCGACTGAATTCTACCTAGCGGACAAGCTAGTGTCGAAAATCCTGCCGCCGTCGGGACTCGAACCTAGGACCCGCCCAGTCAGACTAAACAATGAAGCTAGGACCGTCAGATCAGAGACGTTGCAGCGGCAACGGTTGTTGTCACTGAGGCATCTCAGCCGCCGCGGGGCGGGCCGGCGCGCGACAGTCGCCTGCAAAAAGTCGAGCGGCGGCGGCCGGCGGCGGCGGCCGGCAACGCGACGGGTCTTTGGGCGGGGGCCGAGGAGGTTCCGGGTCTTAAATCAGGCCTGCGAGGACGCGGGGAGGGAGGGGCGGGAGCTGCCTCATTCCGCTAATGGAGGACTACCCCGCCCACGCCTTCCCTCCCCACCCCTCCGCCTCGGCCGAGTCGGCGAAGCCGACAAGACAAGCTGAGCCCGCCTTCGCCTCACCATCTCACGACCGGCGGCCGAGCGCATATAATGTTCCCCAGTTTGAAGCGTTCTCGGCCGTACCTGAGATGCATGATTTTCACAATTGAGTGATGATGAATATTGAAATTATGAAGTAAAAATGGCGGAATGGCAGATTAAAAATGGGAAGACGCCAAAAAAATTGCTTAGAACCAATTTAAGGTCGCCTTTTAACTACTTGGTCACATACTTGTAAACGACCACTGTAATTTTTAACATTGGTGTAACTGTAAGGGGAACACATAAGGACGACATGAAGACACACAAACATCCATTTCCTGGGTGGGAATCGAACCCGCGGCCCTTTCAGCCAAGGAAGCCACGGTCCTTAAGCCTTAGCAACCTCGGCTATCGAGGCCGGCGAACCATTTTTTCCATCACTTTGTTTCAAGTAAGGAAGTTATATTAAATTTGCTCCCGTTTGTTGGGCAACTTGTCATTTACAGTTGTTTGTCAGGCCACGTTCTTATTCAAACAATATTTGTTTACTTATCAAATACCAGTACATGGGTAGTTACTTATCAATCAGAAGGAAACATCACATATGTAAGTTCCCTAAATGAATTTTCCCACCATACGTTTTTTGGCAAAAGGGAATCATCTTCAGGCACCCAAAACATCATAGATGTTTGTAATATTTATTCTGAAAGTTACTGTACATTTAATTTTTTCTAGGGTTTATATCCACCAAGAACCAGATATCCTTTCCGTCTCAATGAGTCGTATATTCAACCATACACTGGACACCAACACACAAGCGGACTCCTCTGATCTGGGGTCAGCAGAAGGAGAGGCCCTCCGTGACAACACATACAGGAGACACAAGGGACAAACATCCATGCCCAAGGAGGAGACTTGAACCCGCGACCCTTCGGACCGGAAGCGCTGAGTGAATACATGATGACATACTTGTATTTTTTTTTTTAAAAAAATACATGACGACATACTTGTAGCTACCACTGTGATAGCCACCTCGGCCGTCCAGATTGGCCTATATATTTAATGAACACAATAATACACGAACTGCATTTACATGAATGAAACGTGCTCGAAAAAGTGCGGATCCAACTGAACGTACGTCACCTTGCTTTCCAATCGGAGTTTCTCCCTCCCTCCTCCTCCTCTCTCTCTCTCTTTCTCACTGGGCTCCCTTGCACGCGAAGCCGCCAGGGGTGGAGTGGGGTGGGGCGGGGCGGGGCGCCTGCATGTCTTGGCGAGGGGGCGGCGTGCACATAAACATGTCCCCGCTCGCGCGCTCAAAAATTCATACTTTGATTCCTGGCGGAAACCGCCTGCCCGCCCGCCCGCGCCCTCTTCGCGGGGTTCCATCGCATCAAACACGCCCCTTGCTCCACCGTCCGCCCAGCCCGGGGCGCGCGGCTGCAACTTTGATGGGCGTCGTGCACGCGCGCGGGAGCACACGCGCCTCGAGGGGCAGGGGGAGGGGGAGAGAGAATTCGGCGGTGGGGCCGGAGGCGGCGACGGAGTGGATGAAGACTTCGATGCTGATGCCTCGGGCGGGAGAGACGCTGGAGGTGGCTCACAGTGGCTGACAATGGATGACAATGGATCACTGCCTGACAGTGAATGACAATGGATGACAGGCTGACAGTGGCTGACAATCGATGACTGGCAGACAGTGGATGACAATGGATGACTGGCAGACAGGCTGAAAGTGGATGACAATGGATGACTGGCAGACAGTGGATGACAATGGATGACTGGCTGACAGTGGCTGACAATGGATGACTGGATGACAGCGGTTGACATTGGCTGACAGGCTAACAGTAGCTGTCAGCGGCTGACAGTGGCAGACAGTGGTAGAAAGTGACAAAAAGTGGCAGAGAGTACCAGACCGCGGACCGCGATAGACCGAGTCAGACAATGCAGACCGTCACAGACCGTGACAGGCCGTGGCAGACCGAGGCAGTCCGTGACAGACCGAGGCAGACCGAGGCAGACCCAGGCAGACCGAGGCAGACTGAGGCAGACCGTGACAGACTATGACAGACCGTGGCAGACCGAGCCAGACCGAGCCAGACCGTGGAAGACAGTGGCAGTGAGAGACAGTAACAGCTGACAGCGCCAAAGTAGTCCATGACGACTAATAGGGTTGATAGTATTTGATCGTGCCTATTGTCGTGGCTTGTGCATGATTGATTGTTGCTGATTAACGTGGTCAAGCTGTGACGAATGACGTCAGATAATTACCGGTAAGAGGTGAGAGTTAGGAAAGTGACTGTGGATTACAACTGTGAATAGCGGTGACTGATAGTCTGTTAATGACTAACGAAATAATGGTTAAAATCTCCGTAATTCAAGCATTCAAGTGCTGCGCATTTTGCCCGCCAAAAGCGAACAACGGTTCATAGTCCCTGGTAACACAGGTCGCTCTCTCTCTCTCCCTCTCTCCTCCAGAATGTGAGCTCGGCGAGAGGTGATTGGCTGCAGACAGCGTCCGCCAGAATTGCGGCGAGATTTGCAACCGCCTGCCGCGCCAAGGGCGCTCTGGAGACCCACGCGGGCGGGCGGGGCGGGCGGAGCGAGATGGGGCGGCGGCAAAGTGGAACGGAGCGCGCCAGGCCGGCACCAGGGGGAGACACCGAGCGTGGAGTAGCGATCAAGAGCGGGACAGGAAAGAGCGGGACGGGAAAGAAAGGGGCGGGGAATAGAGGGGCGGGGAAGAGAGGGACGGGGAAGAGAGGGACGGGGAAGAGAGGGGACGGGGAAGAGAGGGACGGGGAAGAGAGGGACGGGGAAGAGAGGGACGGGGAAGAGAGGGGCGGGGAAGAGAGGGACGGGGAAGAGAGGGGACGGGGAAGAGAGGGACGGGGAAGAGAGGTACGGGGAAGAGAGGGACGGGGAAGAGAGGACGGGGAAGAGAGGACGGGGAAAAGAGGGGCGGGGAAGAGAGGGGCGGGGAAGAGAGGGGCGGGAAGAGAGGGGCGGGGAAGAGAGGGGCGGGGAAGACAGGGGCGGGGAGAAGGGCGGGGAAGAGATGGGCGGGGGAAGAGATGGGCGGGGAAGAGGGGCGGGGAAGAGGGGCGGGGAAGAGATGGGCGGGGAAGAGATGGGCGGGGGAAGAGATGGGCGAGGAAGAGATGGCCGGGGAAGAGAGAGGCGGGGAAGAGAGAGGCGGGGAAGAGAGAGGCGGGGAAGAGAGACGCGGGGAAGAGTGTGGCGGAGAAGAGAGAAGCGGATATCAACGGGGCGGATAGAACAGGGGCGGGGAGGAGCGGGATGTTGATCAGCTGGGAGAGGAAGAGAGATACGGGGTAAAGAGGGGTGGACAGATACGAAGAGGGGGAGCACGTGGAGAAGAGAGGGACTGAGAGAGGGGTGCGGGGAGGGGCGGGGGAGCTGGGTGGGGAAAGTGGGGTGGAGAGGAACTTGGCGGCGGAGAGCGAGGATGGGAGGACAGGGGCGGAAAAGAGCGGGGAGAGAGAGAGCAGAGAGGAGAAGAACGGAAAGGAGATGAAAACAGGAGAAGAGAGGATGGGAAAGATCAGGGAAGAGTGAAGTGAAGGGACTGTAGGGACGTGCCATGGCGAGTCTAGGCGGAGCGGAAGGGAGAGTGATGACGGGTTGGAGAGTGATGAGAGGAAAGGCAGGAGAGGAGCGGAAAAAGGTCATGAGCGGGAATGAGATTGGCGGGGAGAAGCGGTGCGGGGCATGAGGCGGGGCGGGAGGGACGGGGAGGGGCGGTACGGGCGGGGAGGGACGGGAGGGACGGGAGGGGCGGGGCGGGACGGGCAGGGCGTGGCGGGGAGAATCGGGAGAGGCGTGGAGGGAGCGGGGAGGGGTGGGGCTGGAAGGAGCGGGGAGGGGTGGGGAGGGAAGGAGCTGTGAGGGGCGGGGCGGGGAGCTACGGAGAGGAGCGGGGAGCTGCAGAGAGGGGCGGGGATCTGCGGGATGGGGCGGGGCTGGGCTGGGAGGGAGGAGAGGGGGAAGGGGAGGAGAGGGGGAAGGGGAGGGGAGGGGTGGGGTGGGGAGGGGCGAGGTAGGGCGAGGTGGAGCAAGGCGGGGCGCCGCGAGGTGGAGCGAGACGGGGTGTGGCGGGGACACCAGGGCGGTGCAGTGGAAAGATGCGGGAAGGACGAGCAGGCAGCGTTTGGGCGTGTGTGTTATTTCTTTATTCACGAAGTTGCCTCAGAGGTCGTCGCCCATGGTTGCGCTAGAATCAACATTGTGTTGTGTTATATGTAGCTTGTGGGACGGGAAAAGGAGATTTGCTTGGATAAAAGACGCAGGGGAACCAAGAAGAGACAGAGTTATTCGTTATAACGAATAACAAAATGGTGGCAAAGAAATGTTCTAAGAGTAGAAAATGGAAGTTGCAGAAACATCAGACAAAAGAATATCAGATTTATTTGCTGTAAGAGACAAAGATAATCTTGGTTATCAGAAACCTTATTCTATTTAATACCTACTATCATCAGTCAATATTTGTACGGTGTATTGAAACTGAAAATACAGATTTTTGATCCTATTAATGTAAAATTGAGACCCTTTTGAAAATTTGTCCTTAACGGTATCCGAAGACTGTAACTTTTAGTAAAATATATTATTGAGAAACTGACCGCAGAAACAGGAAGAAAAAATGATAAAACAAAAGGTGACTGGAAATAAACTTGTTGCAATATAGAAAAAGTTTGGATCCCGTAAGAAACACATTATAGATGTGATTAGTTTAAAAGAAATCGCAAGCACTCAACTCGTACTATTTTACCGATAACAAATAAATACAGCAAGTTCTTATTTATAAAAAGCAAGAAGAAATATAATATTCTTACATATTTTTCAAAATATGACCAATATTAAGTGTACAAATGTATGAAAATGTATGAAAACACTATCACGAATAATCTATCTTCCTCTCATGCTCTGTGATATTACATTTTGAGTCAGATCGCGTTTGGAAAGAGAATACTCTGTGGGAGATGCACTGCAGTTTTTTACGCGACTTGGCGCTTACAGTGCCATGCAAGGACTACATGGTATCACAAATGTATGGGCTTCTTATTTGTTATTAATGAAAACATCTTATTACGTTAGAAAAAATGTAAGAAATTTTCCGAGAAAAATAAATAATTTTACGGTAAAAATAATAAAACATACGCGAATTTTTATAAAAATATATTAAATTAACTATGTTCAACTAGAATGTTCTCGTAGGCGGAACAACAAATTTTAATAGATTTCCACATATAGTTACATCGTGACTCAACTGAGCATCTCACCGGACACTTAAATAATTGGGTGTCAATGAGACAGAAACAGTTCAGTTTATTTTTTTAAAATAGACAACTCTCATCTAATTCTCACGGGGCGGAGTGAAGTGGATTGGGATACAAATAACTTTTTCTGTCGAAATTATGATTTTGATAAACAACTGGACAACTCGAAGCACGTCAGATGGTATTTTTTTATTACAAAAAAGGATATTAACTTACAAAAATCTATCGTCCACTCGTCCAATACAAGATTACACCCTGATACTTCCCTGTAACCAACATCACTGCATAGCTACGTATAGTAACTAGACCATCATATCACCTACCTTGCTACCAACGTCTTCTCAAACATATCCCAAATCCCTTCATTATCAGTTCACAGACTCGGCAAAAAACCCATCACATAGAACCAGAATACAAAATAAGTTTCCTTTCCACATTTTCGACAGGAAATTCTCCGAATTACATCCCGACTAGGTAAAGATGGGTAACCTCAACCACTGTATTACTTTTTAAGCCATCAAACATATGTATAGTCTAATTTAAACTGAGCTATGTATTCATCATCTGTATAAATAAAATAAAATTTTAAAAAAATTATTAAATTGGATGCCTATTGGTAGAAGAAAAAGAGGTAGGCCAAAAACAACATGATACAACGGAATATTAAAAAATATGAAGAACAAAAAATTAAACATAGAAGATCGTAAAAATAAGATAAAATGGGAAAACATTAATAAAAATAATGTAACAATAGAAAATAGAAAATATGAATAATGGTTAAAGGAAAATGTATACTAATACATAGTAACCCTATTGAATAAATATATTTAAAAAAACTTATAGTAACGATCGTCAATCTGCTACCAGCCGACGAAAAGCTTTCGCCCAAGCTACTTCCTGCCAGGTCTCGCAGCTTTTTTTTCTTTTTTCCTCTCTCGCAGCTTCACGCAAGCCCTGCCGGCCGGCCGACCGGCCCAGCGGCCGCCCCGAGCGCGTTCTTTCTACTAGAATATTCTTCGCGGCGGAGAAGATCCGGCAGCGGCAGCGGCGGCGGGGGCGGGGGCGTGGGCGGGGCCGGGGGCGGGGGCGGGGTATCCGGCGGGCGGCACCGCATATCCGCCGCCATGGAATATTCATGGGCCGAGGGTCGCCGTTCGCCCTCTCGCTCGCCCGTCGCTGACGCTCTTGAAGCGACTTGCGTCGCTTCCGGCTGGCTACCTCCGGCGACCCACGCTGGGACCTTAACCCCTCTTCCCCCTCCGAGCACGCTCGGCGCCTCACCTCGGGCAGTTCTGGGACACGAGTCGTTCCGTCACCGCTTTAGTGTCGCTCTGTTCTTCTCAACCTACGTCACGCGTTGCCGCAGGTCTTATTGTTTTCGCTTCGTAGCGCCCCGAATCGACTAATACCGTCACAGTCGGTCGTCGATTCCGTGACGTCACCGATCCCATCCCCGTCAGCGTCATCGACACCGACACCGTCATCGACACTGACACCGACACCGTCATCGACACTGACACCGACACCGTCATCGACACTGACACCGACACCGTCATCGACACTGACACCGACACCGTCATCGACACTGACACCGACACCGTCATCGACACTGACACCGACACCGTCATCGACACTGACACCGACACCGTCATCGACACTGACACCGTCATGTATTTTAAAGTTGCTGTTCCTGCTACATGCCTACGCAACAGTTTTGATTATATCAGTACCGTGAATTTTTTTTAAATCGCCAGTTGTCAGCCACAGTCGCGGTTTAGTTCTATCCCCGTCTAATCTTGGAAAAGTTTACAACACTAATATTTTCTTATTTTTGTTTAATTTATTACCAAGTTATGATACATACGTGTACTGTTATGATACATAAGTTGAACACTTGTGGTCAGCCATAATATGTAATCCTGATTGTCGGTAAGTTCTAAGTCCGTCAATATTCCAACACAGTAACAAAGAAGCCTGGATATACATTCCCTGGAAAAGGTTTGTTCATTGTTAAGTATTATTTAGCTGAGTGTCAGCGTGTCAGTGCCTTAATTGTGATTTAGTTCATCCATGCAATTTCTTTAATGTGTAGGCTTTTGCAGATCTATCACGACAAAAGTATTAGTAAAATTTCTGAATATTTACATGGTCAACGTCAACGACCTCGTCAAACAAAAACCTGCAATAACTCATCTTTTAACTAAAGAGAACTATAAAATAAGTGGAATCCGGATTAGATATTACTGGTTGACAAACAAGTGAATGTTGCATTCTATTTGTTAAATATCCACGAACTTGGCAAGAAATATGGAAGCTAAAAGCATCCTGAATTGTTTTACATCTCTTTTTGGAGATGGGCTAATAATCTGGCCAGGGAATGTATAGCTCTCTTTCTTCTCTACCGTACGACAGAATGAATCGGCCGTTCGCTCGCATCTGAACTTTCCTTGGGCCGAACGCGGGCCCACTTTGACCGAACCCCAAGGTGGAGATTGGCAGCGGCGTGGACAGCCCGAGAACTCGCCAGCTGGGGACGGCGTCAGCTGGGGCTATCGGCGAAACGCGAATCTGCCTAATACCCCAACGCCCCTCACCCCGCCTGTAGGCGTCCCTGAGGCGGGGCAGGGGCGGGGCAGGGCAGGGCGAGAAAGATTCAGGCTGAGGCGATGGCGCGGCGAGGGCGGGGGTGAGGGTGAGGGTGACGGTGGGGGCGAGGGCGGGGAGGCGAGGGCGAGGGCGAGGGCGAGGGCGGGGGCGAGGGCGGGGGCGGGGGCGATAGCGGGGGCGGGGCGGGCGGGAACGGGGCGTGGGCGGGAACGGGGGCGTGGGCGGGGAGGGGACGGGGCGTGGGCAGGGGAGAGGGCGAGGGAAGGGGCGAGGGCGGTGGCGAGGGCGGTGGCGAGGGCGGTGGCGAGGGCGGTGGCGAGGGCGGTGGCGAGGGCGGTGGCGAGGGCGGTGGCGAGGGCGGTGGCGAGGGCGGCGGCGAGGGCGGCGGCGAGGGCGGCGGCGAGGGTGGCGGCGGAGGCAGCAGCGAAGAAGGCGGAGGAAGGGGCAGCGAATGCCAGTCTCCGTCAAAGACCACCTACGAAAGAGACGGTGAGAAGAGCAGGCAAAGTGATCTAAAGAAGGGATGATACCAAGGCATCAAACCGTTTCAAAGAACTTTAGAGTTTCGGCTGATAAATTACAAAGGTGCTAGTTGGGCCTGTGTGAGCATTCCAACTTTTACATAATTATTTATAGTATTCTGGATTCAACTCACAAAGTTTTTTGACATTCCGTGCCACAGGGTCGAGTACCTTCTAAAAATAAAATAAGTTGAAAATTTTTTATATTATAGTTAACAGCATAAGAAGCAATTCGTGTCCCTTCGATAAAAAAAGTGTGATTTAAAGACCTACTAACAATTATTAGCATTTGCCAATTTAATCTTTATTTTATTTTATTTTATTTTATTTTATTTTTTATTTTATTTTTTATTTTATTTTTATTTTATTTTTTATTTTATTTTTTATTTTATCTTTTATTTTATCTTTTATTTTATCTTTTATTTTATCTTTTATTTTATCTTTTATTTTATCTTTTATTTTATCTTTTATTTTATCTTTTATTTTATCTTTTATTTTATCTTTTATTTTATTTTTTATTTTATTTTATTTTATTTTATGTAGCATCAAACTTATTCTTCCTGATACTCAATATCCTTCAATAAATGTCGTTATTTTTTTAAATCTAAAATGTATAGAAGAATTTTAATTGTTTTTAATGCAATGTAATATAAGGCGATCATATATTACCTTGTTTACGGTAACTACTACAATATAAATTATTTTTGATTTACGTATAACATCATAAAAACCGAAATACCAGTTTTTATTAAGTATTATTGTCAATAACATTTTATTGTTCACAAGTGTAACAAGTAATTGAATTTTATTTAATATCACAGACGAATATGGGCGCGGGTGGGGATTGCAGGCGTTCTCCATCGCAAAGAATGCATTCCATTTTAATCATGTAATGTGTAAAACAGATTTTGTCTTGGAAGATCATCGGGTTAAAGAGGAAGATCATTTCCTTATATAATACGCTAAGGAATTTACCGATCGATACCAAAAACTACCGATCAGAGCAGCCGATCGCTGGAATTCTCCTCCAGTCATCAACCGAATTCGACCTAGCTGACAAGCTAGTGTCGAAATCCTGCCGTCGTCGGGACTCGAACCTAGGACCTCTCGGTCAGAGGCACTGAAGTGACATCAATTGATGCCCTGAGCTACCGGTATATTTAGGAAGCGCGGAGTTTTCGCACGGGTTCAGCTAGTACTTACTAAGTAACATATGAATACCCATCATTTGTAACGATTTCATCACAAACACATTTCATGCGGAAATCTACGGAGCGCAAGCAATATCCACCGACTCGGTTTTTTCGTGCGCGAGCTCTTGGCCACGCTACAGTCGGGAGCATTAGCATAGCGCGCGACGCGAAAACGACTCCGAGGAAAGGCGGAGTTGGGCGTCGCCAAGGGAGACAGCGCGGCGGGGTGGAGGAGGGAGGGGGAGGGGGGGGAGGGGAGGGGAGCGTCGTGCAAGGCGCGTGTACCCACGCTCAAAGTGGACTTCGGGGTCCCCCGCTTCGCCGCCTCCGCCTCCGCCTCCGCCTCCGCCTCCGCCTTCGCCGCCGCCGGCGATCGGACACTTGGGGGCGGCGCACGCTAGACCCTCGGCGCCAAGAAACACTCACTCGGTGGCCGGCGGAGGGAAATTCCGTACTCCTGCGATTCTAATGCGCCATCGAATCTAATGCGCACCGTATATTTGAAACTTAAAATTACGAAAAAAGGATTTTTATCGAATGTAATGCGCATTCTATATATGAAACTTAAAATTGCGAAAAAGGGGTTTGTATCGAATGTAATGCGCTTCAATGACTCCAGTGCCTCTGACCGGGAGGTCCTAGGGTTTGAGGCCCGACGGTGGCAGGATCTTCGAAACTTGCAAGAAAGCTAGGTGGAGTTCTGTCGCTATCTGGAGGAGAATTCTATCGGCCGGCTGCTCTTATGGGTATTTTTCCAGCAGCGCCAGGCGAATGCCTGCGAAGAATTATTTTAGAATCATGTCCCATTTTTTTAAACTGGAGATGGAGAAAAGAATGTTAAATAAAAGAAATACAACCACAGATAAACAGATAAGAAATAGATAAACCCAAAATATAAAAATAGGAGAAAGTATTTTATAGGAAGAAAAAAAAAATGATGTAACACATGGTCAAGAAAAAAAGTTATGGCTTTGAAGCTTTCTAGCATACGAAAAACTTTAAAGCCCTTTTCCCCGTTTTTCACTATATTTGACTTTTGGACTTCGTCGTAGGGCAGCAACGTCAACTGGCTAGCATAGCTCAGACCCAGCTGGGTCTCTTCAGCAACTCTGACCGGGAGGTCCTAGGTGTCGAATCTCGGGGAACCCCACAGAATAATAATTAAAGTCGACAATAATAACAACAGCAATAATAATGTCTACATGATAATCATTTCTGTCAGATGTTATGTTTAACAGTGCAGTTATACCAAAAAGACTGCTCAAAGACTATCGTACTACTTCGAAACAACAATAACAACAGTCTGACTACTGACTGATGTCATTGCAAGAGAGCATGCCACTGGTGAAGTCACTTTATTTCCTGATGCGAGTACCCTAGAACTCTTCAGCGTAAACAATAAAACATTTAAAGATATTGAAAATGGTTAAACAGAGGTCAAAATTAGTTAATTCAATTAATTCAATTATTCGTACCTACTCTACCACATACGAACAGTTTACTCGAACATTCTAACGCACGAGTGTGACCTACATGGACGTGCAATTGGTCAATGCTTGCAACCTCCAGCTAACTCCCTCGTATGCACACACGTCCATGCTACACTTGCGCCTCGCCAAGTTGGGTGCCTCCGCAGTGGACTTTGCAACAGACGAAGCAGACCCCCGCATCGGGGTTGCCGCAGATCAGACTCGACTCCCTAGATACAGAGAGTAGCGCACTGCCTTGTTCCACCGATCCCGCCATTTTATATCCAGTTGCCAGGAGAATTGGAACTGTAAGATATTATGTGTGTTGAGAACCATGACCGTATCTCAAACTATTGTTAATATTCTTCAAAATCTCCATAATGTCACCAATTGTTAACATTTTTGTTCAACTTCTGAATTCTGCTTAATGTGGCTACTGGGCGAGAGGATATTAAATGGCGGCGGTTGCGCTACTCTACGTACCTAGGGACTCTAGCCCAGACCTTACCGCCCACTCTCCTCCCCCCAACGGGCCAGATCCTCTCTCTGCCCCTCCCGCTCTGCCCTTCCCGTCATGCCATCCACCTAATCTGCCTTCCCCACCTGGCCCCGCTCGTCAATGATTGTGTTCTCGCCATCGCCCCTCCCCCCCCGCAACAGCCTCGTCCCGTTTGTCGCTTTCCCCGCTTCCCCTTCGTCAGCCACCGCCACTGCTCAATGAAGCTCGTGCTTAGTTATGTCCCTGCTCAACATGCTAGCGCTCAACACAGACACTGCTCAATGAAGCTCGTGCTTAGTTATGTCCCCTGCTCATCGAGCTAGCGCTCGACCTCCCCCGTGCTCGTCTTGCTCTTGCTCGACCGTGGCCGTGCTCTACCGCGCCCCACGCTCGACCGCGCTCTTGCTCAACCCACGCTCTTGCTCAACACCCGCCCTTACTCAACACCCGCCCTTACTCAACACCCGCCCTTACTCAACACCCGCCCTTACTCAACACCCGCCCTTACTCAACACCCGCCCTTACTCAACACCCGCCCTTACTCAACACCCGCCCTTACTCAACACCCGCCCTTACTCAACACCCGCCCTTACTCAACACCCGCCCTTACTCAACACCCGCCCTTACTCAACGCCCGCCCGTACTCAACACCCGCCCTTACTCAACACCCGCCCTTACTCAACACCCGCCCTTACTCAACACCCGCCCTTACTCAACACCCGCCCTTACTCAACACCCGCCCTTACTCAACACCCGCCCTTACTCAACACCCGCCCTTACTCAACACCCGCCCTTACTCAACACCCGCCCTTACTCAACACCCGCCATTACTCAACACCCGCCATTACTCAACACCCGCCATTACTCAATAACCGCCCTTACTCAACACCCACCCTTACTCAACACTCGCTCTTACTCAACACCCGCCCTTACTCAACACCCGCCCTTACTCAACACCCGCCCTTACTCAACACCCGCCCTTACTCAACGCCCGCCCGTACTCAACACCCGCCCTTACTCAACACCCGCCCTTACTCAACACCCGCTCTTACTCAACACCCGCCATTACTCAACACCCGCCATTACTCAATACCCGCCCTTACTCAACACCCACCCTTACTCAACACTCGCTCTTACTCAACACCCGATCTTGCTCAACACCCGATCTTGCTCAACACCCGATCTTGCTCAACACCCTCTCTAGCTCAACACCCGCTCTTCTTCAACCGCGCTATTCCGCAACCGCGCTCTCACTAGCAAAGGTGGCTCAGGGGATAAACTGAAGTCATTGCAATGTCTCTGACCAGAAGGTCCTAGTGTATGATCCTGAAAGTAGTATTTTAGTCACTAGCTAGATATCTAGTTCGAATTCAGCCGCTGTCCGGGAGAGAATTCTAGCTCGCAGCTGCTCTAACCGTAGTTTCCCTTGGTTTGTCCGATCATCGCCAGGCGAATGTCGAATCAGTATCCTCACCCTAGAGCTTGCCCCACTGGTGAGAGATACCTGTTGCGGAAAATCCCCGCAAGTCCAGGTAAAGGTCGGCGCCGGATCTCGCCATCCAACGGGGGAAGATCACCGACATCCCCAGCGATAAAATCATGCAATACACTTACGGGACAAGTGACCTCATTCGTTGACGCGCCCGGAGTCACCAATCAATCAACCACACTCTTCTTCAACTCTTCACGTCCATTTCCGATCCACACCCCTACTTGCCCCTTTTTCTATACTCGCTTACGCCCACACGGCCTCCGCCCCATCTGCCTGCCAGACCTGTCCTCGTCTTTGCTCAACAACACGCCTCTGGCCTCTAACGTCTCTCCCCACCCTCTGGTCCGTCGGATCGCGTCTGCCCTTCCCCTCCAGCCCGCTTCCCCGCTCCCGTCCTCACGCCCGGTCGCCCCCGGCCCAGTCGTCCCCTCCCCTCCCCGCGTCCCCCACGCCCGCTCTCGCCCCTGCTTAGGATTTTCGAGTGGAATCAATTTTCAAATCCACTTAGAAATTCAGCGCCAACCCAAGTGCCTTCGGCGGCGGGCGGGCGGCCGACCAAGTGCGCGGACGCTCCTCAAGTGGACGGGGGTGGGCAAGGGAGGGGAGAGAGGGGACTGGAGGGAGGCAGGGAGGCAGAGAAGAACTTCCCGGGGGCGGGGGTGTCCGGCATAGGACGGTTCCGAAGTTTCAGGCGGACCGGCCGACGACGGTTCGGTCTCGCGACGGGGCGAGTCGCAGTTGAGAATGGCTTTTTGAACGTGCGTTCCAGAACTAATCAAATTAAGTGATCGCCGGAAAGGAATCACACACTGATCAAATGTGCATGAATAACCATTTTCTGGAAAATTAAATGTTCAAGCGTTTCGTTGCTCTTGTTTTTTATTAAACAATGCGCTCGTTCTGAATGTCATTTGGAATTCAGAGATATTTTCTTAGATGTTCATCAGGCGATGTTTAATGAACTACTAAATATCATAATTTTAAATTTTTTTAACATTCTTTCTCAGGAATTTTATTTGTGTGTTTGATAGAGAAAATTCACACTTACTATTTCATGGAATGAGTCATAATTCAGAATAAGTTTTTGGGTGGGCCTCCGGAAACTAATCAAATTAAGTGGTCGTGGAAGAGGAGACAAATATATTTTCCTGAAAATGCTTTTAAAGTTAAAAATATAATGTGGATCAAGTTCTTACAAAGCTCATAAAATCTACTTTAATATATGTATATGATATCTTTTATTTCTGTATATTAATTTCATTCTTTAGTAATCCGAGAATATATCTTCACTTTTCGTCTTAAATCTGTTTAATTCCCCACTGGAGAAAAACGCAATCCAGGATTATCATAATCTGGGATATCGTGGCGACTAACAATTCGTACACAGCCGTAATCTATCTTTAGTGCCTACATACAGAGAAATTTACACATTACTAATGTCAAGGTGTTGATTCGTGGTCTACAGATCAAGAAGACAGTACACATCAAGTTTTGTGGTCCACATCCACTTCCAGCAATTGAACCTTTAAGTGTCGTCTACGAACGCTACTGATCGAATGGGAAAAAAAGAACCCCAGAAACGTTTAATTTCTCATCTCCTTTTCAAATCATAAATTAATATAATTCTATATTTAAATGACTATTAAAACCTTAACTTCGTCGATTTCTTTTTATTTATAATTATTAGTATATAAGTGCAAAATTCATCAAACACTTTATGAAGAATAAATTATTATTATTTTTTTTTTTAATTAATTTTATTTTAGGTCGCTTTATAACTACAATGGTCATCAGCGACCTCTTTAATATTACAAATTTTGACAAACAATGTAAGACACCTTAAATAAGGTTATATTTTTTACTTCTCTTTAGATAATCCAATGTTTTTTTGCATCCTTCTTCGGCATTTAAACATTCTTTAATGTTTTTGGGAAGTTTGGATTGGGTTCTTTCTAATTCAAATTCTTGGCATTCTACTAAAAGGTGTTTGACTGTCCAAGCGGAGCCACACTTTTCACACTTGTTTCTCTGTTGTTTGGAATTAAGTGTATGTGTGTCAAATTTGTATGTCCTATTCTTAGTCTATCAATTGTCACTTGCTGTTTTCTTGATGTTGTCCAAGTGGGTGGCTTATCAAAATGGATGGTCTGATCTCTTGTAATTTATTTGATTTATTATTTTTCCAGCTGGAGTCCCAGAATTTCTTCATATTGATGTTAATATATTTCTTGATTTCTTCTGGAGGTGAATAAATTGAGGTATTTAAAGGTTCATTAATTGCTCTTTTTGCTTCCTTATCTGCATCTTCATTTCCTTGTATTCCCTGATGGCTTGGGACCCATACTAACTCTATATTATAATTATTTGTAATTAGCCGACAAATTAATTCTTTGATCTCCTTAATGAGTATATTAGAGTTACTGTTGTTACTTATTACCATAAGTGCTGATTTGGAATCTGAAAATATTACATGTTTAGTATCAACTGCATTATTTCTTATTATTTGTAGTGTTTTTAGTATAGCTATTGATTCACAGGTAAATATAGAATAACTGTCGTATAATCTGAATCTGTATATCTTATCGTTAGATACTATTGCACAGCCTCTCTTCCATTCAATGCTGACCCATCCTGTATAATATTTCTCGTAATCTCTATAGTTGTTTTTCATCTCTAGAAACATACTTCTGAATATTTCTTTAGGTGTGGTATTCTTCTCGTATTTTGCTAGCTCCATATTTACTTTTATGATAATGTTACTCCAGGGCGGGTCTGTTGGTCTCCTCTTAGGTAGGAGTGGAGGGACTTTCACCTTCAGTTCTTCAGTGTAGAGATCATTTCTAATAAAAAGAGGCTTTGGGAAACTTGGTCGTTTTAGGTATTCTACCCCTTTTGTAATTTTTTTCCAAGAATTTTCATTGGTACCATTTGCTTGATAATTTGCTATCATTTTGTTTGCATAGAACATAACTAGTTCTTTTCTTCTCAACTGAAGTGGTAGCATATTGGCCTCAACTAGTATACTAAAAGTAGGACTAGTTCTAAAAGCTCCTATGCATAATCGTAACGCTGTATTTTGAATACTTTCTAATTTATTTAATATGTCTCTTCCAGCAGAATCGTATAATATGCATCCATATTCTAATTTTGATTTAATTAAGGCTTGATAAATTTGTAATAGACATTTTTTGTCAGAACCCCCATTTTATTGCTGATAGAACTTTTAAGATGTTTATTCTTCTAAAACATTCTGTTCTTATTTGGTTAATATGTTTCTTCCACTTCATTTTCTTGTCAAATATCATTCCTAATATTTTGACATATGGTACCTCTCTGAGAATTCTGTTATCCAATTTTAAAATTACATTTTTCTCCTCTTTTTTCCTAGAGAATACTATATATTCGGTTTTAGTTTTTGAAAATTTAAAACCTGTTTTTTCTGACCACTTTTCAAGATTGTTCAGGGTGTTTTGGATAAGTTTGGCTGTGTGCTGCATATTTATTCCAGGGCATATAATCGTTAAATCGTCTGCAAATAAGAAACCTTTTACAGGTTTTTGTATTGCTTGAAATACTTCATTAATACTTATCAGGAAAAGTGTCACACTCAGCACCGAACCTTGGGGCAGACCATTTTCAATCTGAGCTGGTGTTGAGAGAGTATTATTTATTCTAACCTTAATGGTCCTATTGCTAAGGAAGTTTATAACAAATGCTAAGGAATTTCCTTTTATATTGTAGTTCTCCATTATTTTTATTATTCTATGTTCCAAACCATTTCATAGGCTTTCTCTATATCTATGGTGACTGCAATTGCATGACAGTTTTTTATGAAAGCTTCACATATCTCTGCTTCCAGATTTATTAGATAGTCCATTGTCGAACGTGATTCTCTAAATCCAAATTGTAGTGGTGCTAGAATATTATGTTCCTCCAGGTACCATCTAATTCTTCTGCTGATAATTTTCTCCATAATTTTACATAGATTGCAGGTAAGTGATATTGGTCTGTAGCTGGATGGTGCGCTTGATACTTTGTCTGGCTTTAAAATGGGGATTACTATAGCTTCTCTCCATGTATCTGGGAATATCTGTCTTTTCCATATAAAGTTATATATACCTAAAAGGTACATTAGTGCTTTGTCTGAAAGTTGTTTTATTATTACATTTGGTACGCCATCTGGACCTGGGCTTGAATTTCCTAGTTGAGAGAGAACTAGTTCCAGTTCATGTCTTTTAATTTCTTCATTGATGTGATTTGTGTTATCTCTTGTATCATACTGGTGGTTGTTTTTTTCTTCCATCTCCTTGTATTTTGTAAATTTCTTGTTATAATTGTTGGAACTAGAATTTGCTGCAAAGTTTTCTACTAGGAGCTCTGTAGTGTATGAGGGTTCCAAATGTAGTTTTCCATCAGCATCTTCTAACACTATTTTGTCTGATTTATATTTTCCACTTTTTATGCATTGTATTTTCTTCCATACTGTTGAACTATCTGTCTGCGGTGTTATTGTTGATATAAAATTTTGCCAAGATTTTTTTCCTACTCTCTTTTAGTGTTCTTCTGGCTTGTGCTCTCTTCTTCTTGTAATTAATTTTGTACACTGAATCTGGATCATTATTGCATTCTTTTTGTACAGCCTCTGTGCCCTTTTTGATTCCAGTACTGCTTGAGCACATTCCTTATTCCACCATGGCACACATTTCTTTCTTTGGATTTCTGATGATTTGGGGATTGTTTTATTTGCTGCATGAAGAATGAGTTTAGTAAATGTCGTTACAAGCTCATTTGCTGATATATTTGTGAGATCAGTTAATTCTGGCATCTCAGTGAGGGAATTATCAATTTCTTCTCTGAATGATTCCAATCCGCTTTGTTGAATAGCCATCTTCTTGTTGATGCTATATTGTTGTTCTGGAGCTAGGGCTTCCATAATTCTTATTCTTATTGGAAAATGATCACTGTCGTATAATTCCTCCAAAGCATTCCATTTCAAAGTTGGTGCTATTTCATTTGAGGCTATAGACAAATCGATATTGCTTGATAGTCCGTTGCTACTGTTGAAATGGGTAGGTTGAGAGGTGTTTAGGAGAATGAGGTTGTTTCTATTTTCCAACCATTCTGCTATTATTTTTCCTCTATGATCATTTTTATGGGATCCCCAGTATATATGGTGGCTGTTAAAATCTCCTAATATAATAAAGGGTTTTTGGAAGTTGATCCGTCAATTTGTTTAATTCTTCCTGATTAAATGTATATCTATTTGGTAAATAAACATTACAGATAGTTAGTTTTGAAGGGAAATTTTATACTGATAGCTACTGCTTCTATATTTGTGTTTAATGGAATTTCTTCAGGTAGAGTAAATGTTGTGGCATATACTGCTACACCTCCACTGGCTATAATTGAATGACATCTGTTTTTGTAAAAGTTGCAATACCCTCTTATCTGGGCACAGTGGTCATTGGAGGAAATTTGTTTCCTGTAGGCATAGACATATTGGGTTGAATTTGTTCATTACCAGCTTGATGTTTTCTAGTCTTCTATAGTATCCGTTTGCATTCCACTGTAATATATTCATTGTTTGTGTTTAATTTTATATTTTTCTCTGTTTTATTATTGAGCAGGCTTACTTTCTGAGGGTTGACTTGTTGTCATAGAACTGTTTCTTATTTGTTGCAATTTTTTTGATAATCGAGTACATTTGTTTTTTCATTGGCTGGTCATTTTCCCCATGTAGATCTTTGCACATGTTGATTAGGTCATCAATTTTGTCTGTATATTCTTTTACTATTTGTGTTATATTTTGATTGCCTTGAGTTCTGTCCATCAAACTACTAAATTGATCTATATTAATAGGATAATTTTTCCCTACCTTAGTTAAATTTATTTCTTTTCAATTTCTTCCCACACTTGCTCTTTTGTCCTATTGTCTATGTGTTTTGGTTTCTTTTTCTTTTTATCATGTTTTACTTCCCTCCATTCATCACTCTGATGAGTTGCTACCAGTTTCTTCTACATTCAGTTTTTCACCTTCCAAGTTATTAACATCAGGCAGTTCAAAACTGAAAGATTCTGTCACTGAATGCCCCCTTTTGATTCCTTTGGTGTTTCCTTCTGTGTCTACTTCCTCTGTTCCTAGTGCTGTTTGTATTTGGTCAGTGATCTCTTGTTCTTCTGTCTTGTTGTCTATTCCTAGTTTTGTTTGTAGTGAGGCTGTCTTTTCTTGGCCTTCTGTCTTATTGCTTGTTCCAAGAGATGTTTGTGGTTGACCTGAATTATCATGTTCTTCTGTTCTTGTTGTTTTCCATGTCCCTAACCTCACAAGTAGTTGTATTATTTTGATTAGTTACATTATTTGGGCAATTCTTAGCAACATGACCTAAATTATTACATTCAAAACACTTCAAGGAAACCCTCACTGGAGATGTAAATCCAGTAGTTTGTTCCTTCGTAATTAATCTGTATAGATTCTGGGAGTTTATGCTCATCTTCTGGTGCTATATATAACTGTCTTCTAAAACTTAACACATGGGAAAACCCAGGCTCATTCAGCCCCGTTTTCATGAACCATATATGGGAAACTATCTTTATATTTAATTCATTGAACTATCTTCTATTAGAGAGTGATGGGATGACTGGACACACATTGGATAATACTATTCTTTTGTTTCTTGTAATAACTGGTTTAATAAGTAGTTTTGTGTTTTTCACTATTATTTCCTTCTTGTTGTCTATAAGATGGTCTGCTGTTTGTTTGGAGTCAAGATAAATACAGATACGTGCATTGGAAATACGTGAGATAAATCTTATAGTGGTCGGTTTGGTTATGTTCGACATGGCTAACAGGTATTCTCTTATTTCTGCTCCTTCTATAGCTTCAATAATTATGGCCTGATCTTTTCTTCGGGAACATTATGTTAGAAGTCACGTTGGCGTAGCTTTTTACTTGAGAATTACTGTTTAATTGAAATGATACAGTAGCTGAATTTTCATACCTTGTGGTTGTTAGTTCGGTGGTATTTGTATTTCATCTTCCATTGGCATCAAACGAGATGCCTCCTGCATTTGGAGGCACTCTTTTCCTCACGTTAACACTTAATCTGTTATTGGTATAACACTTGAAACGTGATTTAACTTTTCACTCGAAAAAAACGCAGAGTATTCAGTATACAACTGCACTGCTCCAGGATCCCTAACGAAAATTATTATTTTGTTTTCATAAATGCAACAGAAATTTATAAACATTAATACATGGGAAATGTTAATTTGAGAAGCCTGTGTAGAGATCAGTTATAAACGTCTACGCAATATTTTCAAATAAACAATGAATGTTATTTGTGTACTGTTGCTTTCTTGCACTTTTCACACTCATGGTGTGCTTTGAAAAAAACTGAAAAATAACAAAATAATTTACAATATCAGAAAAACATTTTTAGAAATACTAGTGTTATAAAATCGAAAAAACATTTCGGCGCCAAATTCAGACAAAAATATTTTTGAAGAAATTAAAAAAATATCTTTACTGTGTATTAAAACCCTGGAATATGCACGAATAAATTTTGAAATCTTCTGAAAACATCAACCGTCAATTCTTTTTATTTTTTTCGATTGCCAGGCTAAAGTTAAAAAATTAAAAGCTATTTTTACCATTTTTTAACTTTAAACCATGCCAAAAAATTTCAAATATTTTATTTTTATGTTACTCTCATAATTTATATACCGTCTTTTGATTTAGGGAACTTTTTATCATCATATCCGGGGGTAACCTGTTTTAGGCATATTTGCAAGTTGCTTTGTAAGTTTTTTTTCTTGGAATTTCTACTTCTTGAGTTTGTCCTGAATGAAGATATTGTTTTATTTTAGATATCAACTCTTGTGGCAATCATGTTACAATTGAGATCCCAACATAAACCCACACAATGTGCATAAACGAACTGGCTAATATGATGCAAATTTCCGTCTGCATTTCTCATTTCCGGTGATTTCTGAAAGTATTAGTATTGTAATATCCTTTTGAAAGTTGAACACATATACTTCAGTAGTGTCACAGGAAATGGAGGTTATCGTCAGGTCTCAACTGGGACGTTTTCCAGTTGTCTCTGCTTGTCAACACGGGTCTAATCTAGGAGTACAAGTGGAAGCTACGCAAACTCAGAGACACCGGCGAGATAAAATAAATTTCTGAGACCAACAGCCTGTAATCACGTGACGAGTGATGGATTTTACATATAAAGGATTAGGGGAAATGTATTGAAATTCACAAGATTTTACAATATTCTGAAATAAAACTGTACACGAAATAATAAGGCCTGTGGTTCAAATTTTCATACGCAACCCCTCTTTGGTTAACAAGAAACTTTTAACCCCAAATGATTACTGTGTTTTACCAATCATTCTTCGTATATTTTTTGTGGTCCTAATTTCTTCTTTTACTCGTGCTGTTTTGGTATTATTGGGAATACTCACCTTCGATACACATACACACAAAATGATTTTTTATTTTACTCTGTCTATAGATTGGTACTACATTTAACATTGTAATTAGCAGCTTATCCCCATAATTTAATTCTACACGTTGTTATTAATCTATTATTTTATAAATGGGCAATCTAAGAAATACGAAGAAACTATCAAAAACGCCTTTAAAAAGTTAATGTCTAATTATTTCTTTTATGTTGCCATATGATCCTTCCACGTGAGTGATCTGCCTAAAATACCCTCAGGTACCTTTTTTTCCAGAAAACTCTGGATGGATTAATTTTTCCATTATTTTAATTGGAGGAAATGACCATTTCCAAAGTTATATGAACAGTTTACGTCTCATTTATTTGAATTCGATAGTTAACACAATCAAAACGAATCAATTGGAGTTGCAATTAGAATCTTCGGAAGGTACTCGTCTACACGAGTTTTAAAATATTTATTTGTGGCATTTAAATGAATTTAAACATGGTTGTTCGATATGCACAGTCAACCTATTTTTAAAACAGTATTTAATTATTTTTTCTGATATGTGCTTTTCCTTCTAAAACAACAGGATATTTTGGTAACATCATAACCCATTAACCGTTTAAATATTTGTTGATAATTCCTTTTCTATGTTTGTTATTTGTATTATACTTCAGAGCCTGGTACCACATTTGATGATTGATAAGGGACTTGTATGTACTACTTGTATGTACAGGAATTTGAATTATAAATTTTTAAAATAATTGGTAACAATATCGATTAACAGAGCAATTTATTATTACTAATATGTAATTTGAGGTTTATGCACAGGTTTCTGCTATTAAATAAAAATAATCATAAAGATATCTTCAAAATTGACGAGAGTTATGATGTTTCAAATCGGACCAAACAAGAGAAAAAGGTACTTAAGGGAAAAGTCGGATTAAGATTCACTAGCTCTGAAATGCCCCAGGATGGTACGTTACACTTTCAACATTTAGATTCCATATTTTCTTTCACCTTTCTCAGACCTTTCATTATTCTCATCCTGCCTTGACTTTCAGGTGTGGTCTGCTTTTCAGCTACTTGACGTCTCCTTGTGTCACGCAGTCACTCCTCGCAATATGTTTGTACCATGTTTGAGTCCTTTCAAATATTTGGGGCGTGACACACGCGCGCGTCTTCCGAAAAGTGCAAATAAATAATAAAATAACAAACTTAGAAACAAATGGTTTTAAACTTTAAAAAGTACGCTTCGCAATGTTCAATAAACAATGAAAAAACAAACATTCCAATTTTTGACGGAAAAACGAATTGAAGATGGATACGGGACTTGTATGTACTACTTTACAGGAATTGAATTAGAAATTAAAAAAATAATTGGTAACTATATCGATTAACGGATCAATTTATTATTGCCAATATGCAATTCGAGGTTTATGCACAGATTTATGCTATTAAATAAAAATAATCATAAAGATATCTTCACAATTGTAAGAATTATGAAACAGTGAAAACAAACATTCCAATTTTTGACGGAAAAACGAATTGAAGACGGATACGGGGCTTGTATATATTACTCTACAGGAATTTGAATTAGAAATTAAAAAAATAATTGGTAACGATATCGTTTAACAGATCAATTTATTATTGCTAATATGCAATTTGAGGTTGATGCACAGGTTTCTGCCATGAAATAAAAAATAATCATAAAGATATCTTCCCAATGATAAGAATTATGAAACAATGAAAACATTGAAACAATGAATAACAAACATTCCAATTTCGACGGAACAACGACATTTTGAAGTAGACGAATACCTTCCCCCGTCGTCCGTCCCTCCGTGCAGATGGACGCGTCGGCACACCCTGTTGGTGGACCGCAGGTGCAGGCCGAATGAACGATGTAAGGGAGCCGAGGACGAAGGGCCGAGAGGCATTGGAAGGGCCGCGCGCGCCCTCCTCCCTCAGGGCACACGTGCGCCCACTGGCTGACCGTTCGGGTCACCCAAGGTATTACGCCGAGGAGCGGAGTGTTTTGTAGATATTCTTTCAACGAGCATTAGTGCTTGGAATACCAAGGGAGGTTTCAGATGCCCACGGATGATTGTTTTTATTTTTTTTCTGTCTTCATTATATGTGGGTAGCTGACGATCATTGGTATTTTTATGATGAGTTTTTTATTCAAATATTATTCATTTTATTATGTTTGTTATATTTGGAATTAATACCGCGTATTTACCTTAAAGGTATAACAATTAGGAATATTCACTCAAAAACTAAAAAATAAAAATAATTTTGGAAATATTTGTAGAATTTTAGTGTTTTGTTTAATACAATACTATGTTATGCAGTTACATATGACTTATTTGACATAAAGATGTAATAGGTTTTGTCTTCTAATACAAATATTGATGAGAAAACTCGATATATTTTTTCATTTCGAGATAATACGTTTTACATGCCATTTGCAGAAAACGTTATGTTTACATTAATATAATTTTCTATGCATTAATGCATTTGCAAATACAAGTGCCTACAAATAATTATTGATGAAGTTTCTAAAATACTCAAACCTTTTGCGTAAAAGTGAGCTTAAAATAGTTCATTTTCAGAAACCTCAAAAGACATTTTTTCAAGAACGGCTTCAAATTTTTCTATGAAAATTTGCATTTAGAACAGTTCTACTGTTTTGTCATATTCTTAAAGACACGTTTCAATTTTAATATCAGGGGCGGAAATGTTGATAAATTGTGAAAAATGTTCCTTTTGGTGCCGATAGGTGGCAGCTAGGAAGAGGAAGGGCAATTTCGGAAAGCTAGCCCAAACTAAAACTATTATAAAAATAACTACATAGTGCCTGAAAGTATGGTTCATTCCTTAGTACCACTAGTTTAAATGAATGCAGCTAAATATAATTAGTTATATCGATGTATTAATTTAACAAAATCGTCAGAAATTTCAATACCATCAAAACTTTAGCACTGACTTCAGGAGACCCTGGCAATGAGCGAGAACATGTATTCCTATTTACATTGCAAGGTTAACGCTTGGAATATCAAGTTCTGCGTGTTATGTCATACTTAAGTGGAATATAAACTTGGCCATTTGTATTGTTTGCTTTTTGTATTTTTTTTAATAAAGGGTCTGTAATATTTTCAGACTCTACTCTTAGTAACCCACCACCCTGCACTGAAGTAATCAGCGTGTTTTTCATTGCTCAAGAGGGCCGGGTAACCCATTGAAACTCCTTCATGGTTGAGACAGGAGCTTGCAATTATTGCACGCCAAAGATGAATGTCTCGTAAGCAGGAATCAATACTTTTCTCTAAATAAGATTTTAATGTCAGAAGCACTTCTTTCTGCGTTTCATAGCGTATCTTCTAAAGTTCAGAACATCACATTTTGTTAAATTAATACATTGATATAACTAATTATATTTAGGTGCATTCATTTAAACTAGTGGTACCACAGAATGACACATACTTTCTAGTACTACGTAGTTATTTTTGTAATAGTTCTGTACATCAAATTCTGTGTTTCAAATAATATATTTCTTCAAAAAGTGAGTAATCAGCATTTTAATGTTTCATAACGCTTCTTACAAAAATTAGCACCAAACGTTTAAATCTAGATTTCATAGCGCTGTTTTTAACGATCAAAATCACTTCAATTTTTGTCTGTGTATTTCATACCATTTGTTAAATATATCCAACAACTTCAAACTTTGCGTTTTTAATGTTATTTTATCTACTGGGTCAACGGCCATTTTTTAAACTCGACCCATCAGTTTCCAACAATACGTTAAACAATTTTAAATATGCGTAAACAATTGGGACGATGCCCCCACCGCGTGAACAGAATAGCAACTCGTGTCTTCACTCGTCTTCTCGTACTGGTCTTTTACATACGGGCCGTATT
This sequence comes from Acheta domesticus, assembly GCA_031308135.1. Lineage (NCBI taxonomy): Eukaryota > Metazoa > Arthropoda > Insecta > Orthoptera > Gryllidae > Acheta > Acheta domesticus. The sequence continues at coordinate 16,002,654 of JAHLJT010002630.1, forward strand.
TTTCATGAACTCCAACAGCATAGATAGTCATCAACTATTGCACATCTTGTAAGTGGTGTGTGTGAACTAGTCACTCAGATCACTTGTACACTGTGTTCAGGATGCACCCCTACTGTTTTTAAGTGGTCCAGAACGTTATTTACACTCGGCACATCTTTCGTACTCGTCGTTTGTATATTATCCCTATTTCTTACGAACTCCAACAGCGATTGTCATTAATTACTTCGCCCCTTGTAAGTGGTGTGTGTCTGCTGGACGCTCTGTTCACTTGTACACTGTGTTCAGGAGCACCCCTACTGTTCCAAGTGGTCCAGAACGTCATTTACACTCGGCACATCTGTCGTACTCGTTGTTTGTATATTAGCCCTATTTCTTACGAACTCCAACAGCATAGATTGCCATTAATTACTTCGCATCTTGTAAGTGGTGTGTGTCGGCTAGACGCTCTGTTCACTTGTTACACTGTGTTCAGGATGCACTCCTACTGTTTCAAGTGTTCCAGAGCGCCATTTACACTCGGCACATCTCAGCTCCCTCAGTCTCATTGCGACCAATACTGGCGGCGAACGCACAGCGCGCTGTAAAATTGCCGCGAGGCAGCCGTAATTCCCTGCGAAGTCATAAAGCGTTTTTACAATCCGACGCTTGGCGGTCAAATTACCTGCCCCGGCGCCAATGAGAGTGACTTGCAGCTGCGGCGCGCAACCGGAGCGAGAAGTTCGTTTCCAGTTCGGCATTTCCTGCATCCCTATTCAGAGTCTTGCAGTTTATTCGGTTCTGAAGTAGTTTTAACCCGGGAGAGGTGGCGCGGGGTCTTTTGTGACCCCCCCACGTATCTTTTTTTTATTAATTTTATTTTAGGTCGCTTTGTAACTACAATGGTCATCAGCGACCTCTTTATTATTACAAATTTTGACATAGAGTGTAAGATATATTCTTAAACCACCTCTACAGTTCACTTTACTACTTACATCATTACATTTACTTTACACTTACTTACATCATTACATAAATTATTCACCTTATCATTATTTACCCAAATCATGAATCATTATTTACATACGTCATATACCATCTTTTACATACATCATATATCATTATTTACATACATCACAGATTGTTTTCCACGTATCTTTGTTTAGCTGCACTTGCCTAATTTTGCTGGTTCAGAACCTTTACATTTCACGTACCTTTCACCACATTCTTTACCCTTTTGCCTGAAATTTTTTCAAAATTGTATATGTAATAATTTACCTATAAATATTTGTGAAACCAATACAAACGCCTTAAATTTAGTACTTTTTCTAAGTTGTATTGATTGGCTTGTATAGAAATTGTTTGTTCTTATGTGAGACAATGTTAGAAATGAAACTTACTGAATTTTCTGATACCTTTGTCGTTGAAATATTCAGAAAAATGTAAGTGGAGTAACTATATAAAATGAAAGATAAATGATAATTTTGCCCTTTTATTTGTTTCAATTCCTCATTTGCATGTTTGTTTATAATAGTGCATTATGTTTATACGACCTTAAAAATGATTAATTATTATTAAAATAACTAATTTCGCATTTATTTCTTGCCAAATATAATTTATAAAGAAATGGTTTAAAGGGGTCAGAAATGACCCCGCGCCACCTCTAACGTAACTCTAGCAACCGCCACCTCTCCAGGGTTAAGCGAGCGCAAGATTTCTCACGAAGTTGTGACTTTACTAACAAAGAAATAACGCAACTGATTTAGTGATGCCGGGCGGGTCAATTGCCAAGGACATTATCCCCGTAAGTGTAGTGAATGTTTTATAGCAGGATATTCTTCCGCTGGATGGTGACACCCGGCGCCGAACTATCCGTCGGATAGCGGGATTTTCCCCAACTAAAAATCTCCTCCACTGGTATCGCCCCAGCCGGAACAAGCTCGAAGCTCTCAACTAGTCTCCCGACATGTGGGTAGTACAGTGCATGTAAGTTTGTGTGTCTAAGTAAGGCCTGAGAATAAGACAAGGAAGAAGAAGGAAAGATAGCGCTCGGACCCGTTTGATGGTGCGCTGCTCCGGTATTCACCTGGTGATCACCGAAAGAAACAGAACACGGAAAATATCGCTTAGAGAAGCCGACCGCTAGAATTCTCCTCCAGACATTCAACCTTGCTATATCGATAGTGTGTCGAAAACCCTGCCCCCGTGGGGAATCGAACTCTATGACATTCGATCAGAGGCATTGCAGTGACATTAACTGCCACCTTGTGTCATCTAAGCCGGTAAATAAATGCGAATAAAATATGAAATATAACATCAATATGTTGTGAATGTATATTTTCATTCAATTTTTCAAAAAGTAATTGCGTTAGTATTTCGATCTTTTATTAATAATAAGAGGCAGTACGTGGGAAGTTAAAAAAAAGTTCAGAAGAGAGAGATTGGAATGACGAGTAAAACCTAAATAACAGTTTTTTTTAACGAATATAAAACTTTTTCAAGAATCGTGAATTACCGGAATTCAAATGTGCCAAATTTTAATAGAAATGTACAAAAAGTATATGCTAATTGCGTACATCGAATATATTGTTCTGCTATATTACTATCTTTTTTTCACAAAAAAGGGCACGGTAGAATTTTAATTTTTCACATCAGAAATTTTCGGATCTGCAATATTCCACAGGATTTCCGAGACCAAAAGATTTATCAGTGTTGATCGCATTAAATAAAGTAGGCACTAATCAATTATTAGTTGATAGTTTTCATTTTATCTGGAGAAATCAAAAAGTGAAAAATTATATCCGAGTTCCCCGTTGGGCCCAAGTCTGCCCTTTAAATATCTTTCCGAGAGGAAAATTTCCAACCAAGAAGCAAAGCTATCTCAAGATTAGCTCTGGAAATATAATGAAAATCAGGTTAAATGTTGAAATATTGAAATACAAAATAATGCGAGAAAATTTAAACTCCGATTTTATCAGCTTCTGATGAATTATCCATCAATCTACGTGGAAGAAACAAATTTGTTTTTTCCTACGAACAAAGTTACTATTCTTGAAGTATCTCTCCTGTAGTCACTTGCAATATTCATAAAAAAAAGCTTTCACGAAACCACCTGCAGAGTTTCTTTAAAAAATAAAATTTCTCGTTTGATCAATAATTAGCAGCAAGCAGACAGTTTAAAAAAATTTATCTCATGACAAAAACGTTTTGTCTTAAACCTCCCAGACAGACTTTCGGATTATTTCCAGGGATGCCAAACTTAGTTTAACTCGCTGCGAAAAGTATTAAATTCCTAGAACAGGATTCAAAAGATTCCATTAATTAAAGAAATAAAATTATGAGTTTTTCAAATATTTGATCATCGAGATCAATGACATATCAAATCAAACTAAAGAAACAGAAACTTTTATCGCTTGTAAATATAAGTCTATAAGTAACATTTTTTAAAAGATGTTTTGCTATACTGTTCTCATTAGTGCTGTTGAAAAACAAAATACATCATTCAAGAATCCTGAGAAATTCTTCTGAGAAAACGCAAGTACAGCCAGCAGTAAATTCTGAGCAGACCGAAGATATTTTAAAATGGCCAAACTAAAATTCAAAAGACTGAAACGACTAGAAAGCGACACGCAAATACATTTTAATTTTAGACTTTTTTTCTGAAGGATTCAACGACATAAACGCATCATTCCTATTTTTTAAATATGCTAATCAGTTACATTTACATTCCCTACGTCATCAACAAAACTCAACCCAACGAAAAAAAAATTCCATTCCACAGCAGCGCTTCTCTTTAACTCCCGAGTCATCCCCCGCGCCCAACCCGGAAGCAAAGTCGTGACGAGTCTGCAGGGCAAAGTGAGCCCATGGGGCTTTATTACTTTCCGTGGGTTACTATTTTCCAGCGGCGATTTTATGAGGCTCCCTGGCTACGACTCGCAGGCGCGTTCAGGCACCGCACCCGGGAAGACGCAGCCAACGGCGGCGGCGGCGGTGGCGAAGCGCAGTGCGCAACAATGCTGCGATGCACGGGCAAAAGCCGCCTTGCCCGTTATTTGTTTATTTGGTAAAAAAACAGTAAAAACTGTATATGACGTGTGGGGAAAGAGACTTTCTGCGCACATTTTCTTGAGGCCCAGAATTTTAAAAAAATAAATAAAAAATAAAAAAAGCAATATTTGAAAAACTAGAAACAAGAACTAAAGAAAAAATTATTATTTCAGAAAAATAAAAATTTGAAAAATGTTTGTTCCCGAGTTAGAGAAAATCAAATTCAACGGTGAATGAACTGATTTGATTTTTCTGCATTGCTAACTAAATAGTAATGAACATCAAATCTACTCCTACCATTACAAGCAAAAGAAGTGCTCAACAAAACGTGCGCACAGTGAAGCTACATTTACATCCAGAAGCAAAACAAGGGGCCATCTCAGCATTTGCTCAATGGATCAGGGAAACTGGACAAAAACCTGATCGAGATGGCCAAGTAAGATAACGTTGACCAAGGAAGATAACGTCAAGCTAATTAGCACATCTTTCTTTTTATTTTTTAAATTTATCTCATTTTATGTCGCATCAACTACTAAGGTTATTAGCGACAGACACATTAACAATATATACAACAATTTTCAATAATTTAAGCATTTTTTCTTAAATTTCATTTTACAAATTAATGCCCTTCAAAAAATTAAGAAATCGACTGCATTGTTCTTTGTCGTTTAGCACTATTGTCATATCATTATTAATATATCTTTTTACTCCAGATTGGACAGTTTTGCATGGGAAAGAATAAACATAACTTGCAAGCAGAATTTTTGTTTTGTTTATCGTTGAACTTATAAATACTCGGAAACTCAATTATTTAAAATGTTCGATTTGTTATTTACTTTCAGTTATTACTCTTCTTTCATAAATATGTTTTATAATGAAGTAAACAGAAAATAAAGGAGGGAATATGGAGTTACGAGGTTTCATAATTAGCATGACGATAAGGGAAATAACAGTACATCTACGTCATGTAAAAAACTAAAATGTGTGTATCTAAGGCATATTAAGAAAAGAAGAATGCTGATTTTAGGATGTATTAAGAAAAGACGAATTCTGGATCTAAAGCATAGTATTAAGAAAAAAATAACCTACAAACAACGTATTGAGAAAATAAAAATATATCTACAACTTATTAGGAAAAGGAAAATGTTATATCGAGAACATTAAGAATTGAAGAAGAATGTATCTTGGGCATTCAGATAAAATATCTGTCATTTTAAGGAAAGGAAAACATACCTAGAATACGTGAAATGTGGAAATTAAACTTTCGTGAATACAGGAAGATAAATAGGAAATGCCCATTAGAATGACAACGAATTCGTGATTGACGGATTTTAGCAGATTGTTGAGCTGCACGTCATTAGAAAAGGTAGATTAGAACAAGAAGATGAAGAAAACAACCAGCAAACAATTCCTTTTTAGAGCGTTTTCCCTCCGAAAGTAGTTTCCATCTAAATCCCAAAGAGATCAATCTCCAAACATACTCTAAACACCAACACGATTGCAGTCTGAGCTCCGGTGTCAGTACAATAAAAGGCCCATCGCTATCACCCGTATACAAATGATGAGGAACACACAAAGTCGAGGATTTGAGCTCCTGATTTTTCTCAAACTAAAACACATAAGATGCTGTACTGCATTATTGATTCCGATAAAATTAATTTTTCGGATTTCCGATAAAATTAATTTAAATCTCTATTCGAAAATGCTTATTCACACCTTGGAAGACAATTCTCAGTGCGGTTTTGCCGAATTTCCCAATACTTAATAATATATGTCTGGAATATCTAGTGGTGATCTTGATTGAAAAAGTTCTTGATGTGCATTTCAAAGCAAGTACCTTTCCACATAAACTTAAAAGATCACGAAAATTGTTTTCCTAAGATGAGATACAAATAATAATTCCAGGTCCTCTTTATATGTAAAATAAGCATTATGCTTCGAACTAAAATAAAGGATAGTAATTAGTAAGTTTGTTCATCACATGGATAAGAAATGCCATGATTTGTGTGTGATGCATCATTAATATTTCGGAAATGGCGCGTTGTTTTGTGACGTTAACAGTTGCATACGAAGTCTGTCATTATCAATGAGGTCGATATAATTTAATCATAAATATTGTTTTTTCAAGATTTTCTTCATACTATTTAAAATAGATTAATATTCATAGTAGAATGTATATAAATAGATTACATATAAACAGATTATATGTAAATAGATTATACAAAGTACTACTTCAATTGTTTCATACGGAATCAATCATAATGACTTATTCCAAATTTAAATTGTTAAAAACGTTAACAATTCTAAATATGGAGGCTAACCTACTTGATTAATCGGTATTTCAAATAACAATGTCACAGTTAATTCAAATTTATGTACATTTCGAAGTTTGGATATTTTAAATGTTGTATATTTCGAATTTTGTATATTTTTAATTTTGTATATTTCGAATTTTGGATATTTTTAATTTTGGAAATTTCGAAATTTGGATATTTCTAATTATGAATAAGTCGAATGACGAACGCCGCAGAGCTTTCGCTCTTCAAGATTCGCGCGTGTCCGCATTGTGCCTCGGCGTAGCAGGTGGCGGGGAGCGCGGCGGGGGCGGGGGCGGGGGCGGGGGCGGGGGCGGCGAAGGTTGGCGCCGGGTGGGGATGGCTTGGCGCGGGGGCGGGGCGCGGCGGCGCTGCGGCCTTCCAAGGCCCGACCGAGGGTTGGCCACGGGTTCAGCCTCAAGACGGCTGCGGAGGGGGGCTGGGCGCGGGCGGCGGCGGCGGCCCGGCGGCGGGGCCGTATTGATCTGAGCGCCCGCCCCCGCCCGCGCCCCGCCACGCCCCCGCAAGACGCGCAACGGCGCCGCTACCGCCTTCCCGGCGAACCGCTCTCGTCCGCTTGCCGCGCTCGTTCTCTTCCTTCTTCCCCGCTCGCTCCCTCTCTCTCCCTCCCACGCGCGCGCCTTCTCTCACGCTCTGTGTCTCTGTCTCTCTCTCTCTTTCGCCTTCCCCGTCGCGTCGCTTCGCGCGCAGAGCTCGTGGCCCCCGGATCGGGTACGGCTGGGTCATTAGAGGTGCTGGCTGCCTCCCGCACCGCCGCCGCCGCCGCCGCCGCCGCCGCCGCCGCCGCTACCGTCCCCGGTTAGCGGCAGAGCCGTCTGTCCCCGTCCCCCTCCCCCCCGCCTCCTGGACGCTGGGCTCTCGCGTCGTGGTAGCCCTCGCTTCCTCCGGGGCGTCTCCGACTCGTCCGCCACTTTCGGACGTGTTACAGCCGATATGCCCATAGTTTGCGTTACAACTCGACACAATACTTTACATGTACTGACTATAAATTCAAGATCTCAGTAGAACACGGTGCTATCCCATGTTGATCTTGTTCTGAGTTACTGAGAGTTTTACTGCAACTTTCATAATATAACTTTGTACATTTTTAAATTTTTAAACACAGTATACTTGTATATAAGTCCATACTGGATTTAAATAATATGTTGCACTATTGGTTTAGTGGTGAAATGTCGTTGGCATTTAAAATTATTAGTAATCTGCCATTCCTAATGTTAATATCTTGTTTTATTGTAATCTCTTGCTTTAATTGCTTAATTAATTGTTTGCTATTTTCTTGTACTAGAAAACTGATGATGATCGCTAAGCCATCGAAAACTGCTCTTGTTGAAATAAATAACATTGTTGGCAATGACAACACCTGTGATCATTTAACATGTTGCACCAAAAGAATAATATTTAAGTGACTTTTAATGCTAATAACTCAGTTTCACAAAAAAGTGGGATAGCTCCTTCTTCTACTCAGCCCCTTCATTATAGATAAAACGCTTTTCTATTTTGATTTATTTGGTTGGATTTGATTTGCTTAGTCAAATAATAGTATGTGACGTTTCGGGGAGATCGTCTGCGCACTTTTTCTTGAGCTCCAGAATCTGTTCTCAACATTTTAACTATAAATATTTGAAAGGTGTATAAATATTTTAAAAAAAGGGAGATTAGCAAAATATGAAAACTAAACAAGTTTGTTCTCGAGTAACAGAAAACTTATTGGCATCGGTAAACGAACTACAGATTTGAATCTTTTGTGGTGTTTACAAAATAGTAACACAGCAATATTTAAAGATCGGTAGAATCAAAATTCGGTAGATGAAAAAAAAACGAAGTTCCCAAAGGCTTTATTCGCTCAAAAAGTGTATAAAGAGAACTGTAGATATTCTACAATCTGGATATTCAAAATTCAGATTATTCAAAATTAGGGATATCCCAAATTTGAATTATCAAACATTTGGAGTTATCCAAATTCATACTCATTAACAATCAAATTCTACGAAAATTGGATAAAACAAGCCTCGAAATACTAACATTTGAGATTATAAAAAATATCGAATATTATTTTGCAGCATTTAAGGAAAGAGTAAATTTTCAAAACTAAAATTACTTTAATTTTTAAATAAGTAACTAAGTAGTTTTAATAAGTAAAAAAGTAAAGAATTCTGCTCATTTCTGGAGCATTTAGCAGCTTTGAGAATTATTATAAGAATTTAAATAGTCTTTAGGTTTGCTCTGATGTCATAGTTAAATTTATTTGTAATCCACTAAATATCGTAAGAAAAAACACGACCTGTTTAAGTCAGTTTACGAAGGAAGGTTAAATTTATGGGTTAAAACAAATGTTTCGGATGTCTTGTTTGATTATGTCAGTCTAAGTCAACACAAATTCTGAATCTTTGAGCTTCTTGGTAATCTAAATTCCGGGTAATATATTTTGGACAGATGGAATTTCAGGATATACTGAATTTATGGTATATCGAATTTCGAATGAATTGAATTTCGGATATATTGCGTCATTGCTTCGATGGGTAGGTATATTGAAATTTGAACATTTTGAAGTTTGGATAATTCGTATGTCGAATATTTTGAAATTTTCAAATATTTCGAAAATTTCAAATATTTCGAAAATTTCAAATATTTCGAAAATTCCTGTACCTTGTCTCTATGACGTTCAAATATGATAAGTACTGCTCAATGATTTCCGTGTAATTAAAATATTTTTAATTTGAACTCCAAAATATAAACGAGTTCTTACTCGTATATGCATTTGCAATTAGATGTACATAAAATTCCTAATTTTAATTATGATCAGAATTCGTCAGAATGTGTTTCTTACAATTACTGTTTTTCTTAATTCAATGTTTAAGTGTATTTGTGATTTGTTCAGGAACATAGATAAAAATGTAAGGGAAATCAAGAAAATACCCCATTAAATGCCATTAAATGATGCCGAAAATAAAAAAGTAAAGAACGGATTAAAGCAAAACATTATTTTTCCACAATTAAATGACAAAGAGGTGCAAAATGTACAGCTTATGTCGCGCTGAAGAGTGAAACAAAAATGACTATCAAAATATACTCTTCTTTTTAACCTTCAAGCATTATCCAGGTTATTCCACTGCGACTGTGATTGATCTACCTTTTTCGGTCTTCTAATATTCCGTTTTCCTTTGGATGTGTAATATAGGACTTGTTTTGAAATATTTTTATCGTTTATTTTTATTATAGAGGTTTTCTATTTCTTGCTATATTAATCAAACTTATTATCTAAGTTATAGATTCCAATGCTTCTCCTGGTACTGCCGTTTTTATTTTTGTTCTCTTTTGTTAATCCTACCTCTGATCTTCATCTTCACGGCTTGGATTCTGCTACAAATTCTAGAATTCAGTGTACAATTTTAACTTTTGTGTAATCCTCAGAGCACTGCCAAGTGTTTATAAAAACTGAGCAATGTATCCTTCCTAACTTTACTCGAGAGTTCTTTTAAGAGGGGTGCAGATCAGATTGACTTCTAGTCTTCATCCACCTCATCGAAATAAGGTATGCCACATTCTAGAAATCTGAAGGTATTAACTCGTTCTATCATTCTCATATCTTCCAAAACAAGTTAACGTAAATATCAAAGATTGAAGACCTGTATCAGAGATAAACGTCTAACTACTATTCAATTTTCGATTTTTAGCGCCTTTCAGTACGAAATAATATTATTTTGTAGCATTTAAGATATGAGTAAATTTTCAGTACTAAAATCATTTTAATTTTTAAATAAGAAACTAATTAATAAGTAAAACAGTAAAGAATTCTGCTCATTTCTGGAGAATTTAGCAGCTGTGAGAATTATCGTAAGAATTTAAATATTCTTTAGGTTTGCTCTGATGTCATAGTTAAACTTACTTGAAACCCACTAAATATCGTAAGAAAAACCACGTGCTACGTTTAGAAGGTCAGTTTACGAAGAAGGTTAAATTATGGGTTAAAATAAATGTTTAAAATATCTTGTTTGATTATGTCAGTCTAAGTCAATTCAAATTCTAATTCTTTGAGCTTCATGGTATTTTAAATTCCGAATAATATATTTTGGATAGATGGAATTTCAGGATATACTGAATTTCGGGTATATCGAATTTTGAATGAATTGAATTTTGGATATATTGCTTAATGGGTAGGTATATGGAATTTTGTATATGCTGGAGTTTTGACACATTGAATTTTGAACATTTTGAAGTTTGGATATTTCGTATTTCGAAAATTTCAAATATTTCGAATTTTCAATATTTCGAATTTTCAATATTTCGAATTTTCAATATTTCGAATTTTCAATATTTCGAATTTTCAATATTTCGAATTTTCAATATTTCGAATTTTCAATATTTCAAATTTTCAATATTTCGAATTTTCAATATTTCGAATTTTCAATATTTCGAATTTTCAATATTTCGAATTTTCAATATTTCGAATTTTCAATATTTCGAATTTTCAATATTTCGAATTTTCAATATTTCGAATTTTCAATATTTCGAATTTTCAATATTTCGAATTTTCAATATTTCGAATTTTCAATATTTCAAATTTTCAATATTTCGAATTTTGGATACTTTGAGTTTCAGATATTGTGTCTTTTAGAAAATTTGAACTTTGGATAGAACAACGATTTTCCTCGAGACGTTTACCTTACCGTAGACTTCTCCGCGAACCTCCTCTGGAGCAGTCCCTCCCGAACCTCTCAGGCAAACACGAGCGCAGCGCCACGAAGCGTGCAGCTTCAACTCTAGCCGCCCAGCCCAGACGGAGCCCTGCCCTTCGCCCTTCACCCTCCGCCCACGCCCGTCGCCCTCACAGTCGCCCGCGGGCTCTCGCCCGCCCGCCCGCCCGCCTGCCGGCCGGTCAGCGCGCCGCATTAATTCGGAGGCGGCGGCGCCGGCGAGAGCAGTGGACGGCGTCTCATAACGGTGGACGGAGCGTAGGGGGGGGGGCAACTCACGGAGGACGCCTAATCCAACACGAACCAGAGCGGCTCGGCGGAGCCCGTGGGGCGAGCAGGGAGAGGACACTGGAAACGTCTGTGGAGGTGGTGGTTGCGGTGGCGATGGCGGTGTTGGTGGCAGGAAATCGAGTAGTGAAGCGGTGAGCGGTGTTGGACTAGGAACTTGATGTTCCAGGTAGTGGGAATGCTGATGAGGCCTTGTTGAGATTGTTCAAGGTTGAAATAATTGAAATCACATTTTGTCATCTTAAGTCTTATTAAGAGAGACGGCTTTCGAAGGCTTTGCCGTATTTATCAGTCTGGAAATGTAGAAAATAAATACAAATTCTTAAATAATAATAATAAATATAATAATAATGAGCAAGAAATTCGAATCAGAAAGCTGCTAATAATGCATCATGTCGCCCACACTCAAGCAAAGGTTCATAGACTTTATGTGTCACGTAAGGAAAGAGGAAGAGGCCTCAGACAAATTGAGACTCTCCTGCCACAATGCAATAGTTGGATTGGGAAAGTAGGTAGTCAGTCATCAAGATGACCCTCTAATGAAATCTGACAGAAGAATAGGAAACAGAGGCATTGTAAGTTTAGCAACTAGTGGTGCTACAGAATGGCACAGACTTTCCCGTATTAGTTTTCTATTTTCCTGGGTCTTCGCTAGCTATTCGGAATTGCCACATACTCTTTCTTGCCAGCTACCATCTATCATCGCCAAAAGTACATTTTTTTTTGTCATTTTCTTAATTTTTCGGTTTCCTATTGGTAGAACAGAAACATTAATTTTAGAATATTAAAGAACACAAAAATATAGCCGTAAATGGCAATTTTCTTTTAAAAATTATGTACCGTTTAAGAGAAAATGGCGTTTTAGCACTACTAAAAATGCGAAATTTGAAGCTCATTTTCACAGAAAATTTTTGAGTTTTCAAAATACTTAATTTGAAGTTATTTGAAGCACTTACACTCACAAATATCATCTTTACAAATTGCGGATAATGTGCATATTAAAGATGTGAGAGATCTTTCAAAAAATTTACATTTATATAATTTTTGAAAAAAACAAAAAAAACTCAAAATAAACTTCACGCTATACTAATGAGTGTAATTAGCACTATCCGTTACAAAAGTTTCAAGAAAAAAATTGCAGTCATATACGAGAAAATGACGTTTGAGCATTTCTGAAAATGCCGAAATTTGAGCTACTTTTCACAGAAAACGGTAGGTTTCGAGAAACTTTACTTGACATTGTTTAAAGCATATATACTCGTAAATATAATAATGTAAAAAAATCGCCGATAATGTAAATATTAACGACGTGAGAGACAAGTAAAAAAATTTACATTTTTGTAATTTTGAAAAAACCAACCGATAGACCAAAATGGCTTTTATGTCATTGATAGAGTACATTTACCACTATCCCTACCAAAAGTTTAAAGAAAAAATTTGGAGCCGTTTTTGAGAAAAGTTTGTTTTTGTAATTTTTTAAAATTGCACATATTGCACGCAATATTGCACGAAAACTACCAAAATTGTGAAAAACATTTACATGACCTTTATTAAAGAACTCAATATGCAGAACAAATTTTATTTGAACAAAAAATCTCTATCTTCAATTTTGTAGTTGGAGAAAGACGCCGAAAACAATTCAAACTTTCACAATTTTCGAAAATTCAGAGCTGTACGTGAAAATTGGACCTATGCCATGTTAAAAAGTGTATTTTCCTCTATTCATACAAGAAATTTAAAGAAAAAATTTGGAGCCGTTTTTGAGAAAATGTTGAAAATCCTCGGGGGGCTTCATATAAAGTACCCCCAAATTTTAAAGAATCTTTTTCAAAATCACAAAGCTTCGACTAGAATCAGATCGACTGGGGAATATCAATTTTGAAGAAAATCGACCGAACGGTTTAGGTGCTAGCGTTGACCACAAACGGACAGACGAACGGAATGCCGTCAATCGATTTTTAAGTATAAAGAAGCAACAAATCATGGATTTTGACCACACCACGAGATAGAGGATTTTTTTTCTTAATTTAGCAACTGGTTTTATCCACTTATTCGTTTTCACGTCCCGGCAATTAATTTTTTTCCGCCGAAAATTGGCCATTTTTTCGCGCAGCATTACATAACTTTCCCTATACTACGTATATCACTCCGTGTATACGTACGTATACGGGAAAGTAAAAAGCATTGCAAACAAAAATTATACAACACAGGCCGAATAACACAGATAGTTAACTTCTGATGGTACTAAACATGAAATCTGGGACAAAAAAATGTTAAAGAAATCGTCGAGAGACAAACCACTCCATGAAGAATATCTAAAAAGAATGGACAAGGTGCAGATCAATAAAGATCATTCCTTTATGTGACTTAAAAGAGGAAAATGAAGCCAGAATCGGAAGCAGTTCTAATAGCTGCTCAAGATCAGGCATTGAGAACACTTTATGATAAAGTGGTTCTCAAAATTTCCCAAGATGATAAATGCCGCATTTGCCACGAACAAGTAAAAATCTTTGATCACATCGTCTCAACTTGTTCAATTCTAACAAAGACTGAATACTTGAAAAGACACGACAGAATATGTAGTTACCTCCATTGGCAGATTTGTACCGCCCTCGACGTTCCACTCACATGTCCCAAGTGGTATGAACACTCATCAGAACCGGTGAAATCTATTGGACTCACAATATTGTAAGACCAACAAATTCAAAAGGATCGCACGATAGCAGCAAACACACCAGATATTGTTATCCGGAATTTGGAGAAAAAATCGTATCTATTTATAGATTTTGCTGTACCATCTGATCAAAACGTCGTAACCAAGGAGGCAGAGAAACGTCTTTAAAACAAGAAGTTTCGCTTTGGGTTACGATTTCAGGTTTGGAGTTAGATTCCGATTGGAAGTCAGACTTTGATATCATTATAGAGATTTAACAATCCTTGATTCAATCGGAAGATCTTTCGCATTTCCTTGCCAACGGAACCCTCATTTCTTCCGCCCAGCAACGTCGGGCTAGGTAACCGCAGGTTTCCAAGACACGGCCGTGCATACGTTGCGACGCAGAACCAAGAAATCATCTCTGAAATCTTTAAACCTGGAACCTAGCCTAAAAATTGATCAGTATAAAATGAAATTGATCAGTAAAATATGCACTTAATTATGATAATTTTTCGAAAATATGAACCCAAAGAAGTTTTTTTGTTTCCGTTTCCAGGAATGTATTTAATAAAAAGGACATAGTTTCACTGGCATTATTGGAATGGTTCAAAAGTTTAATGCGGGTTATGATACTGTTTCGTTGAAAGTTATGGTTTCAATCTCTGTTGCTGTTTCGGTAAACAGTTACGGTTGCTGCTTCTCTTTCGGATATCGTCCCTTCTGTTTCGGTTGGGGTTAGACATTTGACATCTTGATAGGACGCGATGTATATAATGAAAGCCAAATGGTTTAGGTCTCACTCTCATCACTTAAATGATTTTAAGGTTTTTGACTACCGTACTTTTTCGGGTGAGAGTTGTTGTTACTATTTCGGTTTCTAAGGCTGAAGAACCGTTGCTGCCTTGGATTGAAAGGACATGGGTTCGAATCCCGCCCCAGGCATGGTTGATTTTGCTTGTTCATTTTGTCTTTATGTGTGGACCCCTCACCGACATCCTGAAAGATGTAAATCAACGCTAGAAAATTACAGTCAGTGGTTGCTACATAATCAGAGCAGTTAAAAGGGATCTTAAACAAATTTCAGCTGCTGTTTCGGTTACAGTTACGATTCCTATTTCCGTTTAGAATATCCTATCGTCGATAACTTCTCGGCTGTCCGGGTGACGCCGCGTCGTTAGCTGAGAGGCCAACGTTTCGCCTACCATGTCTCAGGCTTCTTCAAGGCAGGCAGCCCTGAGGAAGTCTGCGACACCTGCCCTGAGGAAGCTTGCCCTGAGGAAGCCTACCCTGAGGAAGCCTGCGACATGGTAGGCGAAACGTCGGCCTCTCAGCGAACGACGCGGCGTCACCGGACAGCCGAGAAAGTTATGAACTCGAGCCGCGGAAGCTTACATGTACATCCTATCGTCGAGTTTCCGGTTTGTGTTACCATTTTGATAGACATTTGACATTTTCGCAGAGATTTCACGCTTCCAGCATTTATTCCATCGGAAGGGGACTTCGTGCGCATCTCCTTGTCAACGCAAACCCTCGTTTCTTTCGCCAGGCAACGCGTGAGCAACCGCCGGCTCCCGCGACACGGCCGTGCGCGCGAGAGTGGCGCCGCCGAGCGGAGAAAGCGCGCGAATTATTCGTGCGCCCCTGGCGCGTGCGGTGGGGGCGACAACCGCGGCGCGTGTCCCGCGTCAGCCTCCGCACGCGCCGACAGAAGTCGAAATGACAGCGCCCGCCCGCCCGCCTATCCGTTTTCCCCTCTGGCGGGAAACGGAGACAGCTTTGTAGACATCGGCTAAGAGCTGAGCGGAACTGCACTGATTTGATTGTTTATTTCGTGTTCCTGGGCGCGCAACTGATGTGGTCATTAGTCCCGTTAGTGTAGTGAATGATTTTTTCGCGGGTGGCGACAGTGTTCTTCCTTTGCTGGATAATGAGATCGGTGACAATTGACTGATTAATTGCTAGATTGATTAATTGCTAGATTGATTAATTGCTTGATCGATTAATTGCTTGATTGATTAATTGCTTGTAAGTGATTCCGGCGCGTCAACTGTAACGGTCATTAGCCCCGTAAGTGTAGTACATGTTTTACCACGCGATGTAGCAGTGTTCTCCCCTAGCTGAATGGTGAGATCCGGTGACGACATACACGTCGGCTTGCGAAGATTTTTCACATCCAGGTATCTCCCACCAGCGGGATGCCGCCTCAGCCGGACAAGCGCTAAGCACCAGACTAAGCACTAAACGTTAAGCATCAGTCGAAATGACAGCGTCCGCCCGCCTTCCCCTCTGGCGGAAAACGGAGAGAGCCTTGCAAGCTACGGGTCAGAGGTGGGCCGCGCACTGCATTGATTGATTCTTTGGTGCTTCCGGGAGTGTCAACTGGCAAGGTAATTAGTCCCGTAAGACTATTGCATGTTTTCTTATGACGGGAGATGGTAGTGTTCTTTCCTTGCTGAGTGGTGAGATCCGGTGCCGACCAACACGTCGGCCTGCGAGGTTTTCCCCGTACATATAAATCGCGAAAGCGGGGCACCGCCCCCGCCGAAGAAGACCTATGCACCAGATTGGTCTTCCGATTAATTGAGTGATTCCGAGTACGTGAACTGCTACGGTACTTATTCCCGTAAATGTAGAGCATGTTTTATAATGTGACGTTGGGATTCGTCTCGACATCGGAGTTATCAGTCCATCGTTTCACTCGACGAACCGTACAACTGATAGCCTCTAACTGGGAACACCAGCCCCCCTCCTCCGAAGTCGCATTGTTACCCTGTGTTGATTATGTGCATGTATCAATCCTACCAGGAATTCTTCCTAGAGGGTTTCCTTGAACTGATGAGATGAGTCATTAAATTGTACGGTACAAAGTCCTATGGAAGGTTCTCTAATTAATCCTAGTTACAATTCATTCACAAAATCCATGTCCAAAGCACAGCTTGATACTGCTGTGCTTGTGAAATTAATCTCCACCTTAACAATGAGGTTGCGAATTTAAAAACTTATCTGGAACCCATTCTAATCAATGATGATAAAAAATAAGAACGATGATAAAAAATAATAAATGAAAAAAATAAGATGATAAAAAATAAGAACTAAGTGTCACCTTGACTTAAAATTAATTGCAGATAGGAGGAGGTTGAGCCAAAGAGGGAAAATCAAAGAAAATGTGTGTGAGTTAAGTATTCCCTAACCACATCTTTTGCCCTCAATAAAAAATAAATGTTGATTATCTAATTTATAATAATAATTAATAATTATTAATACTATGGTCAATTATTCGATTTTATTCTGATGTTTACTGTAAATTTTCTTTTCTTTTTTTTAAATTAATTATTTTAAAACTTTGAAACATTGTTGCAATAGCTTGATAACTTCAACTGATAATTGTTAGAGAGCGCAGACATGCAGACATATGAGTATATTTTTATCTTTTATCACAGGATTAATTTCACTTAAAATTTTCAAGGCGCAAATGTTACATAAAATTGACATTTTGTGCTATGAGGCATCTTTCACTACTTAACCGTTTCGGAAATAAGATTGATAGGATAATAGAGCAACGTCTAGTGGCTCGTAGGAGTAATTCCATCCAAATCGTTTCAAATACACTCGGACATAACTTTCTCAGCTTACTATTATTTAAAAAAAATAGAATTGATTTTTAATGTTTTAAAAGATTTTTAAAGTATTCAATTCTCCTGAACGGAAGCGAACCATGGATAATGAAAAAGGGAGATTGAAGCATAATTCATGCAGGATAAATGAGATTTCTCAGAGAAGTTAAAGGCTGATTAAAACATAGAACATGCCACAAAATTAGACCATATAAAAAATATATCCGAAGATATCCGAAAATAACTAGGTATACATAATGTAAATTAAAAGATAGAAAAATACAGAGAATTATGGAAGCACCATATTGAAAGAATGGATGAAGAAAGAATTCCACGAGTAGTGACGAAGTAACATCCGAGAGACGAAGAAATGTCGAAATACACAGGAAAGGATGGCCTTTGAAATGAGCAAGTTTCACTTTGCAAGTCAAGATGGATCAGTCACTAATGCCTAATTATCGAAAGAAAGAAGACGTATTTATGCGTAAAAAAGCCAACTGTAAACTAAGGGAAGCTATTTAAGTGGGTACACATTTAAAATATTCTTATGAAAAAAATTACAAATGAATCTAAAGTGGTTCCTAACACGGTCAGGGCTCAACTTTACTACCTCCCGGTCAGAGGCACTGCAGTGACCTCAGTTGATGCCATTAGCCATCTCTGCGGGTTTTTCGTGGAAAGGGTAAGTATTATTTTAAACTTCTCAAAATGTTCACCCAATATTTTCTTCATACCTTGAATGGTACTAGAAGAGGGAGATCAACAAATTTCCAATTCTTCCAACCTAACCAAGCAGCCCAGTGGGTATTATACCTTCACCAATCGATAGTTTTAACCTAAGAAACGCCATAATTCACACGAGGTGGATTTTCGCACTTTCCCCGCTTCGTGAATTGAACCTTAACATCACGGCTACACGCTAGCTGGATTTCTCCAACCACTCTGTGGAAAGGGAAAGTATTATTTTAAATGTCTCAAAATGTTCACCCAATATTTTCTTCATACCTTGAATGGTACTAGAAGAGAGAGATCAACAAATTTCCAATTCTTCCAACCTAACCAAGCAGCCCAGTGGGTATTATACCTTCACCAATCGATAGTTTCACCTAAGAAACGCAATAATTCACACGAGGTCGATCACCCGCGCTTTCCCTGCCTTGTGAATGCAACCTCAACACCACGGCTACACGCTAGCTGGATTTCTCCAAGCACTCTGTGGAAAGGGTGAGTATTATTTTAAACTTCTCAAAATGTCCACCCAATATTTTCTTAATACTTTGAATAGTGTTAGAAGAGGGAGATCAACAAATGTCCAATTCTACCAACATAACCAACCAGCCCCCTGTGTATTATACCTTCACCAATCGATAGTTTCACCTAAGAAACGCAATAATTCACACGAGGTCGATCACCCGCGCTTTCCCCGCCTCGCGAGTGCAACCTCAACACCACGGCTACACGCTAACTGGCTTCCTCCAAGCACTCTGTGGAAAGGGTGAGTATTATTTTAAACTTCTCAAAATGTTCACCCAATATTTTCTTAATACTTTGAATAGTGTTAGAAGAGGGAGATCAACAAATATCCAATTCTACCAACAAAACCAACCAGCCCCCTGTGTATTATACCTTCACCAATCGATAGTTTCACCTAAGAAACGCAATAATTCACACGAGGTCGATCACCCGCGCTTTCCCTGCCTCGCGAGTGCAACCTCAACACCACGGCTACACGCTAACTGGCTTCCTCCAAGCACTCTGTGGAAAGGGTGAGTATTATTTTAAACTTCTCAAAATGTTCACCCAATATTTTCTTAATACTTTGAATAGTGTTAGAAGAGGGAGATCAACAAATGTCCAATTCTACCAACATAACCAACCAGCCCCCTGTGTATTATACCTTCACCAATCGATAGTTTCACCTAAGAAACGCAATAATTCACACGAGGTCGATCACCCGCGCTTTCCCCGCCTCGCGAGTGCAACCTCAACACCACGGCTACACGCTAACTGGCTTCCTCCAAGCACTCTGTGGAAAGGGTGAGTATTATTTTAAACTTCTCAAAATGTTCACCCAATATTTTCTTAATACTTTGAATAGTGTTAGAAGAGGGAGATCAACAAATGTCCAATTCTACCAACATAACCAACCAGCCCCCTGTGTATTATACCTTCACCAATCGATAGTTTCACCTAAGAAACGCAATAATTCACACGAGGTCGATCACCCGCGCTTTCCCCGCCTCGCGAGTGCAACCTCAACACCACGGCTACACGCTAACTGGCTTCCTCCAAGCACTCTGTGGAAAGGGTGAGTATTATTTTAAACTTCTCAAAATGTTCACCCAATATTTTCTTAATACTTTGAATAGTGTTAGAAGAGGGAGATCAACAAATGTCCAATTCTACCAACATAACCAACCAGCCCCCTGTGTATTATACCTTCACCAATCGATAGTTTCACCTAAGAAACGCAATAATTCACACGAGGTCGATCACCCGCGCTTTCCCCGCCTCGCGAGTGCAACCTCAACACCACGGCTACACGCTAACTGGCTTCCTCCAAGCACTCTGTGGAAAGGGTGAGTATTATTTTAAACTTCTCAAAATGTTCACCCAATATTTTCTTAATACTTTGAATAGTGTTAGAAGAGGGAGATCAACAAATATCCAATTCTACCAACAAAACCAACCAGCCCCCTGTGTATTATACCTTCACCAATCGATAGTTTCACCTAAGAAACGCAATAATTCACACGAGGTCGATCACCCGCGCTTTCCCTGCCTCGCGAGTGCAACCTCAACACCACGGCTACACGCTAACTGGCTTCCTCCAAGCACTCTGTGGAAAGGGTGAGTATTATTTTAAACTTCTCAAAATGTTCACCCAATATTTTCTTAATACTTTGAATAGTGTTAGAAGAGGGAGATCAACAAATTTCCAATTCTGTCACCCTAACCAACCAGCCCAGTGTGAATTATACCTTCACCAATCGATAGTTTCACCTAAGAAACGCAATAATTCACACGAGGTCGATCACCCGCGCTTTCCCCGCCTCGCGAGTGCAACCTCAACTCCGCGGCGACACGCTAGCTGGATTCCTCCAAGCACTCTGTGGAAAGGGTGAGTATTATTTTAAACTTCTCAAAATGTTCACCCAATATTTTCTTAATACTTTGAATAGTGTTAGAAGAGGGAGATCAACAAATGTCCAATTCTACCAACAAAACCAACCAGCCCCCTGTGTATTATACCTTCACCAATCGATAGTTTCACCTAAGAAACGCAATAATTCACACGAGGTCGATCACCCGCGCTTTCCCCGCCTCGCGAGTGCAACCTCAACACCACGGCTACACGCTAACTGGCTTCCTCCAAGCACTCTGTGGAAAGGGTGAGTATTATTTTAAACTTCTCAAAATGTTCACCCAATATTTTCTTAATACTTTGAATAGTGTTAGAAGAGGGAGATCAACAAATGTCCAATTCTACCAACATAACCAACCAGCCCCCTGTGTATTATACCTTCACCAATTGATAGTTTCACCTAAGAAACGCAATAATTCACACGAGGTCGATCACCCGCGCTTTCCCCCGCCTCGCGAGTGCAACCTCAACACCACGGCTACACGCTAACTGGCTTCCTCCAAGCACTCTGTGGAAAGGGTGAGTATTATTTTAAACTTCTCAAAATGTCCACCCAATATTTTCTTAATACTTTGAATAGTGTTAGAAGAGGGAGATCAACAAATGTCCAATTCTACCAACATAACCAACCAGCCCCCTGTGTATTATACCTTCACCAATCGATAGTTTCACCTAAGAAACGCAATAATTCACACGAGGTCGATCACCCGCGCTTTCCCCGCCTCGCGAGTGCAACCTCAACACCACGGCTACACGCTAACAAGCTTCCTCCAAGCATTCTGCGGAAAGCGTAAGTATTATTTTAAACTTCTCAAAATGTTCACCCAATATTTTTTTAATACTTTGAATAGTGTTAGAAGAGGGAGATCAACAAATTTCCAATTCTGCCAACATAACCAACCAGTCCAGTGGGAATTATACCTTCACCAATCAATAGTTTCACCTAAGAAACGCAATAATTCACACAAGGTCGATCACCCGCGCTTTCCCTGCCTCGCGAGTGCAACCTCAACTCCGCGGCGACACGCGGCGGGCTTCCCTCGCCACGGCCGACGTTTCGCCGACGCGACGCGACGCGTCACGAATTATTCCGCCAGAAGCGTCGCCGCCCCCAGCGGCTGCGGTGGCGGCGCAGGCGTCGGCCCCGTGTTCCAGTCACCGCCGCGCGCCGCCCGAAAGACACGCCCCCTCACACCGAGGGAAGGAGGGAAGAGGCGAAATCCCTGGCCGGGAGCGACGCTACTGCGTTGTTGGACCGGGGGATACAGCGTAGATGTAGTTGCATTACATCCCACCCCCCACACACACGAACGCCGCCACCTCCTCCAACACCACATCCACCACCAGCACCACCACCACATCCAAAACCCCATCCACCACCACCACCACATCCAAAACCCCATCCACCCCCACCACCACATCGAAAACACATCCACCATCATCACCACTATCACCACATCCAACCCACCCTCACCCCCACATTCACCACCACCATCCCCACATCAACCACCACCACATCCACCACCAGCAGCATCACCACCACATCCACCACCAGCACCTTCACCACCAGCACCACTACCTCGCCCACTACCAACGCCACATCCACCAACGCACCACCATATCAAAAATCACATCCACCATCATCCCCACTATCACCACATCCACCCCACCCTCACCCTCACATTCTCCACTCACCACACCCACCACGACCACCACCACTATCCCCACATTCACCACCACCATCACCACATCCACCATCACACCCACCACCATCACCACATCTACTATCGCCATCACCACCGTAATTGCACCCAAATTCTGAGTTTACCGAGTGTTTCAAGAGGCAAAATAAGATTTATACAGTAATTATACAGTAATACAGTAGTAGTATGAAAATATTAGGGAAAAACTGCATGCCGGAGGAATTGGAAGCAAAATAACTCAACATAAAATAACTGGTATCAACACACACAAAGGATGGATAACTCAAGACTTCCTAAATTAGCTTTACTCTATCAACCGCTTGGAAGAAGAGACGTGGGTTGACCCAAAAGACGATGAAAGGAAAACTTGTGAAGATAGAACAGGCTCAAGCCTAATCCATGAAGTGCAGAAGAAGAAGAAAATAGTGCTGAAAAAACCGCAACTCATTTTGTCACAGTTGTTATAAGCAATATAATCATGATAATACACCGCTTGGTTTGCAAATCTCGAGTGAGTTATGAAGGTAATGGTATCAGAAACATCATATAATCTACATCAAATATATGATTATCATATTTTGAGAGCATATTTGATTAGGAAAATAGAGAATGTCCATTTTCTTTCGGTGATGCGGTTTCTATGAGCACTGTATTTCTCACCACACTACGGACTTACATAGTAAAGAGAAAATAATGAAATACTGCAGCAAAAAGCAGCATTTTTTTTAGAGAAAAACTCGTTCTGTTGGAACCCTGTATCTATTGATTGACTTGTGATTTCGGGCGTGTCAATGGCTAAGGCCATTAGCCCGGTAAATGAAGTGCATTTTTCATCTTGCACACTGTGTGCTTATATTATCAGAGGTTGGTAATAACTACAACTAAATACAAATTATCCACTATCTCAGATAACTAGACCCTTTAACTTAAATTAAAAATAATGAGAATAATATTATACATAATAATTTATATAGAGAAAAATAAAATTTGTAAATAAGAGTCTCAGAACCATTCAGTTGGCAATTACGAACCAAGACATCGCTGTTCCTGTTTGCGGGAGCAACTAACTGTACAAAATGGCATAAAATTGTAACACATGTCACTTAGCATACTTGCAATTACAGGTAATTAGTTTGTTATTGTTATCTTTGCTTTGTTTTTGTAGCAAAATGTGGTTTCAATACGTCTGTTCTCTTACATAATGACAGATCGTGTTAACCAATTGCACTACTTGCAATGCAATATCTGCTATTGCAATAACTACCCTTGCCTTGTTATTGTATGTTTATAGCCCTGAAGCAGTCCAAATAAATGGCCGAAACGTTGGCATTGTAATAATAACCGAGTTTTATTGACCTACCCATATGATTATCCCTATTATATGCTCGTACTTTATTTAAAAAATACCTTCAATTACAAATTTTTCATTTTTAAATTAATAACATATAATTCTAAATTATAATTTTTAGAATTTATTATGAACTTTGAATTGTCCATTGGAAGTTCATCAATATATCAATATGGAATTATTTTATTTATGACTAAATTTTCACCTTAAATTAAATTTCTAAACCATCTTAGAAACACCCAATACATTAATTGTATAGAAGGCCATGGAAATGGGTCGTAAACATAATATGGTTGAAAGAAACTATTTTTAACATCCTCTAACCCTAAGAAGGTTAAACTTACAGTATTCTGAGAACGAGGGTAAAAACCATGTTGCAATATTTCAAAAAGACATTAACTACAAACTTACAATACACAATACCAAATTTTGCATTATGGCTTAAATTTATACAGAGTGGAACAACTAAGTGTTAACACCACTTGTATCGCCTCAACCGTGCAAGATACGAAGATGTCTTTTGAACAGTTGATTGCATAAACAGAGACTACTTGACTATAGCATACTTCGTACATACGAAGATATAAGGCCAACTTTGTTCTTTTAAATGGAAACATACGCAACATTTTAGCATATCGTAATGGGCATTTTCAAACATGTGTACATCTTCGTATTTAAGTGAATCGTTTTTTAGAAACTGATATGTTTTTGTAACGTATTTTTCAACTGAAGGGGCGATTTTCAATTCCACCTGTCGATTTTGTTAACTAAATGGGGAACTTCACAAGTTCACTCTTCAGATAAACGCGCTCGTATATTTTAGCACGAAAGCAACTACTTTCTTTGATACTAATTTTTATGAAAGGTGACTTACGTCTTGTACGATACACGTGGTAAAAGATGTGGTATTTTGCTGTTAGGATTGCGACATGAGACCCATCGGCCCCCTGTCGTAAAATTTCCTACTCGCAAAATCAAGCAACATGTTTACTACTTGTGTCATAAATAACTATAATCTGATAATAGCTAATAGAAGGCCATGGACCACACGAATTATTATTACGCAGCTAACCTATGATTCGAAATATTCGACTTTAAATAAAGTAGATAAATAGCATCAGACAATATTAATATTCACAATCAGTTTAACTTAAAAGAAATATTTGGGGGTGAGAAATCACCCCACACAGTCCTCAGAGGGTTAATTCTTCCACAGCAGCTGTCTCGCCAACCAACGCCACGGCCTACTGAACGCATCAGCGCGGCCTCCTCCCAACACACGTTCACGCAACTCGACCGCGAGGGCCCACGAGCCGGCCTGGGCGGGCGGGCGGTGAAAATACCGCGACACACACCGTTTTAACCTCGACGGGGCGGAAAAAAAAGAGAGAGCGCGGGGAGGGAGGGGTGGAGGGTCACGGGGTGGGGGTGGGGGGCAGATGAGGACACCGCCAGCGACTGCCCTCCCCCTCCTCCCGGCAGAGCACGGCACTCGGAAACCGAAAACACCGCGGTTACACGCCCGGCTATGAAAATTAAATGGTTCAAACATGTAGTCGCTCGGCGACGTGGACACCGGGGCAGCCCCCGGTCTCCGCTCTCTCACCGGTCGGACGGAGGGGGAGGGGAGCGGAGAGGGGCGGGGCGGCGCCGTCCCACCCCGCCCCGCGTCACCCCGCACCCCCGCGCCACGCCCCGCACCCCGTGGTAATTTAGAGCCGCGCGCACAGGTGGCTTCACTGAGCCAAGCTTGCCGATTATTTTTTTACATCGCCACTGACCATTACACGTCTCTTTCTCTCTCTTCCACTCCCCCCGCCTTCCTGCCTCGCTCTGTCTCACTTGCTCGCGTGCGCGTTGGCCGTTCTCTGTCGCTTTCTGCGCTGTCACGCGCCCCGCCCCCCCTGTTGGGTATCGCTGTCTCGCTCTCTCCCCTTAATTTCATCCCTCGACGCATTCTCCCCCTCCCCCTCCTCACTTCACGTTCCCACGCAGATGTCCACTTTGTTTCGTTCCCTCTCGGTTGGGCCTGGCGAGTCCTCACACACACGCTCATTCACACACACACACACTCGTACTAACACATGTGTGGTCCACCCTCCGACACTTTTCTGTTGCCCACCGCTGCCTAACACACACACACACACACACACAACCTCTCTCACGTGAAACGAGAGAAGGGTGGACCCACTCTAACTGTGTGTGTGTGTGTTTGTCTGTGTGCGCTCTCCCTAGCTGTGCGAGGGGAAAGGTAGCTTGTCCGACATAAAAATTGCTACTTATCCCAAACCCTAACGACATATTAAAAATAAATTCAAACATAACCTACAGCTCACCGACGCTGTGTTATTTACGCCGAACAGCCAGCAAGCGACGGTAGAGCAGGAGGGCGGAGAGGGGGGGGTAAATAGTAGTAGCGAGGGGGGGGGGATGAAAAAAGCTGTTCCGGCGAAGGTCTGCTCTCGCCGTGATTATCCAGCCAAGAGACGAGGAGGGAAGGGGGGGGAAAGGTAGCGCTTTTTCAAACCCTGGCCAATTACACTAAATGACGCTGGAAAAAAAAAGTTTCCCGCGTGTGTTTGTGTGTGTGTGTGTGTGTGTGTGTGTTCGTAACGGGAAGCACATACGCGCGCGAGGCGAGGGGAAAAGAGAAACCCCGATTTCGGGCTTGCTAAATGGGGTTTTGGTGGGTCGGCTTTGGGGCGGGGGGGAGAAGAGGAGGTGGGGAGGGGTTCCTGCAAACGTACTTAATGCACCTTGTGATGGTCCCGTGCGGGCACTTAGTTCTGTTTGAGAGCGGTGCGCCGCGATGTAGTTCGTACGGGGGCGTGTGTCATGAGAGGAGGCAAAAGGGTGTTTTTTTTCTTTAAGCCCTCGTGTTTGCTCGGGTGAGGAAAAAATCGAGGAATCATGGAGATGGGTTAGACGAGGAGATTAACGTGAAATGAAATGTTTGAATGGGAAGCCTTAAAACGACATTAAGAGAGATTTTCGAATGTGCTACTTTCTTCGAAGAATACTTCACGGTTACTAAATAAAGAAACAAATTGAGTTTGTTATATTATACGTACATATTAATATGTATACGTTAATGTTAACAATACATGAATTTATTAATTTTTACACATGTAAATACTAGAGCGATGATTCAAATTATTAAAAGTTATGTTCTGGCGGCTTGCTCAGGTCGACAATTAGAGGAGTTATAGAGCTAGGTTAGACTAGGAGATCAACGTAAAATGAAGATTTAAATGATAAACTTCACTCTATAATGGGCAACATTCACTGAAGCATATTTCACTATAGCTAAATTAAGAAATAATACAATTATAAACTAATCATTAACAGAATATCAATATGTTAAGGGGGAAATTAGTTTAATTCATTTACACAATAGCGTGTTACACTATAGTTCAGAGTGTAACTCACTTAATTGTGTAACAGTGTATTCACAAAAATGCAATGAGTTACGCTTAGTATTCATTTACACAGAAATAGTGTTGACTAAATAAATCATTGCGAGTTCTATGAATCTTATTTACGTGTCTCGTCTTTATTCGATTCGAACATTGTGAGATTGTAGAGCTAGCCTAGACGAGAAGATTAGCATGAAATGGTGGACGACGAGATCACGGAAAAAAAGGAATGGCAATGCAATACCAGCACAATAGTAGCAGGATGGCAGAAGAGTGACAGAGGGATGGCAACTGGATTGCAGAGGTACGGCGGAGGGATGGCAGTTGGATGTCAACAGGATGGCAGAGGGATTGTAGAGAGATGACAAAAATAATGACAAAAGGGACGGCACAAAAAAATGCAAGTTAACAGCGGGATGGCATCGGGAGGGCAGCTAGATAGCCGCGGCATGTCAGCAGCACGACAAGGGGATGGCAGCCAGCGAGAGGATGGATGAGATAAAAGGATGGAAGCTGGCGGACATGTGGAGAAGTGGGTGAGTGGAGAAGAGGGCGAGTGCGTGAGTGAAGAAGAGGGTGAGTGGGTGAGTGGAGAAGAGGGCGAGTGGGTGAGTGAAGAAGAGGACGAGTGGGTGAGTGAAGAAGAGGGCGAGTGGGTGAGTGGAGAAGAGGGCGAGTGGGTGAGTGGAGAAGAGGGCGAGTGGGTGAGTGAAGAAGAGGGCGAGTGAGTGAGTGAAGAAGAGTGCGATTGGTTGAGTGGAGAAGAGGCGAGTGAAGAAGAGGGCGAGTGAAGAAGAGGGCGAGTGAGTGAGTGAGTGAAGAAGAGGGTGAGTAGGTGAGTGGAGAAGAGGGCGAGTGGGTGAGAAGAGAAGAAGGCGAGTGGGTGAAAAGAGGGCAAGTGGGTGAGTAGAGAACAGGGTGAGTGGGCGAGCGACGAGTGGGCAGCACGACGAATGGATAGGCGGGCGGGCGGGCGGGCGGGCGGGCGGGCAGGGCCAGTGGCGGGCCCTGGAGCGGGCGGTCGTAGGCGGATAAGCGGGGCGCCTGATCCTTGGGACGGTCATCCGCTGCCGCGCGCCCTGACGCGTACTAATGGCCGCCATCCGAGCTAATTGTGAGCCAAAGCGGATTGCAGCGCCGCCGCCGGCCCGCGACGGCATTAAGGGCGAGCGCCGCGCTCCCCTCGGCCGCGCCAAGGACTCCCAAGCCCCTGCGCAGCAACGCACCCACGCCTGGACACTACGAACATCTTACGGATCCTTCATTGATTGATTGATTGTTCGTGATTCCGGCGCGTCAACTATAGAGGTCATTATCCCCGACGCGTAGTGTGTGTTTTTCCTCGGGAGGTGGCGGTGATGTTTACCCCGCTGGATGGCGAGATCCGACGCCGATTCTACCGTCGTCTAGTGGGTTTTTCCCCTCACCCAGGTATCTCCCACCAGCGGGGCACCGCCCCAGCCGGGACAAGCTTTAAGCTTCCCGACCGGTCTCCTGGCATGTGTTGTAGTGTAGGACGTGTGTGTGTGTGTAAGGGGGTGAGGATAGGAGAAGGAAGAGATAGGAAAGATCGCGCGCTGTCGGCGGCCAGTTTCTTAAGGTACTGCTCCGGCATTTACCTGGTGTTGAGCGGAGAAACCACGGAAAACTACCGATGAGAGCAGCCGGCCGCTAGAATTCTCCTCCAGACAGCGACTGAATTCGACCTAGCTGACAAGCTAGTGTCGGGACTCGAACCTAGGACCTCCCGGTCAGAGGGACCGCTGTGACATCGGTTGATGCACTGAGCCATCTCTCCCGGTACGGATACTCGAGGGATTGTTTTTAGTACCTCCCCAAAGATATTTAAGGGTCACAGAACAATGATTGCCGAGTAAAGAGACTCAGGACGTAGCGCGCTGTCTTCGTATTCGGGGATTTCAATCCCCGAACCGGCCATTCTGGCCGGGGTTGTTGTGGTTTCCCTCGGTCATCCAGGCGAATGCTAGACGGTTCTACTGAAGGCTAGGAGAAACGAACGTTGCTAGCCAAATTCGTAAACTACGTGAAGTAAGGAACGTCAAGCGAATTCGAGACATCTCAGGTTCCTGGTTGGGAACTCGAGATGTCTCGAACTAGGAACCTGGGGATAGAATGGGAACGAGGTCAACTGTCTTTAACGAGATATTACTGGCTAAATACAAATGCAAACAGCAATGACTTATTGAAACATTGATTAATATTACCGACTACCTCAACTGCAAATTCCTCTCGGTGTTGTGCACGTTTTTTTCGCGATAGATATTTTTTCGAAAATACAGGATTCGACGAAAATGTAACCTGCATCAATATTTTACGATTCTTTTATATGAGAAGAAAATTACCATTCTTTGATAGAGGAAGTGTAAAGAAAAAGTTGGATACCCTTCTCAAAAATAATTGATTTTCAAAATCGCTTAAATTTACGTAAAAACTATCAAAAAATGTACGTTACCTTCTTTCAAGCTCTATCTTAGAAAAACAGATTCATCAAGAAAAACATTTCTGTCTTCAATATTGTAGTTGTAGGAAGATGCCGAAAAGATTTTAACTTTTTAAATTTTTTGGAAAATAAGGTATTTCAACGAAAATGAGACCTACGATATTTTTAAGCGTTCTGTATGCTATCCGAAAACAAAATTTAATAAAAAGATAGCCAGTTCTGAGAAAAATTGAAAATGATGAGGATTCATGTAAAGTATCCCTCAAATCAAATTATCCTTTGCAAACTCGCAGAGCAGTGAGTTCGTTTTAAATCGGTCTGAAAATATCAATTTTGGAGAAAATCCGCTGAATTGTTCTACGCGCTAGCGTTGACCACAGACAAACGTTTTTTCCGTGAATCAAGTTTTTGATAACAAGGGTCCACAAAACGGATTATGATTACACAAAATCTAGGAGGAAATAATTCACTATTCGTATATACTGAAATAACATTCCTGCACTTTTTCGTTTTTTACAGCTCCTAAGTACAGGTTTTTATGTCGAAAAATCACCCGATTGCGGTACAAAGCAATGTTATTTTTACAATAATAATCCTTCCCACCAACCGGTATTTTTTAATTTTTATTCATGGAATTTAAGACTAACGGTGATTGAAAACGTGTTTTCAAAAGAGCTCACCGTAGGACTACAACTGAAAAAATGTCACACTTAAAAATA
This sequence comes from Acheta domesticus, assembly GCA_031308135.1. Lineage (NCBI taxonomy): Eukaryota > Metazoa > Arthropoda > Insecta > Orthoptera > Gryllidae > Acheta > Acheta domesticus. The sequence continues at coordinate 16,033,060 of JAHLJT010002630.1, forward strand.
ATATTTGAATTAAGAACAGACTTTCAACAAGATGGGTAGATAAATAACATTCATACCACTAATAGTACAGCTCATGCATTGATGTACGTCAGCGTACAGTGTTTCTACTGTGAACAGTGTCTCAGTGCCAAGTGCTGTGAGAAAACAACAGTAATTAATAGGGAGTGGATTTCCATGATTTTGCATATTTTTGTCCGTTGCTTTAGAGCATAGCTGACTGAAATTTTTGACATTTGGTTAGAATTGAATGCTATTTGGATTAATATCTTTATATTTGGCCGATTTTTTCTGATAAAATACGTGTGCAAATTTAGAAAATTGCAGTAAGTAAAATGTAGAAATGCAACAGGACATGCAATGTACTCAAATTGAATTTCAATTTAATAAATTCTTATGTGATTATGTTATGAAAGTACAAAAACATACAAGCGAGAAGTTTCTCGCTGAAATATCTGCTTGTTTAATTCCAGTCATTTAAACATTCCCTTCTTACAGAGATCTCGTTTGACACGAAAGAAAAAAAACTTTGAGTCAAAGGAAATTTAGATAAAATGAATTCAGTTACATGAATCAATAACATCTGAGGTCATCAAATATAATACAGTAGAGTAAGAACATTTTAAAGAAATTCAAATTCTTTATACACAAAACCCAAATAATCCTTTAATCACAGCATCATTGTAAACTTTTTCCTTTCAGTACTTGAGCATATTAATTCTATCGCAATTGTTCATAAGTTTTTTCATACACACTTTCCACTAGTCGAAAGGCAAAATCAACACCTGTGATTATGAAGGGTTGGTAGAACCCATATAATATCAACACTTTAATTTTCCCAAGTTCTGTTTACACTCATATTAAATCCAAACAAAAACCAACAACCACATTACAACCCAATTTATCTTTAAACCTCTCTCTGCTATAGTCTATTATTATTATAAAACTTGGTTACAATTGTTCGCTAAAATCATGAAATTATGATATACGAGGTTCGTGGCAACTAAAAGATTGCTAGAATAATTTCATGCGAAATTTCTTCCCTTCTCTAATTCGTATACTTGCAGTAGTTCCTTCTAGAAACACAATCATTAATCTAATATTGAAGGAAGTGCCCTTTCTCGGCACTGGACCTTGCTATCGTGTCACTGCCTGGAACTAACAGAGCACTGACGTGGAGAAAGAAACTACCGACGTAACCTAATAGACTTCTTCAGCTGCGTATATTTTCGCCCCAATGTTCATAGAAAAAGGATATTTTTATTCACAAGCATTCTTCTGCAGCTCTCAAGATCAGGGCACGATAATTCTATTACACACCGGTGTACTGCGGCTTGCCTATACTGACGTCACAAAACGGCGCAAGATTTCCAAGAGTTTAATGTGGCCAGTTATAATTCTTATATCACAGTGTTGATAAACCTGATTTTCATTTTATGAATACTTCTCCATTGATAATAAAGCTTAGGAATACATTGCTGTGTAAGACATCCTTCAATTGAGCAATGCGCTTCATTCAATTCACAATAATCCATGAAACTCAATTCAATTCAAAGTAATCCATTGGATAGCTTCATTCAATGATTTGAAAAATGTTTTCATGATGTTGCTTTTTCTTCAAAATAGAGTACACGCAGCAATCTTCAAACAATACTTCTAGCCAATTTTATGATGACTTAAGTGATCGAAAAGTACATCGAGTTAAAAAACCAAAACATCGTGAAAATGCATTCCATTTCATTCTATAATAATCCCCAACATTAGTTTACTGCGATCTGGAAGTAGTCGCAATAGCAACCTTTCCCCGCACTAAAAGTTGTTTTAGCGACAAGATCCTTCCCTTTAACCCGACCAACATGGCGGCAACTGCAGGCTTCTCGTCGGGGACGACAAAGGAGGTGGAGACGGCAATAGGGAGGGCAACGGCAAGGCGACGGCAGTGCTAACGTTCTGGAATAGTTGAAGCAAAGGAAACCGAGGCGAAGCACATAGGAACTGTGCTGACGACAGTCAAGTGCTTGTGAGGTCTCGTAAGAACGGAAAAGGAATGGGATTAAAAATTCAAAGTGCTGGTAAGGTTCCTTTCCTGGGTCGGTTTCTTGTTTTATTGTATATTGTTTTACTGCTAATTTACATAAATGACTATCATGCCTTGAAGTTTTGTAAAATATATGGAAATCTGAGTCGATTGACTGTTTTAACATTTCACATATTCCATGTCCTTTCTTCACATTTTATCGTTTCATTACGTGTATTTTAGATTACTTTTGAAACAAGTTGATTTTTTTTCATTAATAGAACTGGGATATTATGTCTCCCAGTTCAATAAAATTATTTTTTCTTCTTTTTTTACGCGTTACAACTATATCGGGAACCCTTTCTTTATATGATAGCGTTATTGAACAGTCATGCAAACAAATTTTCCAACTCTAAGATATTTTAACTGAAGATCTAGTTTCACTGTTATGCCTTTAAGTTGTTTTCCCTCTGTTCGGTTTAATTTACGATCGAATCCTTATAGTTTTGTTTGTACTTTGCGGCACTTTACACAAACGATAAGGTTCACAAAGTGAACTGCTCGAGAGACTAAAAAATAATATATAATCAAATAACTTTAAAAAAAATCTTTTGCGTTATCAGGGGTATCAAAACGTATTATTACATTGAAAACTCGAAATCGCTTTTCATCACCAATACATAACTTTCCCTATACTACGTAAATTACACCGTATATACGTACGTAAACGAGAAAGTAAAATGGGAGGGTTCGATTGCTGAAAAAAAGATGGAATAGAGTCGATGAAAAATATATTTTAATCGTGGTGCTGGAGGCAAGTAGCATTGACTGCCACGAGATCAAATCAATCACTACCATGTGAAATTGACAGATATTCAAATTGACACAAGATAATGTAGGTGGAGAAGATTTTATACCTCGCATTTTAAGTATTCAACTATTCTAATATAGAAGGTGCATCTAACAGTATCCATTGCGTAAAACCGAAAGAATGTTAAATTTTACACTTTGTTACCATCATACTGAATCCTCGAAAACATTTACACTTGAGAGTAAACAAATACAAAATATGTATAAAAGCTTAAGGGACACTTAAGGGACCGACAACTTCATTCTCTTACAAACTTTTCGTAATATGGAAGAGATGTCATAATGATAATTTATAAGGTAAACTAATAAAACTCAAGGAATCTCTTCGCAGTAGGAAGATTACCGCCCATAAAGGATTCGTTATTCAGATATTTTATTTGATGACGTAAACTCCTAACATATTAAATTTTAAAATAATTGGTTGGTAAGACATACATTTGTGTATAAATTGACAAAAGAACACGTTTTACATTATAACACTTTTCATCACAGTGTATCGGTTGCGTATTGTGACATTTTAAGCCTTTGTTTTGTTGTCCATTTAATGTCAATAAAACAAAAGCAAACAAAAGACACTTAAAGACGATCACATTACAAAACCGAAATGAGGCGTGATATGTGATCTACTACGTGTTATTTTGTCTCATAATAAAAAGTGGTAAATTATAATTTAATTATCTTGAATTTTATTCAAACTATACTAATAACGCGATAGTACATAAATCCGACATCGATCGCATAAAATCCAAAACGAGATCCATTTCACGATCTGTAATCAGCCCCGCTCGTCGCAGACGCCCTCCCAGCCAGCCTTCCATTGCAGCTGCGAATGCATCTCGGGGCTCGGCACGAAGCTCCGATGGCTTCACCGGCGGCAGCACTGTAGGCGGGGAACCCCCCGTTTCCCCTCTCGCCATCCCACCCATCCCCGTAGTTCCGCCCCGCCGCGCCAGGTGTCGCACGAGGCGCCAATAAGACGGCGCACCGCGTGCGGTTGACAGCTCGCCATCCCTGCCTCCCTTCGCCTTCCGCCCCCCCTCTTCCGCCCCAGGGCTGCCACCCTCCGCTCCGGCGTGCCCTCGCCCCCCTCTCCGCCGCCCCGGCCGCTGTTCGCGGTCCCCCGCTGCGCCCACGTGCAACGCCCCGGCGTCTCACTTCTCTGGCGCCGCCACCCTCCATGTGTATTTACTTCATTTCCTCAACTCCGCAGGAGCGCCTCGTGCGTTAAAATGGCCCGATGCGATCAAGAGGTATTCGTAGAATACGCAGCACACATCGCAAAAAAACTGGATTATACATGTAATACCACATTTTATTGTATACAAGCCATTTTTTTAAAAAACAAATAGGGGTGAGAACTGAAGTTAAGTTAAAGGTTAGTTTCTTGCAATGAATCAAAATATTTTTTTTTTCAAAAATTGTTGCTATGCATCCACCCCGGCGTCACATTGAGAGGGAGGGACTTCATATATTGTCTCCTCAAAACGAATGCTAGAAATCTGTAAAATAGAACAGGGCGCTGCTCCACATATTTTGTGAGATTGAGTTTATTACCATTAAATAGGGTATAATTTCAAATATTATTATTTTAATGTAATATATGATGTAAATCTATACTTACTTATATGCAAATGTACTGTTTAAAAGTTTTAAAGTGTACTGGTTGATTTCATAAAAGTTCTAGTAAGACCTTCACTGTCTCAGAACGACGTCAATGTGAGATAGCCTTTTGTTCTACTGAGCCCTGCAATGTTGACAGATGATAGAGCCTCTTTTAAATTTTAGACCCTCTCCGTGCAAAACTTTATTTAAAATAATAAAATAAAATATTTGTAGTAGTGATAAGAACTTAATTCAAACTGAATATCAAAGAGAAAATTCTGAAGACTTAAGAATAAATAAACAACATTAGACTAACCAAAGACTGCAATATCCATTTTAATTTTCAATTAAGGTCCAAGAATGGATCACATTAAAATATGTATATTCACACTCATGTATACACGTATTTCTCCCGAACATGAGATTTGAAGTATGGTTTAAAATTACCAGTAAAGATTAAAGAATTTGGAGAATTAACTCATTATTATCATTTATTATTCTTGTAAATTAATTTCTTTCACCTACAGTTACAGTGCACATATGCATTTTACGTACTATTAAGTAGCAATTTTTAAGGTGAAAAAACATTTCGTAAAATCAGTTTGAGAAGAGTAAAATCAGTTTGAAATGAAACGTGTTTATTTTTCGGGTCGCTTTCACCACAGTCCCACCTCGAGCGTATCATCCGGAATACAAAACTAGCACACACAACAAAGACGATTAACAAGCACAATATCTACAAAATATATTTTTTGTTTATAAACCCTAGAGGGACAATTTAAGATAAAATCAATCTGCTAACTGCGAGTATTTGTACATGGAAAGGTAGTCACCCGGAAGGACTGCGAAGGCGTCAATCCCACTCGACCGCACGTGTGAGTTGCGGCTGGGGACGTTCACCACAGGCCAGTGTTCTCTCGGCCTCGTCCTCTCTCCTCCCCCCGTCCATGAGCACCATATTCACCCCTCTTGCTTCCCCCGCGCCTTTCCCCCTGTCCTTCGCACTCGCCCGTCCTCCCTCACCACACAGTCCTGCCTCGATCCCCGTCCTCGCACTCCCCTTCATAACCGACCTCCGTCCTCCCCCCCGACCCACCGTCGTTTCTTCACTCCGGCTCTCCCCAACCTCCTCCTCCCTCGACGCCCGAAAACCAACGATCAGAGCAGCCGGCCGCTAGAAATCTCTTTCTTTTGACCTAGCTATACAGCTTGTGTCGTAAAGCCTGCCGCCGTCGGGACTCGAACCCAGGACCTGCCGGTCAGTGCCACAGCAGAGACATCAGTTGATGCACTCGGACACATTTTGCCGGTGTTAGACAAACTAAATAATGTTTAATGTTGGTGCCTAGTGCATTTCATGTTGATCTAGCTCACAAGAATTAAAAGGTTAGAAATCTGTCATTCAACCGAAAAGGTAGTATACCTATCCCATGCTTCATGAAAAATAAAACTGACGTACTGAAGTGTGGAACGTAATAAGAGCTTCATTAATTAAATGAAAATTGATAATTGAAAGTCCTTCAAAGCTTGCAATTATCAAACTCTAAATGCAGTGTTTTTCGTATTCAATAATATAACAATTGTTTAAAAAAAATCTGTTTTGGATTCACCAAAGTTAAACCATATGTGAAATATATGAAGAATTGGTTTTGAGTTTACAAATTAAATACAAGAGTAAAGAACATATCTGTCTGTATGTTCAATTTTTTCGTAATTTTTAAAAGTGGAATGCGTGATCATTATTCCATAATCGTAATTGTATGCTACGATACAGTTATCAGATTTTTGCCAATGTTTCGGATAAGTACAGACGACTTCAGTTACAGTGAACTCTTGGATATAGCGAATAGTCCCTGGTCCCGTTTCACTTGCATTACAAACAAACACAAGCAGATTAGGTTTTAGTGAACTCTGAACTTCGACTATAGGAACTTGGGAAATGCACCGTCCTGGAAATTAATTCCTTCCTGAGAAAGAAATATGCCACGTCAGTGCCACAAATTCCAACACTAGGCTACTTGAAAAAAAAAATTCGTGAGCCGAAAGTCATCATCAAAGAAGTCTCCCCTGAGGAGGAAGGTAACGGGAACGGAATGGAGACCTTACTGAAGACCTTGTGCCACTGAATTTCACTGCAGAAACAAACGTCTTTTCCTGTGCGGGCTACAACTGGCGGCGGCGACGTGAGATTCCGCTGGACAAAGCGCGTGATGTTCTACGTAGGCTGATGTCACTGCAGTCCCTCTGACCGGGAGGTTCTAGGTTCGAGTCCCGACGGCGGCAGGAGTTTCGACACTAGCTTGTCAGCTAGGTCGAATTCAGTCGCTGTCTGGAGGAGAATTCTAGCGGCCGGCTGCTCTGATCGGTAGTTTTCCGTGGTTTCACCGATCAACACCAGGCGAATGCCAAAGCAGTACCCTAACAAACGGGCCACGGACCGCGCGCGATCTTTCCTTCCTCTTCCTTGTCCTATCCTCTCCCTCTTACAAACACACACTGACATGCACTACACTACCACACGTGCCGGGAGACCGGTTGGGAGCTTACAGCTTGTCCCGGCTGGGGCGGTGCCCCGCTGGTGGGAGATACTTGGTTGGGGGGAAAACCCCACTAGTCGACGGTAGGTCGGCGCCAGATCTCGCCATCCAGCGGGGAAAAGATCATCGCCACCTCCCGGGGAAAACACGCACTACACGTACGGGACTAATGATCTGAGCAGTTGACGCGCCCGGAAACACGAATCAATCAATGAATCCACGTAGGCGACAGGAACCGCGCGACTGCCACAGCTTTACAGCCTGGAAACATTACGTCGCGCCGCGCGGAAAAGCGATCAATTTAATTAGCCGCTTGCCTCCTTCGAAGAGTGGGACGGTCAGTTCACATACGCGGAGAATCCTGAGAAGAATAAATGTATGCGGTGGTAACTTACGTGTAAAAGTAGTCGTCAGTAGTAATGTCGAAGCGGAAGATGCTTACTTTGCAAGATAAGGCCGACTTTATCAGGTGTTAACTTACGTGTAAAAGTAGTTGTAAGTAGTAATGTCGAAGTAGAAGATGTTTACTTTGCAAGATAAGGCCGACTTTATCAGTGAAACTCAACGGGGGATTCCACATGCAGTCTATCGGAAATACAAACTATGCAAGTCTACTGTGAGTAATTTATTAAAAAACAAATTGTCGAATGCCTTAAATAAGAAGTCTTAAACAAAGAAAATTCAACCTTCGATCGTGATGATGACGCTGATCAGGTACCAACACAATGACTGCATTGAGAGAATGGGCAATGCAAAATCAAGTATGGAGGAAGCACATACTCTGAAAAAGGGATATAGGAAATTACTAATAAAAAATTAACGCAAATAATTGATTTGAATATCAAATAGATACTAACATTTTCAGTTGGTGCTGGTAATGCATTTTCTGTATTAATAAAATCATTGTGGAGAAATTTTACTTAATTTTAACATCATCGGGTATAGTGAATCTCCTGTGTGTCTGTCCTGTGTGTCTGAGACAGAATGGATTTTAGTAAATCATTTAACTCTCTCGAGTTGTTCAGATTGCCTCTAAAATATTACACAGTTTAAGTGGTTCTAGGAAAGATAGTGACGGCGGAGGATGTTACAGCACTTGAATTGGCTGTGATGGATGGTGGGCGGGAAGATGGTGCTAAAGACAACGAGCTATTATTAGTGGCTTTGGGCTGTTGTAGGAAAGTGTAATGCTGATGGCAAATAATGGGAGAAAGAGTTAGGTAAAAAGTAGGAAGAGGATAGACCAAAAGCGGACAGGATGTTAGGAGAGAGAACACGAGGCAGAGACAAGGGATAGAGAGTGGGGCAGAGAGAAGGGCAGAAAGCGTAGGAGAGAGAGGGGGACTGAGACCAAATCAGAGAGAAGAGCAGAGAGCGGAGCACAATGCGAGGCCGAGAACAAAGAAAATATAAGGATAGAAAGCGGAAGAAAACGAGAGGCTGAGACCAAAGCTGACAGCGGGGCAGAGAGCGAGGCAGAAAAAAAGGTGGAGAGCGGAGGAGAGAGCAAGGAAGAGTGAACTAGAGAACGGAAAGAGAGAGGGGGCAGAGAAAGTGGCATAAATTAGAAGTGAGAGTGAGATGGAGAGACCAATAACGGGGGCAGAGAGCCAGACAGGAAAGAGGCGGAGAGTAGAGTGGGAAGGAACAGAAAGAGAGCATCGCGAAAAACATCATGAAAGATAGTGAGGAAGAAAACTTGCGAGTAGACGAGACAGAAGACGGTTGGGAGAGAGTAAAAAGGGTCTGAGATAGAGGGTGGGTGTGAGAAAATAACAGGCGATCGGAAGAAGGATGCAAAAGGCAGCGAGGTGAACTTAAGATTAGGTGGGGAGGAGAACGCGGCGGTGTGGAAGCCAAGAGAGAGAGGGGGCATGGATAGTCGAAGAGGGAGAGAGACAGAGAAAGAGACGGAGAGAAAGAGACGGAGAGAAAGAGACGGAGAGAAAGACAGGAAGGGAGAGAGGGAAGGAGAGTGAGGGAGAGGGAGAGAGGGAAGGGGAGAGAGAGGGAGGAAGAAAGGGGGGAGAGGGGGAGAGAGAGGGAGAGAGGGGAAGGGAGAGAGGGAGAAAGGGGAGGGAGAGAGGGGGGAGAGGGGGGAGGGGAGGAAGAGAGGGGGAGGGGAGGGATGGAGGGGGAGGGGAGGGAGAGAGGGGGGAGGGAGATAGGGGGAGAGGGAGAGAGGGAGAGAGAGGGGGGGAAGAGAGGGGAAAGAGTGGGGGAGGGAGAGAGGGAAAGAGAGGGGGAATGGGAGTAAAGCAGAGAGCGGAGGAGAGAGCGATAAAGCGTGGCTGAGTGAGGAAGTAAGAAAGAAAAAGGGGAAGAGAGCGAAGGAGAGAGAGAGAGAGAAAACTGAGAGCGAAGCAGAGTGCGGAATAGAGAGAGAGGCAGAGAAAAGGACGTAAAGTGGAGGAGAGAGCGATGCAGCGGGCAGAAAGGGAGGCATAACGCGAGGAAGAGAGAGAAGCAGTGAGCGGAGAAGAGAATGAGAAAGCAAAGGCAGCGAGCGAGGATGAGAGAGGGCCATAGAACGGAGGAGAGAGGATCAGAGAGAGGAGGAGAGAGAGAGAGTCAGAATGGAGCATAGAGTGGAAGTGAGTGAGGGAAGGAGAGAGCTGCGAAGAAGAGAGCGGAGGAGAGAGAGAGTCAGAGAATGGAGGATAGAGTGGAAGTGCGTGAGGGAGGGAAGGAGAGAGCATGGAGTGGGGTGAGAGCCGCAGCGAGGGTGGCCGGAGCGGGCCGGCCGAGGCAGGGGCGTGGGGCGTGGGGCGCGGGGGCGTGCCTGGGCTGGATTGGGGCAATTGCGCCGGCGATGCCCGGGTCAGCTGCGTTCTGTCACCGACGCCGCCCTTCCTCCCGGGGGGGTGGCGGGGGGGGCGGGGCTGCGAGGGCGCGAAGCCGCGTCCAGGGAGAGAGCACGCACGTGCCCAGGAGCGAGATGATTCACTCCGCACGCGAGCGACAGCCGCACGACACGGCGCGCTAGCACTTATCTTCAAACGTGGGACGAGCGGTTAATTGAAAATTACAAGTACAAAGACACCCGGTCATCAGAGTTCTTAGGGGAATACATCAGCAAAATCGGAGAGATGTACGTATTACAAGTAAATAGTCTCTATACTTTGTAACCATGGATATATTATTGTTCTATAATATATTTCCAAAGATTTTCAGGTGATAGTCCGTAGATGTAGCATATATCTTCAAACGTGGAACGAGCGGTTACTTGAAAATTACAAGACAAAACTTAACTACACTTTGTAAATTATTCCTCTAAAGTGACGTAATTCTACCTGAATTTAGTTTATAACTTTGAAAGGATCAAAATGATATTTTTAGAATAAATATTTCTGAAAAAAAGATTGTAAATGGAATGTTCTCTTACCAAAATAATGACTATGTGAAAATAAAGATATGATACGAACTATGAAAATGCCATAAGTGCAAAAACCTGCGTGTTTTATGAACCAAAAAACTTCAAAAAGAGAATGGGTTTGTCATGTTGCAAAAATGCTCTTACAAGAAGTCTGTAAACGTCTTTCTTCCTTACCTACCAATCCACTAATAGACACACCCAACAACATATTTATCTACATACCAAACAATCTACCACTTCACATACCTCCCAATCACTAAACCAATCAATCAACCAACATTTATTTTTTTGAAACATACTGTTTGTGTATAAAAAGTATTATTTTTATACATTAGTCTAATACTGCAGAAACAATCAATTTTCACTTTGTGTGCAGTATTTTCATTTTATTTTCATATTTCGGAATAGGTATTCAGCAGAAAACTAAGCATTTTAATATTCTGTTATTACCATTATTTCTGAACGCAGTGTTATCAATTCAACATGAAAGAACACCAATTAAAAAAAAACAACACTGAATTGGGATGTGCATCTGAATTGCAGGTCAGTTAAAACAGCCCATTTATCTACAAGCCAACGTTATCTACAAAAAGTTTCACTGTAATTAGGTTTATAAAAGACATTAGCAGACAGTTGAAGTGTATTAACTGTCCTACTCTCAAGACATATCCTTCCAAAGTAAGGTCAAGAGTTCAAAGTATACAGCGTTTATTTTTCTCTTTTCCAAATCCAGTTGTGTCAACATACTGTATTAAAAATATGATTATACTAGCTTCAAAAGTAATAATCGAAAAAAACAAGTGTACCAAATATGTTTCCGTTTATAACTACTACACTATTTCCACATCTACACTGAGAAAATGCTACTCATCTCACTTCAAACCCTGTCGGACATCGATTCTTCCCAAACTCCGTCTCGTCCGCCTGTGCATTGCGTATTTCTCGGCAGGATTGTGCGTGGGCGATTTTCTAATGCTTCATTTTCTTAGCGGCCTTTTCACCATTAGATGACAAAGTTAAATTTTAAAAAATGGAGCCCTTTTTGGGAAAGAAATTGGAAATGTTGTTGATGCTTTATGCATCAAAACACCCGTTTCAAAACTCACATGACCTCTAGTTCTGTTAAATGGTTCCTGGAATATCAATTTTGGACAGAATCTGCTGAATAGTTTTGGCACACGCGTTAACCACGTTCAGACGACGGACAGACGGACAGGCTGACAGACGGACAGGCGGACAGGCGCGACAGACGGATGAACAGATAAACAGACGGAACAGACAGACGAACCTTTTGTCGTCAATCGATTTTTCGGTATCAAGGGTCCACAAAACATAGTATCTCAGTACACAAAGCGTTAGAGGAAGTAATTTACTCCATATAGGGAAAAATATTTGTCGATGGTTTTGTTACTAAGCCACTACGGGTCACTGTCCCGTAAGATTAGAGCATATTTTTGCTTGGGAGGTGAAGTGATCTTCCGTTGCTGGATGGTGAGGATCCGGTGCTGGCCCTATGGTCGGCTAGCGGGGTTTTCTCCAACCAGGCACTTCCCACCATTAAGAGTTAAGAGTTTTTCTGTCGAATATTAAACCGTTTTTTAGTGACGCAGTAAGAGCGAGACAGTACACTTCGCTATTCACTCTCGCCCGTTTTCAGCCACCGCTCCCCCCCCCCTCAAGGATCCACAAAGAAATGCTGTTGATGCTTTATGTATCAAAACACCCGTTTCAAACTCAGATGACCTCTAGTTCCGTTAAATGGTTCCTGGAATATCAATTTTGGAGAAAATCGGCTGAAAGGTTTGGCAAAAGCGTTAACCACGTTCGGGCAGACGGACAGGGGACAGACGGACAGGGGACAGACGGACAGGCGGACAGGCGGACAGGCGGACAGACAGGCGGACAGACAGGCGGACAGACAGGCGGACAGACAGGCGGACAGACAGGCGGACAGACAGGCGGACAGGCGGAAAGACGGACAGACGGACAGGCGGACAGGTGGCCTGGCGGACAAGCGGACAGGCGGACAGGCGGACAGACGGACAGACGGACAGGCGGAACAGACGGACGGATGAACAGATAAACAGGCAGACAGACAGGCAAGCAGACGAACCTTTTGTGGTCAATGGATTTTTCGGTAACAAGGATCCACAAAACATTGTATCTCAGTACACAAAGTGTTAGAGGAAGTAATTTACTACATATATATTTGTCAACATTTTTGTTGCTAAGGCTCCGCATTTAGAGATTTTCTGCCGAATATTATCCGGTTTCTTGGGACGAAGCAAGAACGAGAAAGTAAAAATTTTCATTCACTCTCGCACGTTTTCAGCCACCGCTCGCCCCCAAAGACGTCGCCTCCTCCGCCGGATCGTGCGTGGGCGCGCCGCCGCGGGCGGCGGGAAGGGCGCGGAGGGCGCGGCCGAGGGCGGATGTCCGGCGGGAGGGGGGGCGGGGCGGAACGGCAAAGGTCTCAGGAAAAGGGCGCATCCGGCGAAGCTGCCCTTTCCGCCGCCGCCGCGGCGCGCCCAACGCAAACTTTATTACGCCCCGCCCCACCCACCCGCCCGTGGGCGTGCGCGCGCCCGCCTCGTGGGCGACCGCGCCCGCCGCCAGGGGGCGCCTTCGCCCGGCCTCGCTTGTTGACACGCGGCGCCGCCGACGCCGAACCCTTTACGCCGTTGCGGGGGAGGTGGACAAAAGAATAGGACAAAGAAATAGGAAGGAATAGGACAAAGGAATAGGACAAAGAAATAGGACAAAGGAATATGACAAAGGACAAAGGAATAGGAAGGAATAGGACAAAGGAATAGGAAGGAATAGGACAAGGGAATAGGACAAAGGAATAGGAAGGAATGATTGTGCGCATTCCGTGTCCCGTACTGCTCCAACATTCGCCTGGTATTGATAGGAAAAACACGAAAAACTACCGAGCATATCAGCCGGCCACTAGAATTCTCCTCCAGGCAGCGAGGGCGTGGGACGGCCAGATGCGACTTTTGGTTTATAGAGTGACAGACAGCACGCTGGGCGCCATCTCACGTCGAATAAGATTGCTTGCTTTATTGATTCGTGTTTCCGGGCGCGTCAACTAATTTGGTCATTAGTCCCGTAATTGTAGTGCGTGTTTTTTCTTGGATGTAGTGATGATCTTTTCCCCACTGGATGGCGAGATCTGGCGCCAACCTACCGTCGATTAGCGGGGTTTTCCCCTCAACTAGGTATCTCCCACCAGCGGGGCACCGCCCCAGCCGGGACAAGCTGTAAGCTCCCGACCAGTCTCCCGACATGTGTGGTAGTGTAGTGCATGTTACTGTAAGTGTGTGTGTAAGAGGGGAGGATAGGACAAGGAAGAGGAAGGAATGATCGCGCGCGGTCCGTGGCCCGTTTGTTAGGGTACTGCTCCGGCATTGGTGGTGTCGGTGTTGATCGGAAAAAACCACGGAAAACTACCGATCAGAGCAGCAAGCCAATAGAATTCTCCTCCAGACAGCGACTGAATTCGACCTAGCTGACAAGCTAGTGTCGAAAATCCTGCCGCCGTCGGGGCTCGAACCTAGGACTTCACGGTCAGATCAGGTTCATGCACTGAGTCATCTCTCCCGGTCAATAAGATTGCAAACGTGGTAGTTTTTATTGATTGATTGATCGATTAGTGATTCCGTGCGTGAGAACTGCTAAGGTCAATGTTCCATAAGATTACTGCGTATTTTTGCTTGGGAGGTGAAGTGATCTTCCGTTGCTGGATGGTCAGATCCGGTGCTGGCCCTACCGTCGGCTAGCGGGGTTTTCCCCAACCAGGCACTTCCCACCAGCGGGCACCGCCCCAACCGGAACAACCTCTAAGCTTTCGGCCTCTCCCGGCATGTATGTAAGTGTAACTGTGTGTAAATAAGGGTTAGAATAGGACAAAGGAATGGAGGGAATGATTGCGCGCATTCCGTGTCCCGTACTGCTCCAACATTCGCCTGGTATTGATAGGAAAAAACACGAAAAACTACCGAGCAGATCAGGCGGCCACTAGAATTCTCATCCAAACTGCGGTTGAATTCGACTTATCTGAATAGTCTCGAAGATCATGCCACCGTTGGGGCTCGAACCTAGGAACTCCTGGTCAGAGACGCTGCAGTGGTATCAATTGATACCCTGAGTCATCTCTCCCGATATCTACGTGGTAGGTTCTGCAAGTTTCAGGCCTCAGTAATTTCTAATTTTGATAGAAAAAATTATGTTACTTTTCAACTTAATCATCCTTTACTCCAACTCACTTTTCACATTTGTATATTAACATTTGTGGGCCTTTGAAAAAAACTCAGAATTTTTATTCTCAAAGTGGTAAAAAACTGCTTCTTTCACCTCACGCTCGTCGGAAATATTCTTCCCGAAAAGTTTTTCTTCTGCTTTGATAAGTGGTAGACGTCGCTGGGTGCCCAATTTGAACTGTACTGTAAATGTTCCAACGTCTTGAAATCTAGTTCTTCACAACCTTCTTTGTAATCTGAATACTAGCCACAGGTGAATTGACGTGAGGACGGTTAACACAGTGAGATTTCACGCATCGCACTCAACTCTAATACCTTTCTTCACAAAACAGAAGGAGATTCCGCTGCAAAATTGTAGCATTATAACAAAGATAAGATAGTTTTGTCAATGATGAACAATATCTTTGTCAAGCCTAAAACGTATGGAACCGCCTACGTACAATGTTTGTGCACATGTGTAATCATAAGGCAGAAAAAACAACATTATTTCAAGAAATAAATTGCATGAACCTCCTGTACCTTTCTACAATCTGTCGGCCAAAAGCGGTTTGCTTCAGCTAGGCTCCTCTTTCGCGACCTTGCAAAAGACGGCTTTTCGTTACAGCGACGACAGCAAGAGTCTGCGGAAGTGATACAGACGGCAAAAAACGAGCATTTCTTCTTCAAATATGCTTCTAATTTACGAACGCTTAAAGTTGTCAAGCACAATACGGCGATTTGTGACGGATATTGGCCTCATGAGAAGGGTATTTATGAGAGTTTGCATGGAAGGCTTATACTCGTATAAGAGCAGTTGCAAAAATCCTGCAACTCCTAATCTAGTGAGTTTAATTTTAAAATATGTGATGATGTTGTCGGTCACCACATCTCTTGGTTTCAGTTTGATGCGAGGAAAGTCAGGACATCCTAATATACTCATACTGTATGATTACCATCTTCGTTAGATATAAATGCTTGTTCATATGGGGGTTCATATGCTTCTTCGGGAAATTGCCATTTTTCTCTACATAAGTACACTTGCCTTGTCATCTGCATGTCCACTGATCTCATTTACTAGCTCAGCGATTATAGTTTACCTAGCCATCTTCTTTTCCACTGGCCCACCCTTTCGTTCACTGCCCATCCTTTGGATCACCTGCCCATCCTTTGGATCACCTGCCCATCCTTTGGATCACCTGCCCATCCTTTGGATCACCTGCCCATCCTTTGGATCACCTGCCCATCCTTTGGATCACCTGCCCATCCTTTGGATCACCTGCCCATCCTTTGAATCACCTGTCCATTCCTTAAGCTCACCTAAAGGACAGTCACACTTCCTTAGCTCGACTAAACATCCTTAAGCTCACCTACCCCAATTTGTAGCTCATCTGTCCATCTTTTTTCCTCTCCTTCACCTGTGCAAATTGATTTACGAGTTTTCGGTGGGTGAAAATTTGCAATGACCTTTATTTTATGAAGAAACAAAAGGTCTATGGTGCTAGAATTCAGTTGAACCCAAGAAAATATACACACATATAGAGATGAAAAAAATGGATTGGTTCTGTTAGAAGGTGTAAAATACTGGACCGTAATGAAGACAATAAGGCAAAGAAGAATACTTTATGACAAGTGTAAATATATAAATACAAATTAAACAATTTATATATTAAGTCTTTGTTATTTCGATTGGTTCATTGGTTGACAATACAAGAGTCACTTTATCAATTGAATAATTAATTAAATAAATAATAGTACATTATATAACGATGCTGTAATGATGGGTATAAATAACGAGTATCATAAACGTCACACAAGTGTCTTAATATCCATTACATCGACTTACTTACGATACTTTTTCAACAATTTTGTAAGTTTAACTTTTAAATTGAATTGCTTCGTGGCAGTAGACATAGCAGGAATTCAGACAGCTCCCCAACCTACCTTCGCATGCTGACACAGATGGCTGTGGTTACCATTTCGCCTGCGACGGAGTACTGCACTAGTCAAATATGATCAAAGAGAAATTACGATCCAATTTATTTTAAATAGTATTCCACGAAAAAATTATTACTGAAAATTAAAACTGATAAGCATGAAATAATATCAATGCAATTTTAATGTGCACAATGGAATTAAACATTTACTAGAACGATTCTCAACGATGAATGAAGGGTCAATAATTGGTTTGTAAACTTCTCTGTGATTGGTCAAGAACCTGTATTATAATGAAATCTGTACCGTAATGGATATCATGATGCGACTGGTTGCAGTCATCAAATGACAGCAATATACAATGCGAGTAGAAAAAAGTACATTAATCAATTCATTCCGGATGCTTGCTATTTTTTCTATAGGCAACATTATCTCCATTTCACTAACAACGTTCTTAAACATTTCAGTATTATTAGAATGATATGCATTAAGAATATGAACATTATATATTTTTAATACATATTTTCACTAATCCCCAACACAGAATGTTACAAGCATTTTGCGACACAAAGAAAAAATGATAATTTATAACAAATGCTGTTACAGCAATTTACGAGAAGCGAAATCAATTTACCTAAATATGCACTCGTAATCAAAACATAATCTAAAAAAGTATCAATGCGCCACGCACATTTGCTTTCCTTACTGTACTTTGAAAATAGATCAAATCGAATACAATATTTTGTGGTCAGATGTGCAAAATCCATTATGGCTACGTTCGAATCCATTAGTGGGGAACCACGAAACAAAATGACGTGATATAAATTTCACAAATAATTGATAATTTTTATACATTTTGGATGCGCGTTGTAATCATTTTACCAGAGTGGGTGCACCGAATGTAATTGAAAGGTATTAGCAAAAATCATTTCAATCATTTCTAAATTATATTCCACATGGATGATATTCCGTATTTTTATCACAATTTCATTGCGTGTTGAGGTTTACATAACTCCTAAAATATGGTTTCTTTCCGCAATTATGACGTTTGGAGAAAATACTTCTATAGCTTTTTAGTTTATTAAAATTAATTAAAATGAAAAAGTCAGTAGATATTTTTAAAACATCACCAAAAATGACACAACTACGAGAATAGTGGTATGTAGAATAAAATGCCTGACAATCAAAGAAACATCTTGGATGAATTTCACACACTACATTCTGCTGGCTTGTTTCTAATGAATTAATTAGATATTTTTTTCGTTTCATAGTTTTTAAAAGATAAGGACAAGCGCAATAATTTTAATTAGAAATGTATGCCTAAAAGGCCAGTTGCGACCAGAATTCCGATTTGTGTTTTTATTTTCCATGTCACGTTCTAAAAATTTCTTATAATTGAAACTGTGATCTCGTTTATTTGCAGAACAAATTTAATACAAAGAAAGGAATTAATTTTAAACATGTGAAGTAATTTACAAAAGTTTTCTTTCTTAATTTAAGCAGTAATTTACAAAAGTTTTCGTTCTTAATACTTTCTATAATTTAAGCATGAAGTTCGGAGAAACGTCATTTCCGAAGAACTGTTATTCGCATATCACTACGATTGGCACGAGAAACCAATTAATTGTAATATAAGCAATTTCCGCAACGACATTTTCACACATTATTATTCTTAATACAATTAAGGATAAATGGAGTAAATGAGAAGTTTAGAATCACCAAAACAATTAAACTGATTCATCTTTTATCTTTACCTCCCTGCAATACCTGGGAGTACGGTTCTCACACTACACAGAATTGAATTGACACCATTCTTCCCACTGTAAGGGAATGCATCAGAATTGAAAGATGGGAGAGAAGACGTATAAAATACTGACACTCCCCTGATGCTGACAAATTTTGAATTTCTTATCCTGCATTCTTCACAAAATCTGTAGAATAAATTACTTCCGCAAAATAAATATTGATACCACGATAATACATGTCTCAGCTATTTAATTAAAAGGATCGTCCTCTAGCCCAACTTCTTCTTGAACATTACAGTTCCACTTCCTAGCAAATTCAAATGTTACGACACGCCAACTCTCATTCCTCAACAACCGGTTCAGCAAGTTGAATACTACACGCGAAACTTGCCCGTACATCAACGAGATTCCTCCGTTCCCCCCAAGAAGACCAGAAGTCGCCGAAACGCACTCAACTCAATTTCTCCCCGTCGACCAGTAGCGCCAACTTGACGGACGAGTCGTCTCGTAGAGCGGGCAGGGTCGTGGGAGGGGGCGGAGGCGGGGGCGGAGGCGGGGGCGGGGACGGTCGAGAGCGGACTACAGGGGGGCGGCCAATCAGAGGCCAGGAGACGGAAGACCGCCGGCCTAGATCCCTAGGGACCTCTGTGGCGAAGAGGTCGGCGGAGGCGGGGACCGGCGGCGGGGTCGGGGGCGGGGACGTTGGTGGGTAATTCCTTGCTTCGGGGCCGTCCCCGGTCCGCCGCCGCCGCCGCCGCCGCCGCTGCCGCCGCCCGCGATGCCCGGTCCCCGGGGAAGGCATGTAAATTTCAATTTCAATGGAGATTAGCCCAGGATTACTTTCATTAGAGAAGTTGCGACCGCGAGGCTGCCCGTCGTAGCCGGCCCGGCATAATCCGAGCGGAGGCTGAGGCGGAGGCGGCGCTGCCAGCCCCCGCCCCCGCCCCCCAGTGCCACCCCCGCCCCTTGCCCCGACTGGGAGGTCCTTGCTGGGACGCGGTTGCCTTGTTCGGGAGGGCTCTGGAAGCTGGCAGAAGGACTGGGGTGGACTTCCTTGTATATGCGGGAAGAACGCGGAATTAACCACAAAAAAATTGCTATAATTAATTTTTACATAAATGTTGGTAATGTTTTGATTCGACAGTCTTGAATGATAATCAAGGATTTGTCAAACAAAACTGTGTATGTAAAAAAGTGCGTGTTAGTATGAGTGAGACTTATCAAATCGCAAAGAATGTGATGGGAAAGTATTAAAGCCAACGAGTCAAACTTTTTAAACTACGACAGAGTGACGAAAAAATATCAAGAGTTGATCACCCTGAATATAACAATTCTTGATTGTGTTAGCCCTAGAAACTTGAAATAAGTCTAGTTTAGTCTTCTCTGTATTATATACTTGAGATCTGAAACGGAACTGTAAAATATTTTAAACATAATTCTTCATTAAGTTGACCGTGAAAGCTTGAAAGAGAATTGGATTTGCTTTGCAGATATTTGTATAAAATATCCTTAAGAACAAAAAAGTAAGTGAATGGGAAGGAATTCTGTTATTATTGCCACTGATGTACCAGTAGCAATTTCTTATATTGGTGTTATTACTTAACAAATATTGAGAATTTAAAGAAA